>CM049842.1:27878972-28311472 GCA_027422415.1 Schizothorax lantsangensis | reverse complement strand
AAAGAACAAGACAAAGACCATACAAGAACTAAGTGCTCAAGTAGAAGCTTTAAAAAGTACAATTGACACTTTGAAACAAGCTAAAGAGCCATGTCACTGCTCTACACAGATGGGAGCTGGTTCACATGTTGTACGTAGACCAACGTCAGTGAGAAGAGGAGGGTCATATGGGTGTCCAAGGTGTATAGAGGAGAGTAACAGCTCATGCAGCCATTGCTTTATCTGTGGAGAAGAAGGACACAGGGCTATTGGATGTGGTAAAAGAACAAGGGGCACAAGGAATACTCACCACACTGCTGAGCTGAGATCATCAACTGGAGGAAGTTCTCTGGAGAACAGAGCGCGTGAAGCCAGTGCAAACAGTGCAGCCTGCTCTTCCATGTCTAGAAAGACAAACTCAAAACAGAACAGAGTAGCAGAGCTAATTGGAAGTAAATGCTTGTTGAAGTGTAACATCAATGGTTATGCTGTAACTGCCCTACTTGACACAGGTGCTCAGGTCAGTATCATTGATCAAGCCTGGAAAAGAACATATTTATCTGATCAGCACTTGCGACCTCTGAGCGAACTGATGGGGTCCAAACCTCTTCATGTCTTGGCTGTTAATGGAGATGTGTTACCGTTCGATGGGTGGGTTGAGGCAACAGTGAACCTCCCTGGCAACAGTGATCCACAGCTAGCCATTCAAGTTCCTTTCCTGGTGGGTAAAATGGCCCTTGAGCGACCCCTCCTGGGATTTAACATCATTGAACAGTTGGTCAAAGGACAGACGAGTGGTGTAAGTGTTCTTGCAACAATCACTACGCTGCTAAAGGGAGCCATGGAAATTGGAGATGATCAGGCTGAAGTGATTGTCAACTTTATACAGAGACAAAAGCCATCCTGTGACACTGAGACCATTGTCAAAGTTGGATATCAGGATGTTGTTATTCCTTCGGGTCAACTGGCACACATCAAATGTTCAATACCTGTAGATTTCGACTTGTCAGAGCCTACCATCTTGTTCGAGTCTAATGTAGACAACCCACAGTTTGAACAACTTGATGTTGGAGATGGACTGCTGGAAGTCTGTGGGAGACAAAGGCTGTTCATTAGCATTCCAATAGGAAACCATACCAGCCATGACATTACCTTACCACGACGAACGACAATCGGGAGCATACAGCCCATTAAGAAAATTGTGGAGACAGACCATATAACAGAATCAGTTCCCGTGGAAGTTAACAGTGCAGAGACACAAGAAGGAGCCAACAGCAACAGGATTACAGCGACAGAGCATTGGGACTAGTGATCGACCGATATTGATTTTTTAGAAATGATACCGATACCGATACCGATAATTTGTTTGTTTATGTGCCCGATAACCGATATGCAGAACCGATATTTATTTACTGTTATACTTGTGTTTTTGACACAATGATTACAACACCACTGAACTGAACAAACCATTTTATTTATAACAATCACTCCCTCCTTGCATAGAAAACAAAACAAATCTTATTTATACACCAATAAATAGAGGGGTCTGAGAGTACAAAAAATAAAAAGTGCACTGTTACTAAACAGTTTTTGTTTAAAAATAAAATCTTCGATGAGGTAAAAAAAAAAAAACAGGTAAAATAAATAAAGCACATAAAAGTAATTCTCACCAATTAAAAAATAAATAAAACTTGTGGCGGCAGGTGACGTCACGTTAATTAGCATATTCATGACGTCATTGTGTCAAGTTTGCATTCAGACGAGTTTTGGCACTTAAGATCTGTTCTAAATGTCACATACTGTAATTAATACAACAATGCCAATAAAGCTGTTCACATTATACTTTCTGTTGTCATACATAAAACAAGTATAAATAGTAAACAGGAACCATTCATTTTACATGTTAACCAGGAATCACTCTCACTATACTCCTTAAATCCTGATTTATAATCGCAACATCGTCTGATAAAATCAATATACATCTAACTTACACTAAAAAGTGACTATATGCGGTGGTTTTGGCTGTATTACTGTTTTGTCTCATTCAGCGCACTGTCTGCGTCTGAGTAACAAGCTATGCGCATATTCAGACGAATTATGTTCATATTTAAAAGTCCAAACAGTCAGTAAGCGACAGGTGCTTGGAAACGCTGTTTTGTAAATGATTTACTGACGATTTTGCTGCGTTACGGCCAAATTAATGCGCTGCTTCACTGCCGCTCACTGCGCAGAATAGACGCAGAGAGTCGACACTGCGCCGGGAGAGTCAGATCTCGCACTCGCGGGGCAGTAACGTTACTGGAGACAAATTCCAATTGAACGATAGCTAAGGTTTTTTCAAAAAAAGTCGCTAGGTTTGTCAGTATGTACCTGTTGTGGGAAAAAAGCCGCCAAAAGGGTCTGAAAGTTGCTAAATACTGAAAGTCGCGCTCTTGTGTGTGAGATGCGGGAGCTGATGGCAGCGGGCGGTGGATATTGTTGCAGCCCGCCACAAATAAAGAGAGAGAGCTTGTCTGTGGGAGTGTCTACAGTTCTTGAGCACACAGAACGAGCAGTGTGAAACGCGTCAGGCGCGGGGAGATTTTCAACTAGTTAATCGATCGCGGATGGTTTCATTATCTCGGGCGGATAAAAAAAAAAAAAAAAAGTGTAAGATAATAATAGTAATAAAAACAAAAATGTGTCACCAAATATACTTGGGCGGCCGTTAATATAACTGGGCGGCCCGCCCAGGTAAAGTCTATGTGTGGGAAACACTGGAGTTGTGTTTACTAGGATGTTTATTAGGGAATTGATGGTTATATAGTAAATGTTTATATAATTACGGTGTTTTAATCATGAAAATTTTTAAAAGTTACATGCGGTGGCCGTGCTGTAGCATTTCCTGAGCATCAACCCACTGAGTGAACAGCAATATGAAGCGGCTTCACGAGACTAATGATGAGCAAATATACAACAGAGAGAGAATTTAATTCAGCGCTTTTACTTCCAACTTGCGCTCATTCATGGCTGTATTATTTAATTCATGCAAAGTTACTATTGGGACAGGACTTGACGGATTATCTTACGTGACTTGTCTATTTCTTAGAGCCAAGCTGCATAAACTACATATCAAGCATATGTATCCCATCTAATTTGTGCATTAATGGCTGTTATGTTAAATAAAATGTACTAATTACAGCAAAGCAAGTAATACTTTACCTGTGCACGCCGTTGTCTCGTCTCCCCTCAGATGCGCTGTAATGGCGATCATGCGTGCAATTCTTAAAACACCCACAAGATGGCGGCGTTTATCGGAAAATCCGATATTACAAAACCGATATCCGATTATGGTAAAATACTTAAATATCGGGAAAAATATCGGTAAATCGATATATCGGTCGATCTCTAATTGGGACCCGCCTGTGGATCTGAGTTACTTGACTGAGGAGCAGCAAAGGATAGCAAAGAGAATGTTGTATGAAGAGTCTAGGGCATTTGCACGCAATGACGAAGATGTGGGTTGTGTCCCAAGTTTACAGATGTCCCTTAACTTGATTGACAACATTCCTGTTCAGAGAGCATACTCCTCAGTTCCCAAGCCACTACATAAAGAAGTGAAAGAGTACATACAAGACCTCTTGGCCAGAGGTTGGATTGTGAAGTCAAAGTCACCTTACTCTGCGCCAGTGGTATGCGTAAGAAAGAAGGATGGAACACTTCGACTCTGTGTTGACTACAGACTGCTGAACAAGAAAACCGTCCCTGATAGGCATCCCCTTCCTCGGATTCAAGATCTCACTGACACGTTGGGAGGGTATAGCTGGTTCTCACGGCATCTGACTGCTTTCATTACTCCTTGGGGCCTTTATGAGTGGGTACGAATTCCATTTGGGTTAACTAATGCACCTGCTGCCTTTCAACGAAGTATGGAAGAGATGCTGGACTCCCTGCGGGATGAATGCTGTATCCCTTACCTTGACGATATCTTGTGTTATGCAAAAACTTTTGAAGAACATGTGGAAGTACTACGGAAGGTGTTGCAAGCTTTACAGCGACATGGAGTCAAGCTAAGACTGACCAAGTGCGAGATGTTCAAGAAAGAAGTGCGATACGTTGGGCAACTGGTCAGTGACAAAGGAGTCAGGATAGACCCTAAAGATTTGGATGCTGTACGAGCCTGGAAAGCAAAGAAACCTACCACAGTTGGAGAAGTCCGGAGGATGCTTGGATTTCTTAGTTACTATCGATCATATGTCCAGGATTTCTCTCGCATTGCCAAGCCGATATATGATCTCTTGCAAGTGAAACAAGGGACGGGGTCTGTCCAAACAAAGCCTAGGGCAGTTGGAAAGAAGAATGTTCAGCTACCATCACGAACACCCATTGAGTGGAAGGAAGAACATCAAAGGATACTGTGCAGATTAGTTGAAGCTTTGACTACTCCACCTGTCCTTGCGTATCCTGATTTCGATTTGCCTTTCACACTTCATACAGATGCTTCAGAACAAGGACTTGGAGCTGTACTTTATCAACGGCAGGCTGGGAAAATGAGAGTCATCGGATATGGGTCAAGAACACTGACACCGGCAGAGCGGAATTATAGACTCCATTCAGGGAAACTCGAATTCCTTGCATTGAAGTGGGAAATCTGTGAAAAGTTTCGGGACTATCTATTTTATGCCCAGCACTTCACAGTTTACACAGACAATAACCCTCTGACCTACATAATGAGTACTGCCAAACTCAACGCTGTGGGGTATAGATGGGTTGGAGAACTCTCAGACTTCAGTTTTGACATCAAGTACAGACCTGGAAAGATGAATGTGGATGCGGACGTTCTTTCCCGGTGCCCATTGGACATCAACCAATACATTACAGAGTGCACAGAAGAGTTGTCTAGTGAGCTCGTCAAAACCACATGGGAGGGCACTAGGGCTGCAGAACAAAAGGATGTTGCTTGGGTTGCTGTTCTTAACCAGGCCCAGGAAGATCAACTGGAGACTGATGCTGGTGAAGTCTTAGGAAAATTAAGTCATGATGAACTGCGGAAGGCACAGAGACTGGACCCAGTTATATGCGAGATTATTAAGATGAAAGAGTCCAACTCAAGCATCACTAATGACATGAGGCACAGAGCCAGTGGACCTGTAAAGAAACTAATGCACAAATGGTCAAGACTACACCTGGAGGGAGGATTATTGTACAGAAGAACTGAGCAACGACATCAATTCGTCCTACCAGCTCAATACAAGCAGATAGTGTTCCAGCACTTACATGATGACATGGGCCATGTGGGAGTGGAGAGAGTAGTACACCTTGCCAGGGACCGATTCTATTGGCCATTCATGAAGAAAGACATCGAGACATATGTTACACGAAAATGTTCTTGCATCAAACAGAAGAAGCCAGCGATACACGAGAGAGCTCCAATGGGTAGTATAAGTACTAGCTCCCCATTCGAATTAGTATCCATAGACTACCTGCATCTGGAACGCAGCAGGGGAGGTTATGAATATATACTAGTTTTGGTGGATCATTTTACAAGATTTGCTCAGGCATATGCGACTAAAAACAAGTCTGGAAGAACAGCAGCAGAAAGAATCTTTAATGACTTCATTCCCCGGTTCGGATTTCCAACTAAACTACATCATGACCAGGGTCGAGAATTTGAGAATGACCTCTTCAAAACCTTGCGCCGACTGTCAGGAATGAGCCATTCAAGAACTTCTCCATATCACCCTCAGGGCAATCCTGCTGAGAGATTTAACAGAACACTGCTCCAGATGATGAGAACACTGGCAGAGAAGGAAAAGGAAAAATGGAAGGAACATCTACCACAGATTGTGCATGCGTACAACTGCACACGACATGAAGCGACAGGATACTCACCGTTTTACCTACTCTATGGACGACACCCACGATTACCCATTGATCTTGTGTTCAAAGTGACTAACGGAAAGGAAAGTAACAATCCAAGAGGATATGCCAAACAATGGGCAGAGCGAATGGCAGAAGCTTACCGAATTGCCTCAGAGAACAGTAAGAACTCAAGTGCCCGAGGAAAACTGTACTATGACAGGAAGTCCAGAGGAGTTGTTCTTCAGCCTGGTGACAGAGTACTCGTGAAAAACCTAAGTGAGAGAGGAGGACCGGGAAAATTGAGATCATATTGGGAACAAACTGTGTATGTTGTTAAGGAGCGGATAAATGATGGACCAGTATACCGAGTGGTCGCAGAGACGGATAGCTCAAAATCAAGAGTTTTACACAGGAATCTGCTGCATCAGGTTAATGATTTACCTGTAGAGATGCCAGAGGGAGCATCTAAACAGAGGGCCAAGAGAAACCAAATAAGACCCCAAGATGAGACGGGATCACCCTGTGACTCTGATAGTGATGAGGAGCAGGATGATGAGAACTACTATTGGCTAAGGGTACGAGACACCCGAGAGAACAATCAAAGACTTACCATTAACAATCCTACCGAGGAACCTACCTGTGATCCTCCACGACGACACCATACACAACCTGAAAGAGAAAGAAAAAGACAGTGGACAGAGATCCTGGGAGCACAACCTAGAGAGAACAAGAAACCTACCTGTGATACTCTGCGACGACGATCCTGTGAACAACCTGAAAGAGAAAGATCAAGAAAACAGACAGAGATTTGGAGAGAACAACCTACAGAAAATGAGGGACTTACCTGTAATGTTCCTGATGAGAATGAACTTACCTGTGAAAGACAAGTGACATGGGCACGATCTGAAGAAGATGAGGAACAGGTTGAGGGAGAATGTAGTCAGATAGATGAAGGTGATATACCTAAACAAGAAGTTCTCAAAATACCTAACTTGAGTTCAGATGAAATTGACCAAACAAGCCAAGTCCGAAGATCCACACGTGAAAGAAGACCCACACCTAGGTTAACTTATGAAACACTAGGTCAGCCAGCAATTCAGTCATATCCGACAATAAACAGTTTAGAGACTTATGAGATAAATCAGACACCATATTGGGGGTTATCATTTTACATTACACCTCACCACATTACACCTTACGTTAGTACACCTTATTCTATCCTTACCCCACAAGTCACATTTCCATTCTGGGTACCTCCTATGACAATCGGGTACTAGAAGAGTAAAGATAAAAGGTGTTATGATGAAAGAATATGTTGGCGGGAGCCATATTTTCTTTGTTGGGGAGTGTGTGTGATACACCATTGTGTATTCACAATTGCAATGGTTGTTTTGTTATTAATATTTATTTATTTATTAATGTATTTATTTATTTATTTATGTGAAAAAGAGTTTATTGTGCACACAGTCATCTATCAATTATCACCACTAAAGACTGAGTTTAAATCAATACAGTTCTAGCCACCAGAGAAAGCACGCGCTGTGGGTTACCATGGTGATGCGCGTTGTGTTTACCTCAGACGCTACCAAGCTGCGCCTGCGGAAAGACACTGAAGTTTGCGTGTGCTTTTGTTTCTCCTGATAATTCAGGTATGTTCTCATATAAAAGGTGACAATGTGTTATAATGATTGTAAAGACATGCGAGTACACATTTCCTATGTGTTTGAAAGCGAACAGCTTATTTACGGTGGTTAATTGAGTAGAGTCATCCAGATGAAAGTACCGGTAAAATGACAGTTGGTCTGTGTTGCATTTGTTACAATCGATTCTCCTGTAAATAATAATACATTTATTTCAGTATGTGATAATTAAACAGAAAACGACTCAGAAAATGTAAATGTATATTTGTTTAGAGTATGTGTATAGTTTATGAGAGTGACTGATAATTTGTGTCAAGTGTAACCGTTACAATTTGAATGATACATTTGTAACCGCTGTGTGATGATTTGAAGGAGGTACAGTGTGTCATTTCATATGGTTAGAAACTGCTTCCACAGAAGACATAAGGGCTTATTAAAGGGATTTTAATGAGTATTTTGCAGCATGCCAATGCTTATTAAAGGAGTTATGATGAAATGTGTTTTATAAAACAAGTGTAAATACAGGAAACGACTATTTGAAGGTTTTATTTCTGTAAACAAATACAGAATGGTACAAAACTGTATTTTTGATTATATGAAACGTGATTTGTGATTACAACTATATGGGCTTACTGTGAAAGCATTGAAAAAGTTTTCAGTATTATACTGTTAACTATGATTGAGAAATGTTAATAAAGAGACGCTACCAAGCTGCGCCTGCGGAAAGACACTGAAGTTTGCGTGTGCTTTTGTTTCTCCTGATAATTCAGGTATTTTTAATCTGCTTGCGTGTTCCACGCCCGGGACCCGTAACATATACACACAGTCATGACCAAATATATCGGCACCCTTAGTAAATATGATCAAAGAAGGCTGTGAAAATTAATCTGCATTGTTTATCCTTTTGATCTTTTCTTTTTTTTTTTTTTTACAAAATCTAACCTTTCATTGGATAATACAAATTTAAAATGGGGGGAAATATTATGAAATAAATGTTTTTCTCAAATACACGTTGGACACTATTGGCACCCCTTGAAATTCTTATGAGTAAAATATATCTGAAATATATTCCCATTCATATTCACAATTTTGAGCACTCCAGGGTGATTATGAACATGAAATTATCCAGCCATGGCTTCCTGTTTCACAGAAATATAAATAGGAGGGAAAACAAAGCCCAAATTCCCTTAATCATCCATCACAATGAGAAAAACCAAAGAATATATTTCTGATGTGCAGCAAAAGATAATTGAGCTTCACAAATTAGTGAAGTGGCTTTAAGAAAAGAGCATTTCCACCATCAGGGCAATAATTAAGAATTTCCAATCAACAGAAAATGTTATGAATCTGCCTGGAAGAGGACGTGTGTCTATATCGTCCTAATGCACGGTGAGGAGGAGAATTTGAGTGGCTAAAGACTCTTCAAGGACCACAGCTGGAGAATTGCAGAAAATAGTTGAGTCTCTGGGTCAGAAAACCTTAAAAAAAATTTGTCTAACATCCCCTACATCACCACATGTTGTTCGGGAGCGTTTCAAGAAAAATTCTCCTCACTCATCCAAAAACAATCTCCAGCATATTCAGTTATCAGACACGACTGGAACTTCAAATGGGACTGGCTTCTATGGTCAGATGAAACTAAAAAATGAGCTTTTTAGCAGCAAACACTCAAGATGGGTTTGGTGAACACAGGGATAAAAAGTAACCCATGTGTACAATGAAGTATACTGCTGTATTTTTAATGTTGTGGGCCTATATTTCTGCTGGAGGTCCTGGACATCTTGTTTAGATACATGGCATCATGGATTCTATCAAATACCAACAGATAAAAAATCAGCAAGTGACTGACTCTGTTAGAAATCTTATAATGGGCCATGTTTGGATCTTCCAACCGGACAATAATCCAAAAACAAACCTTAAAAACAACACAAAAACGGGTCACTGAGCACAAAACCAAGCTTCTGCTATGGCCATTCCAGTCCTCTGACCTGAACCCTGTAGAAAATGAGTGAGGTGAACTGAAGAGAAGAAGCACCGTCATGGAGCTGTGAATCTGAAGGATCTGGAGAGATTCTGGATGAAGGAATGGTCTCTGATCTCTTGTCAGGTGTTCTCTAACCTCATCAGGCATTATATGAGAAAATTTAGAGCTGTTAAACTGGCAAATGGAGGTTTCAAAAACTATTGAATAAAAGGGTGCCGTTAATTGTGGCAAATGTGTATTAGAGAAAAACATTTATTTCATAATAATATTTCCCCCCATTTTAAATTCTTATTATCCAATGAAATGTTAGATTTTTGTGAATTTTTTTAATAAAAGATCAAAAGGATTAACAATAAAGATTAATTTTCACAGCCGCCTTTGATCATATTTACCAAGGGTGCCGATATTTTTGGCCATGACTGTATATATATACACACACACACACACACACACACACACACACACACACATATACATATATATATATATATATATATATATACTGTAGAATGGGGACCAGAAACTGTTTGGGTACCAACATTCTTTAAAATATCTTCTTTTGTGTTCATTAGAAGAAAGAAACTTTTGCAGGTTTAGTACAACTCAATCAATTCACACCTATTATATTTGTAAACAGGGTCATTTTATTAAGTGGTGGAAGTAGCTTTAAATTATCAAAAACGTCCTCTCTCTATTATATTAAGTTATTATTATTTTAAATCAGTGCTATTGGTCATCATTATGTCTGTTTGTGGGTTCTACAAATATTTAACCAATGAAAAGCATTCAAAAGAGCTTGTGACTAAAGCCTGTGGATCCATTGGTTTGAACAACTACATCGTTTTCTTTACTCAAGAAACACTGTCTACTTTTTTGTGTGTTTGAAGAGTGAAGAAGAGTCTTATCATTTGCCATCTAGTTGTAAGGCAAGGCAAGGCAAGTTTATATATATATATATATATAGCACATTTCATACACAGTGGTAATTCAAAGTGCTTTACATAAAAGGAAGTAAAATAGTCATTAAATAATAATAATAATAAATCACAACAATAAAAACAAGGAATTAAAATATAATAATCACAACAATAAAAACAAGGAATTTAAAAACAAACATTATCAAGCTTTGTTCAAACTCTTCCGCACTAAGTGAAAAAACCTTTCAAAACACCTAACTATTCCACTACTTCACCCCCTACTTTGACCATCATAAACCAAACAAATAGAACTCAGAGGTCCTACTTTCAACTGATTAACCAACACACTTGTCTTTCTTTGCCCACATTCTCTTTACCATCACAGCACTTACTTTAGCCTTCTGTTTAAACTTTTAAAATGATTAAAAAAAAAAATATTTAAAATGAATTTAAAACAGTTTAGAATAGAAATGATTATACCTAAAATACAGTGCAGTCAGTTCGGACATAGCACAGTGTTCATTCAACAAATGCACAGCTAAACAGATGAGTTTTGAGTCTGGATTTAAATGTGGCTAATGTTTTAGCACATCTGATCTCTTCTGGAAGCTGGTTCCAACTGCGGGCGGCATAATAGCTAAAAGCGGACTCCCCTTGTTTTGTGTGAACCCTTGGTATTTCTAACTGACTCGATCCTAATGATCTGAGTGGTCTGTTTGGTTTATATTCAGTGAGCATATCTGCAATGTATTTAGGTCCTAGGCCATTGAGTGATTTATAAGCGAGTAAAAGTGCTTTAAAATCAATCCTAAATGTAACTGGAAGCCAGTGTAAGGACCTGAGGACTGGTGTGATATGCTCAGATTTTCTGGTTCTAGTCAGAATCCTGGCAGCAGCGTTCTGGATGAGCTGCAGCTGTCTAATGGTCTTCTTTGGAAGGCCGGTGAGACCATTACAATAATCCACCCTGCTTGTGATAAAGGCATGAACAAGGTTCTCCAAGTCTTGACTGGAAACAAAACATCTAATTCTTGCAATGTTTTTGAGATGATAGTATGCTGATTTAGTTACTGCTTTGACATGACTACTGAAACTAAGGTCTGTCTCCAGAATCACCCCAAGATTCTTGACTTGATTTTTAGTTGTTTGACCCCTAGAGTCAAGGTATGCATTCACCTTGAGAACTTCATCTTTGTTTACAAATGCAATGACTTCAGTTTTCTCCTTGTTTAACTGAAGAAAGTTCTGGCACATCCAACTGTTAATTTCATCAATGCATTGGCAGAGGGAGTCAATGGGGCTATAGTAATTTGGAGATAAGGCTAGGTAAATTGTAGTTGTTTACGTTTTAAATATCCTGTGCATAGCAGTTCATCTTTTATATCATAATATTTTAGCCAAATGTATTAAACAACAAGAAAAATTGATACCCATATAGCTACAACTTTATAACCTGTAAATTGATGAAAATGTAATGCATTTAATCTGCGGCCGTACTAATTCAGATTTTTTCCTTATCAAAAAAGGTTGGGCAACACTGATCTAAGAGCAGCACAGACACCATGAGTGCCTTACCATAGTTCAGTGCCTCCGGTGCAGTCCACTTGATTGGGATCTGTTTCAGTCCTGATGAGGAGTAGATGCCATTGTCCTCCTGGCGGGACATCCCAAAATCACTGATCTTCAGCACATTGTTCTCTCCCACAAGGCAGTTGCGAGCAGCCAGATCTCTGCAAGATTTTGAGAAACACTGTAATACCACCTCATAAACAATGCAACACATGCACTCTCAGCTCACAATCATGACTGTGATTGGACAATTCACACCTGCCAAAAAAATCATCTATGGGAAAATTGGTCTAAACTGGTTTCAAATCAGAAGGCGAGAAAAGTAAACTTCTGCCAACAAAACGATTGTGAGGGGCTGGTGCAAGCAGTCTAGACCCACAATTATCCTATGATTACACTTATGAACACCCCCAGTCTGGAAAAAGTGCCCAATGAGACCTGCAGCAGCCAAGACAGGATCATCTGCCTTCTGCTGTCAAAAATATCCAAGTATTCTCATGTCTAACTGTTCTACAAAACCTCAGTATAAAAAGTGTTATGCAGCCAAGTACTTTCTGTTACATCACAAATGAGATTTTGGACAAGCCGTGATGTTTCTGGCCAAGTGTAAAAGCTCATTTAAAGAGTTATGCCCCCCAAACTGAATTTTTTATAATCATTTATTCACTCTCACGTCATCCCAATATATGATCTTCTTTCTTCAGATGAACAGTTCATGACTGTGTAATCCATATTATGACCCTAATGGATGACTGAATGTCTTCTTAAGCAAAACGATAGGTCTGTGCAAGAAAAACACTAATATTTCAAATGTTTTTTCAGTATAAACCACAGCACAGTGGATCTACTTTTGGGTTACAATCCACATGCATTATATGGACTCTTTTTTTTCTTTTAAATCAACATCTATAGCACACAATAGTTTCATGCTCGTTTCATTTATTGGCATGTTATAAGCAGTGTTGGGCAGTAACTAGTTACTAGTAATGCATTACAGTAATAATATTACTTTCCCTGGTAACTAGTAGTGTAACTAATTACTAATAAAATAAGTAATAATATTAGTTACCATACAAAATAATGGCTAGTTTCTAGTTACTTTTTTTTTTGTCACAATTGCAAACTGAATTGAATTAAAAAATTCAGTCATCTCTGTCAATTTTCATAATCGTTGTCATGCGTGTATGCACGTGACATCACCAATGCAGCAAGCAAGCTTCGTCAGAAGAAGAAGAAAGCCACATCATATAGCAGCTGGAAATACAGCCATTATTTTAATTTTGTAGAGAGAAAGGATGACAAAAACATCAATATCACATGTAAATTGTGTAGTGGTACTAAGACTTTGTCTACTGCGAATCCCAACATGTTTGGTTGGTTCTACCTGCTTGAGCCCTGTTGCAGATTTTAAAATGTTGCCTCTTTATTAAATAGCAGAAGTTGTTTAAAATATCGTGGCTTGTCATAAGTTTGAGCCAAATCTGTAACATTCATGGATTCAGAGGCTGCAAAAATTATGCAATTACCAGGTTTTTGGGGTGTAATGGAAAAGTAATTATACTAGTAGTGTACTAGTTACTGTTAGCTGGGAGTACAGTCTTTTTTGTAATATTTCAAAATATCATTTTTTTCTATATATTTGATCAAGTAAATGCAGCAGACTGGGTAAACAAAAAAAAAGTTTCATATCATAAGGTTCAGAATTCAAATCTTAAAAGAGTAGTCCCTTATCTATCCATTTTTTTTTAAGTCTACAAAAGTCGATCGTCATATTCTTAATGTCTCTCTCATATAAGGAAGATGATTCTATCTAAACTCTTCCCTCCCCAACCAGTGATTTAAGATTCTAGTCTACAGCCACCGCTGTGAGCAGACATCCTCAGCCATACAACCATATTAGGTTGTCACATCCCAAAAATTGCTTTGTTGACATGAGATGGGGAAAGACAGTAGGGGGGAGCGGAGAAGAGAGGGGAGAGCTGACAGAAAGGTGCTCAAACCGCTGCCGCCCCCTAACATGATCACGTCTGATAGTAAATGGATTTTAGCGGGGTGCTGATAGAGCCGTGGCAGTGTAAGCACCCAGAGCTTATTTCTGAGCTGAGACTTGATAGTGAGCGACATGTATTCAGCCGGCCGGCTCCGGCCTCAAACAGAACAATGCACCAAAGCCTATTTCACAGTTTAAAAATCACTACCAGAAAGAAGCAAGAAAAATGAGGCTCGTTTCAGTTATAGAAATATAATTATTTCACAACTTCTTAAATATCATTAAATGTTTATTTAAGTTTTAAATAGCCTATTAATTTTAAAAACATATTTGTCAAGTTGCCAGACATAATTAAATATGTTGCTGTTCATTGAAAATGAAAAGACAATGTTATGTGTCTTTTAGGATAATATTTTGTAAATTGTTTCTATGAAGAACTAAATCATACAGACAGCACAATCTCATATAACCTCAAACCAACTCAAAAGCACCCGCAGCCCAATACTTTAGATTTATTTACTTTTTCTAATATGTTGTCTTTTGTTGACAATTATGCTACTGGATGAAAAGGAATAAATAATATGAAATTTAATTGTGCAATTCCTGCTTATTAAGAACTGTGTTTCCAGACATAATTATGTGTTTTTTAGGTGCTGCATTTGGATATATATTTTGAGACACTATCTTTGTATTTTGTTATTGTTTTTTTTAAGTTTAGATATCTTGTTGTTTAAAATGTTCAATGCTTTATCAGAGCTGTATCTTTCTCGCTATGATCTGATTTCATCCTCTTGTATTATAGTGTAAGAGACTCATGCTCCGCAGAAGCACTACAGCGGTCTGTCACGCCATATTTAAGAGCATCAAATTGCCATTTTTTGTGATAAAATGTACAGGATTTGAAAGCTGAGACTTTGTTTCTTATCAGAAGTAACACACAAATAGCACAAAGTAAGCACAAAGCTCGTTGTGATAATTGTATTAGAGGAGCTTTACAAATAATGTTTTGTGAAGGGAAAATTGCGGATCTGGCAACCCTGGCTTGAACTACGGGTGTTTCATAGGGTCAAATAGAACCTGTGTTAACGGTGCTATAATGCATCATTATTGCTTTTACCTGGACAGCCGTAAATTCAACACAAACATTTTTTTCACGCAAGTTGCTGTCTGACACGCTTTTCCGCTGCCTTTTGATTGACAGGATATAATCAGCCCTGATCATCAGCTGCCATCAGTCGATACAGATTATTGGCCGATACACTGGTGCATCCCTAATTGTATTATAGTAATTTTTCACTGTAATGCAGTGAATTGTTCACAAATATTGCATAAAATAGTCCATTTAAATTTAGATTTCACTATTTTTTTATATTTTTATCAATCATTTTCAGTAATAAATGGCTTGCAAGTTTCATAACTCCATTTTTTCCACATAGTCCACCTTTTCTTAAGATTAATGTATAGATAGAGTCTGGGCATTCTGATAAATACAATATAACCAAAAAAGAATGATATATAATTTAACATTTTTTATACATCATGGAAGCAATTGTTGTAGAGCATTTAATTGATTAATGTTGATATAAGTAAAACAATGAAGTTTTCACTGTAATAAAGTATATATTGGGTAGTCTATTTAAATTTAGACTACAAGAACATGAAAAATACTACATCAAGATTACGGTAAAGAGAAACAGGAGGAAATTGTGGCTAATGGTCATGAAAAATAATATCACAAAAAATAATGTCGCAAAAATGTAATATAACAGGCAGTTTTTTATACAAAATATTGTATATATAATATTACTTATTTTGTTTTTCTTCTGATTTTAATCTGACATGTTTTTGCTATGATAAGCTGTTTCACTTCTACGTCTGAAACATTTCAGTTTTTCTCACCTGTGTATACAGTTCTTTAGCTCCAGGTATGCCATTCCGGCAGCAGCGTCTAATGCAAACTTTACCAGTTGCTTTGTCTTGAGGTCCTCTTTTTTCTTTCTTAAGAATGATAAAAAGTCCCCGCCTGTTGAAAAATGGCAAAATAAACGAGTTACAGATATGCAATAAATTACAAGAGACACCAACATCCCCAACAAATGTATGACACTTTTAACGAGAAAGGGTTTCAGCAGCTAATGGCTGAAGCAAAGATCCAGTTTACTGACCTGGTATGAGCTCCATTACGATGTAAATGGGCTGCCGTTGGGTACAGACACCTATTAACTTCACAATGTTGGGGTGATCATACTGCTTCAGGATCCTAGAGGTGGAGTTAACATGACCACATTATTTCATCACTCATTTTTAGGAGAATATGAATGAGGCGAACATTATTTCTTGATGTTTGAGGAATGAGAAAGTGTGACGTAAAGCAGAAAACGGTGGATGTGGGTTCACCTGGCTTCTGAGAGGAACTTTATCTTGAGGTCTTGTGGTAGATCTTCCTTACAAGTTTTCACAGCCACCAGGGTTTTATCTCGCAGCGTTCCTCTAAAAACCTCACCAAAATTTCCCTAAAACAACATTTGTCCAAAAGCATTTCTTAGTGTCTAATTTTATTATTTTAAATAACAAAAACACCAAAAAGAAACACCTTAACATGGCTTTCTGGACATACACCATAGTAGTAGTACTGGGAATGGGTCATGACAGATGACTAATTGTCCAAAATACTACTTAAAGTCAACTAATTTTTGTGTTTTGTTGTCATATTTAGACACTAGTCACTTGTGAAAATATGTAATTTTGCACAAGGTCCTACCACAGTGGGGGGGGGGGTCATTTACCATGCAAATTATGACCCATGATAAGTTAATATGCTATTTATTCAGAGTATACACTAGTGTTGAAATGTTTGGGGTTGGTAAGATTTCAGGGCTCTAGAGTGCGACCAATTTGGTCACACGTGTGACCTAATTTCTCAATGGTGCGACTAAAAAAAATCTGAGGTCGCACCGGTGCGACCAGCCGTTCGAGAAAAAAAAAAAAAAAAAGTCTCCGCGACTCTGAAAGTCTCCCTGTGGTTCAACAACAGACACACATTAGGCCCATATCGTGGTCTAAACCAATCAGAGATAGTGAAGGGCGGACCCCCCCTCTGATTGGCCATGGTCCAGATATTCCTGTACGTGTGTGTACGTTTGAAAATGCGTGTGCTGCAGTCAGACAGAGAGAGGTGAGTAGCCTAGGCCCGTCAGATAAACAGAGTGGATGTAGCCACGGATGATGAGAGAAGATGAAAAGAACGATTGACAACTTTTTCGTTAAGAATGTTAAGTTAAGGCCTGATCCGTCCGAAAATCATAACTAGAATCAGGCTATTTATTCATTATTTGAATCTTTTATAAGCGCTAACCTCACGTACGAACCGAACGGAGCGCTTATCAGCACAACATGACTGAAGCGCAGTTCTTTTAATTGTGCACGAGCAGCGCGCGAATCACCCTATACTCTGTGCGCGCTCACCAGCCGCTCGAGAAGTGTGAGTAGATTTGCGCGAGCCATTCCTATCGCGCAGCTGATGGTAAAATATGCGATATATTTGAATTCTATTGAGAAACTGCCACTTTAAAATGCTGTGGAGGAAGTCGAACATTATCTATAAAAAGGCACAAACTAAAAAGACTGATGAAAAGAGGAGAAATATTTCACCAGCACTAGCATAATAGGCTATTAAAATGTTTTTAAACTACTCATGATGACCACCTTTACTATAATTTATCACGTTTTACTGTAGGCTTATTTATTGTGGTAAATGTTGTCTAACTTGTAGAATTTATAATAGATAATCTGTTAAGGGAATAGATTTTTCCCTAAAGATTTATATTACAACTGTGGCATGTTGTAGCTATTGTTTCTAAAAGCTGTTGTTTCTCATAACAAATGCAATATAGATTAATAAAAAAGTCATTATTGGCCTGGTAATGATTAATAGGCTAGCCTTATTATAACAAATGCTACAGTTAATAACTATGGTACTTTTTCATAAGAGCAAGTACAAGTCAGAATCGAGAGCCAATGGGTTCTAATGATGAGTGATGGAAAAACCTTCAGATATTCCAGTGATGACATAGATTAAATCATTAAGAGCCTGATGAACTGATAAGGAGTAAGAAATAAATGATATCAATATAAGAACATGTTAAGTTAGATTGACTTCCCATGGCGTGTTGAATTAGATTGTCAAACTATAGCCTAAGTGTCTAAATAATATATAATACATTATATATCCTATGTAAACAAGTAATTGTTAACTAGCCTATTACTTTATTGCAGTTACGCAATCAACCACCTTTGCATGTGTGGTGGATAGCACAAAAGACCATTTTACATAAATAAACATTTAAGCAAACAAACAAATAAATAAACCTTAAGAGGGAGCATGACCCGGGGTCCACTTCAATACATGCAGCTCAGTGAAGCACTTTTAAGCACCAACACTTTTTCAGTAAGTTACCTTTCTAGTAGAATTGTGCTTCAAATAAAGAACTTTGTTGACCAGATTGTTGGTTAATCATTTACAAGTCAATATTGCCTATATGAAAATTTGGGTGCACCTAACTTTTGTGCTGGTGCACCTAAGAAAAAAAGTTAGGCGCACCAGTGCAACCAGTGCAGAAAGTTAGTCTAGAGCCCTGGATTTTCTTTTATGTTTTTTTTAAATTAAGTCTCTTACATTCACCAAGGCTGCATTTATTTTATCAACAAAAAAAACAGTAATATTGTGAAATATTATTACAACAAATAAAACTGTTTTCTATTTAAATACATGTTAAAATGTATTGTAAATGCATTTTAAAATTCAGAAATTATTCTAATATTGTGAGTTGCTGCTGAAGAAACATTTCTAGTTTTAATCCATGCTGATAACTGTTTTGTGTTTTTAATATTTTTGTTGAAACGTGATACATTTTTTTTCAGGATTCTTTGATGAATATAATGTTCAAAAGAACAACATTTATTTAAAATAGAAACATTTTGTAAAATTTAAAATGTCTTTAGTGTCACTTTCAATATTTTTGATCAATTTTAAACATCCTTGCTGAATAAAAGTATTAATTTATTCAACAAAAAAAAAAACAAGGGGATATTCTAAACAATCCTAAACATGAGCACAATGGATATGGACTTACTTTCCCAAGGAGTTCTCCAAGAATGACGTCCTCATGATTGAGAATCCATTTCTTATCCTGAGCAAACAAACAAAAATAGCAAATTATCTTTCTGACACTTGTTCATTAATGAACTAATGACTCGTGCAGAGACAAACAGAAGAGAGATGCTGAGCGTCCTGTGGGTCAGTCACTGTGCTACTGCTCTGATGAATGATAATGATGCAATTATCACCTCATTCTCCAAAAGCACTCGCTTAGACAAGAGACATTCTGGGATCTTTTGGAAAATCTACAATAGTATTTGGAAATGAGTACACTATAATGATAACAGTAATACACAAAGAGATACTGTATATGTACAAAGTCCATATTGCAAATAAAACCCTCACAATTTCATTTCTAAAGGTGCAGCAGGAAGATTTTCCAGAATATTCCTTAAAAGCCACAAAAACACTTACTTTTAAATGCATGCATTTTTCTGTGATTTTCTTTCATTGTGTTTAATTGAACATTGACCCTAGCTGCTTTTACTGGCACAAATAGCGAATGTAGCACTGTAGTCTACGTTTGAGGGTTCAAAGAGGTTCAGACAATTAAAACACACAAAAACACACATACAGATGAAAAATCCCTTTCTTAAATCTCAATGCATTTACAGCAGCACTAATGAGAATAGACATTTATTACAATGGCAATTATTACTGATAATGGCATCAATTAACGAGCCATTATTCTAAACATCTTGAAGATAAGTGACCTGCAGTGTCAACATTAACCTGGACAATAATGCATTTCACTCAATATAATCCAAAACCGAACACAACAAAACAAGCAGCATTATCTGCATCAAAACTGTATTTTCTGAGTTTTAGACAGCTTACATTAGTTCTAATGCTGTCATTTCAGACTTTCTCTGTCTACTAAAGCTGCCCAAATTGACCAAAAAACACAAATAGCTCCAAACCAAATCATATTTTGTCCATTCTCTGCTACCAGTTACTCTTTACACTTGTTTTCATTTTTTTAAAGAATCAAAATCAGACCTCTTCAGTGACTTAAAAATTAACCCACTTCTCTTTGGATTCACATTGTACATAAACTCAAGTTGTAATAAGAGTTCAGTTTTCACTTATTTGTAAAGTCAAGTCAAATATTATTAGCAATAAAATGATTGCAAACATGAATAACAACATTATGATTATTAATTATTATGCTATTATATATTGTTTTTCTTAGTTTTCATAATGTTCCTCACTTCAAACCTGCTAAAATGATCGAGTGCCAGGCACATATGTATATGTGTAATATACACACGTGGTCAGAATTGTTGGTACCCTTGGTAAAGATGATCAAAGAAGGCTGTGAAAATAAATTTGCATTGTTAATCCTTTTGATCTTTTTTTTTATCACAAAAATCTAAGCTTTCATTGGAGAATAAGAATTTAAAATGGGGGGGAAATATCATTATGAAATAAAATAAAAAAAATCTCAAATACATGTTATTGGTACCCCTAGAAATTCTTATGAGTAAAATATATCTGAAATATATTCCCATTCATATTTACAATTTTGAGCACACCAGCGTGCTTATGAACATGAAATTATCCAGCCATGGCTTCCTGTTTCACAGAAATATAAATAGGAGGGAAAACAAAGTCCAAATTCCCTTAATCATCCATCACAATGAGAAAAACCAAAGAATATATTTCTAATGTGCAGCAAAAGATAACTGAGCTTCACAAATTAGTGAAGTGGCTTTAAGAAAAGAGCATTTCCACCATAAGGGCAATAATTAAGAATTTCCAATCAACAGAAAATGTTATGAATCTGCCTGGAAGAGGACGTGTGTCTATATCATCCTAATGCACGGTGAGGAGGAGTTTGAGTGGCCAAAGACTCTTCAAGGACCACAGCTGGAGAATTGTAGAGAAAGGTTGAGTTTCGGGGTCAGAAAACCTTAAAAAAATTATCAAACAGCCCCTACATCACCACATGTTGTTTGGGAGGGTTTCAAGAAAAATAAAAAATAAAAATCAAGAAAAGAAAATGCTTTCACCAAAAAACAATCTCCAGCATATTCAGTTATCAGACACGACTGGAACTTCAAATGGGACTGGCTTCTATGGTCAGATGAAACTAAAAAAATGAGCTTTTTAGCAGCAAACACTCAAGATGGGTTTGGTGAACACAGGGATAAAAAGTACCCCATGTGTACAATGAAACATACTGCTGTATTTTTAATGTTGTGGGTCTATATTTCTGCTGGAGGTCCTGGACATCTTGTTTAGACACATGGCATCATGGATTCTATCAAATACCAACAGATAAAAAATCAATAAGTGACTGACTCTGTTAGAAATCTTATAATGGGCCATGTTTGGATCTTCCAACCGGACAATAATCCAAAAACAAACCTTAAAAACAACACAAAAATGGGTCACTGAGCACAAAACCAAGCTTCTGCTATGGCCATTCCAGTCCTCTGACCTGAACCCTGTAGAAAATGAGTGAGGTGAACTGAAGAGAAGAAGCACCGTCATGGAGCTGTGAATCTGAAGGATCTGGAGAGATTCTGGATGAAGGAATGGTCTCTGATCTCTTGTCAGGTGTTCTCTAACCTCATCAGGCATTATAAGAGAAAACTCCTATACTATTTTGGCAAATGGAGGTTTCAAAAAGTATTGAATAAAAGGGTACCGTTAATTGTGTCCAATGTGTATTAGAGAAAAACGTTTATTTCATAATGATATTTCCCCCCATTTTAAATTCTTATTCTCCAATGAAAGGTTAGAGTTTTGTGAATTTTTTAAATAATAGCTCAAAAGGATTAACAATGCAGATTAATTTCCACAGCCTTCTTTGATCATATTTACCAAGGGTACCAACAATTCTGACCATGTGTGTATGTATAATAACCTATAATGATATAGCACCTTATAATGCATTGTACAATCTCATGAATAATTATAATCACAGTTAACACATTATAAAACTTACCAATTCATTGTTACACTATGCATTTTAAATTCGGTTATAATTATTTATGACAAGATATAATGTATTACAAATTATGAATAATTATAATGCATTATACTAAATTAGATTAATTAGCCTTTATGTAATGCATTATAAAGGGATATTTAAGGCTTTAAGTAAAGTGTTATCAAAAAAATCTTACTAACCCAAAACATTTTTGGATTTTATGTCAATTAAATGTGCAGTTTTACACAGTCCGTACGTATCCCAGCATTCACAGGGATCTGATAGTGTTTTTTGCATGCTGCAGCAGTAACATCACCACTATTATGATTTCAGTCAACATGCTCGGATGAGGTGCTTTACCCCTGTCATCAAAAACCCATCAGAGGAACAGCATGACAGGTAATCATCCGACCTGACGGATGCACACACACATAGACACACACTTCCTGGGGGAATCCAGCCAGTGTAGACCACCATCAACATCAAGAAAGGAGTTCAAACTGATATTTTCTAAACCATTACAATCTTTTTCTGTAGCCAAGCAGAAATCAACACATACACACACACACACATCAAATCACAGGACTTTACATCAGCAAGACAGGTTGATTTGAGAGCTGCACTGCACCACATCAATCTAATGTTCAATGTAGCTGCACACGTTAGGGAAAATGAGCAATGTACTGTCCGAATTTCTGTAATAAGGAATTTTATGGCTGCATATTGGAAATATAGTTATAGCTTTAGAAAGGAAGACATATCAAATGACTATACTGAGAGCAGAACAGCTTGTTAAAATGAAAAGAGAGACAATACTTCACCTTTATGACAGGGTTCAGGAGCATGACTCCAGATTTCTTGGTGATGACTTGCTTAGTTGTGTAATGATGCTCTATGAGCTGTGGGATGGTGGGAAAGCCAGTGCCTTCAAATCTGTACTGATTCTGCAAACAAAAAGAGGCCAATTGAATCATACAGTATAGTGAGCTTATAAAATAAAATAAATACACTTAGTAATTACTTACAAATGCAAAAGAATCTCTAAAGTTCAGTGAGCTCATGAAATAAAATAAAATACAAAATGGAAATTTTGGGGATTGTTGTATACATTTTTATTTATACTTTGCTATTTTTTTTTGGCAATAAAAAAATTATATATGTGTGTGCGTAAGGGATAATGCACGGGTATATGTCATCAGTTACGGCTCGTTAACTCTAGCATTCTGCCCAATTCAAATCAGACACCGAGATGAAGTAGTGCGATAAGATCACATTTATTTGAATTAATTACATCATTTATTTGAATTAATTATTGAGAGTAAGAGAGATTAAAGTTGTGTGTGCTAATTCCATGTGTCTGCACGTCTCTCTCTACAAACAATGAAGCTGTGAGTTTAGTTACTTCCCTCTCCTTGCTGAGAAATATATAGAGTAGCAATTCAGCATCAAAGCTACTTTATTAACAAAAGTCACGGGCACCACTGACAAGAAGTTTCTGTGCGCACCGCGCAATCACCGATCTCTGTGTGCAACTGATGTGTGTGTGTGTGTCAATTACAGCAACACGTTTATACAGAACAGTGATTAAACTGACTTGAAACTACCTGTGCATTAAACGGTTTTAATGCATACCTGCCAACCAATCAGAATCGAGTGTTTAGACAGACCATGGTATAAATATTTTACATAAATACATATAAGCCATCATTTTTAATGATTCCTCCTCCATTCATTGTTGAATCTAAAAATATTCTTTGGATGAATAATGACATTGTTTTGAGTTAGTGTGGTGCACAGCTTTCTGATCATGTACTCACATCAGCATACTGAATGATGAAATGTCTGCGCTGTCCATCCGAGAACACAGACAGCACATATTCTCCAGGTTTGCCGTGGCTCTCGCGCACCAGGAAGTCTCCCTGCTGCTTCAGCAGCTCCTGGGCCTCTGTCCTGGGAATGGCACCGTGATACCACTCTTGCTCGCTCAGCGGTTTCTCACTGGTGGGTATCACATCAAAAAACTGAAGAAGAACAAACACAAGGAGGTCAAGGCAGAGAACATGACAGGACAGACAGAAATGAGGAGTTGATGATGGAAAAAGCAGGAGACTCGGTTATGAAACTTACTGATGAAGAGCCCAATACAGACTTGGGCGAGCGGATCATTCCAGCGATGGAGTGTCTGAGGGTGTCAAGCTTCGATACCTTGTCTTTGCTTTTATCCTGAAATATTATGTATTTTTCAATGACTAAGTTTAGCAGCACAAGCTTAAAAATAGAGTATAAAAAATAGATAAATAAACAGATAAACAGTAAATAAAATAGGTAAAAAATGTTTTTTGGACATGGTACAATGATAATACATAATACAATATCTTTTAGACATACATCACAGTGACAAGACGTTTTTGGACACTGTAATATGGTAGTGCCAAATGACTGTTTTGTAAGAGAAAAATCATACACTTATTGTTCAAGTATATTCGGACGCATACATTTGAATGGAATTTAGCAGACACATTTTTAGAAGACGAAAAATCTATCTCATTTACAAATCCCTGCAGTGAAAGTATTCCTTTAAAACAGTCATAATGCATCATTCTGTGCATCAATGTACTAGTAAAAAAGAGGCAGCAAAAAAACTGGGAACACACTGCCCTCTTCAGCAAACTTCAACACCAGCAGCATGTCAAATAAAACTACACCTTCATATTACACAACAAATATTAATATTGTGCTGTGATGCAGTTTAACAAGTCAAAATTACTGTTAGTAAAAGCATAATGTTCTATCTAAATGATTTTCACTGCACTGGTTTCACATACATTTAAGAGCATATTATTCACTTGTACGAGTGGCAATTATTAAGTATTATGTTTTTTACAGACTACTAACCACATGCACACAGCATTGCAGCAAGGACACCTTAACCAGATAAAATTACTTCTTTCATTAATTTATAGACAAACCTTTCTATGAATAAACATGCTCATCTCTGAGACATTGTGTGTATTATTACTGGTTTTGTATATTGTCTTTTGCATTGAATACTGTTTTATGTATGCTTTATGATAGACCCACAAGTTAATGTAACTCACCTATACCATTGTTGGTACCTACAAATTCGTATTTTGACGATCTAAATGATACTGTGTATTATATGTTGACACCTATGCAACATATTAGTATTATAAGAATCTTCAATAGTTTTTGCATCAACACCCAATCCAGTTACATATGCAAAACACCATGCTTGAAGACAAAGAGTCGTAAACTTTTCCTCCAAACTGCTATCTTACTGCTTATACTTCCTTGCCACTCTTGGACAGCGAAGCCACGGGACCTTCCCTGGCACCAGCAGGACCTCAAAGTTGCAACAAGCCATGCTGCAACTTTCCACCTGGGAACAAACTCTCCCGACCACCACGAGTCAGAATAACATCTTTAGAGATGCCACTCTTCAACCTGGAAGAACTCATTGCAACTCCAACACCACCGAACTGTTGAACCATCAAGACTTTCATCTGAGACTGCATCCGGATGCTAATTCAACGGCCAAGGCAATGCAAGTATCATACATTTAACTAAAGGAAACAGAGGTTTAGTATAAGTGGTAGACCCCTTTATACAAAGGCACTGGTGGTTCGGCTCAGGTGGTTAACTGACTGCTTTTCCATAGGTTTTATTCATTCACTCATACTCCCCTTTCTCCCCAAGTATATTTGCTTGAGTGTGTGTGCTTGTGTAGACTAGTTATGTGTTAGTGTCTTAGTTAATAAAACTTCATGAGTTTGGTTTCTGTGGTTACTGCTTGTAAAGTCAACTTGACGAGCCGATCTTGTTACATGCTCTAATGCATCAGTATTGTAAAAGTTATTTTATATGTCCATGACAATAATCTTTCTTAGAGTTGATATAAAATTACACAATGTTTGCTGGACAAACAGATTAGTTGATTGTAATATTAACTCTGCTACAGTTAGAGCTGATAAAATGTAGAAACTGTAACTTGAATGCAATGTAAGTCGCTTTGGATAAAAGCATCTGCTAAATGCATAAATGTAAATGTACAGTTACTACTGACAGTTGATATAAATAGCAAATATGCTACAGTGTAGAATATGAAAAATAATAGAATATTAGAAAAATAATCATATTAGTTGGCATCATTCGTTTAGCAAATAGATGTTTCCTTCAGTTATTTTTACACATAATTATGTACAAGCTTCTGTTACGTTCACTGTTCATCTATTGCTCTGTCATATTTTATCTTTTATTCAATGGCACAGCACACATTAAGAGCTGCTCTAGTGCAGCGGCACAGTAATCAAGTGACGTTTTGCTGTAATAATGTAGGAAACCACTCATTATACATAACCATATAAATAATCATATAACAGCTAATGTTTTTATGTAATTTAGTTTTAATCGAAATGACACATGTGCTGAGTGAGCGATTAGAAATAGAGCATGCAACAGAATATGGAATTTATGTTAAATATTAGGGCTGCACGATAAATCGCATGTGATTGTCATGCGTATCTCGTCAGTAAAGCCGGTTCTGTGATTAGTAGTTAATCTCCATCACGTGCTTTCAGATGGAGCGGCATTTAATACACAGAGCTGTAGATTGCTGACAAGCTACGCTATATCGCGTTCATGATCGCAGATGAATTGCATTCGATTATGAATGCGATATCGCGTAGCTTGTCAGCGATCTACGGAGATGCGCATGATAATTGCATGCGATTAATCGTGGAGCCCTATTAAATATTATTTTAATTACGTACATGTACTCCATATACATATTAATCTCATTCTGTTCTCTGCTTGTTCTGTTGTCAGAGTTTCTTTGTCTGGACATAAACACTGTACACATGCTGTGTGGTACCAGTTTTCACTAACAGGGCATTTTAATGACTACAAGTACACAGGCACAGTATCGGGCCTGATAACTAATATTTCTCATTTTTGCAATGCCCACTTTTGTCCTCAGCACTTTATGAAAGCCAGAAGCGAAAAGATTACCAGTCATTATACTGCAACTAATGCAACTAATGATATGACCCCTTTAAATTGTAGGTTTATACATTTAAGTAAAAAACCCGCCGGAAATGGTACACCATCTGGTCACCTTTGGCATACTATTTTCAACATTCTATGATTTGGGACACACAAATTCTAATCCTCCGTACTCTTTAAAAATGATAGTGTGCGATTGATTTGGGTTGCAGCTCCACAAAGTGCCTTACCATTGAGTTGACTGAGCGGGCGTCCTCTTCATAATTGACGACAGGCGGTGGTTCTTTGCCCTCGTTCTCTTGCATCTTCTGTTCTAGTAGTTCTCTCTGTGCCATTAGTTTGGCCTCCGAACAGCGCAGCAGCTGGACTGTCTGTCTCAACTCCTCCAGAGACTGCTTCTGACTGAGTAACAACACCACACTGAAAAGAGAGAGAGATCACACAGTTCAATCCACAATGAACGCTTCCTTTTAATCTCTTAAGGATTTTTTTCTGAACGTTACGTCAGAGGCAGAAGCACTGTCAAGGTTATTTCTTTAATCAATTTTACTCTAAACTGAAATGCAACCAATGAAACTACAAAATATACCAAAAATGTCTTTAATAAATGCATGCACTAATTAGCAAAGTTCATTTTTTAACCATTAACACATTTATTTTGACAAAGCCCTTTTCACACTGCGCACAGAATTACAACAGAATGTCATGAATTTGAATTTAAATTTTCAACCTGACTTCAATTTGCTTTGCATAGCGAAAATTGGCTCAGTAATAAACCATTTTATTCTGATTTCTAAAAGTATCCTAGAACAAATATGAAATATCATCCATGACCAAGACACATTTGTACAAACATGAATAAAAAACGGCATATGAAAGATTACTTCCATAAAGTATGGGGAAATATATATTACTCCATACATCATCATAAAGTATAGTTGGCTAAATTGGCATGGGGAAGTTCAGGTGTAGAGCTGAGCAGCACTGCCGCCCATGATTATATCAGCATCTCTTGTACTGGATTACCCAGCAGACCTTAAAGAATGTGCTGAAGCTGGACAAATCCTCATCTTGCCAGCACAACAGCACAGTTCACTGAGCTCCATCAGTCCGAGCCCTTTCATCTTCACAGAGGTGCTGATGTCAACACGGATCGACTGCTCAACCTAATGAATCTCTATGGAAACACTTGAGTTCTCCTCACTTCACTACTGCATTCATTGTTATAGCTAACACAGAGAGAACACTGAAGCAGGAATGACCATGAATGGGAATTCAGTCAAATAATGGTTTCAGTGAAAATAGCCCTTGCTGCTTGACATTGTAGAACTCCTGAGTTAAAAACACAACTAGTACAAACTAACATTAGTAAACCAGCATTATGGACATAGTGGCTGGTAGTTCTCCTGTAATCAGCACTAAACACAATTTAAGATCACAATATAAGATTTTGATTCTCTATGTTTTTGCAATAAAACTAAGTCATTGCATGAAAAAAAAAAATATATGATTTCAGTTTCTGAATTTCTATCTTCATTTTCTCTTTTTTTCTGCTTTTTAATGCATTTTAATTTAAATTTGTTTCTATTTAATTTGTTATCTTGTGGCCTAATTAGCTGAGAACCACTGGTTTAGAGACAACACCCTGATTGGATATATTCTGTGTAGTGGTTAAAGGAGGTTCATTCTCTCACTCTGATTTCTTCTCATAGGTTTTGGTAGATTCCTCTATTTTGTTCTCCAGGTCCAGCATGAGGTCCTCTTTGCTGCGCAGACTCTGCTGGGTTAGGAGCAGCTCCTCTGAGGTGGACTTCAGCCTGAAATCAGTCAAACAAACATCTTTACTATGTTATCTACTACTCTGCTTACTGAATATGGAGACTGTGGAAAAAGCTAAAACTCAGTAATGTAAACTAACGCTATCAAGCATTATTACCAAACATAAGGATTGAAGCATTCTTGCAAATCTTGCATCTAATATCCAGCTCTTAAGTGACGCTGACTGAGAAATGAACAACTCACATTGCTTGTAAACTGTCTGCGGTCAAATTATTCCACAGAATCTCATTTGCTTGAAGATTCTCCGTTTCTTCTAATAGCGTTGCATCAAATTCTACATTTGGTTCTTTGGCTTCTGGTGATCTGTTGAAAAATAAATTGAAAAGATCTCAGAGATATTTCACATTTCTGAAAAAAAAAAATATTTTTTAATTAATAAATTAATAATATTTTTTGAATAATAAAAATATACTATTTAGATTTAAAAATAAAAAGACGTTATTTTTTTATTTTTAATAGTATTAATCACACCTATAACATTATAAGCAATTAGCATTTTTTATTCAGAAGTGTCTTACTTATAAACTTCGATGAAGTTGTCATACTCTGACAGTGGATCGATTTGGTCGATGGAAGTGTGTATTTCTTTGTGGACCTTCACTATTTCATCTGTTAACAGGCTGGTGATTTCACTGTACTCCTCCAGAATCCCCTTACTAGAATAATAAAAAAAAAGAAATATTAAAGTCATTGTTTGTATCCATTTCTGAATGTACCATGTCATTGATATGAGTTAATCTACTTGGATTATTATTAACATTATTGGTGCTTATTGAGCTCATATTTAATGGAAGGTTTTGAACAAACCTATTATTTTTCTGATTACGTAAACTAAAAATCTATGATTGATAATTTTTTAAATTAAATTTTTACACTAATTAGTGGTTATGAATATATAACTTTTCCCTGACTTTGTCATCATCATTGAAGAGACTTCTGCATGGTTGTTTGACCCACAATGAATGGTCATATATAATTCAGTGGTGCGTCCTAAATCAATCCCAGAAGGCTCTTGCAAATGTTTCCTTTGTGTGGATTAACCTCCACTTCAGATTACCGCAAACTCTGTGATTAAAAAACAGCTTAAGAAAAGAAAAACCCCAAAGAGACTTCTGTTCTCCGCTAATCCTCTGACAGCTAGGAGATATTGGATTGGGGCTACATCATGCAGTTAGGTTTTTAGTGTAGCTGCACTGGTTGGGCAAGGTCTACAAGAAAAGATTTTAATACACGTGGTGGTCCAAAGCATTCACAACACCCAGACACGGTACAATGCGAGGACTACACTGCCCTCCACAGTTCAAGAGGAAGCTGTATTCTCATGTCAGGGCTGAAAAGCTTATTCGACATATTCATATTATAATAGAAAATTGTTTTAATTTGTAATAATATTTCACAATATTACTGTATTTCTGATAAAATCTTGATGAGCACAAGTCTAACCAACCCTAAACTTTTGAACGGTGGGGTAAGTTATATAGTTTTGCTAATGCTTACATTTTGTTGGGACCCTGAAATGAAAATTCTAGATTATTTTTAACATTATACCTGTATGTTTTTTTTTTGTCAAAATAGAATTTATTACAAAAATGTGCAACCTAAACTACACAGCTGATCAGTAATTATACTGATTTAAGTTTCACAAATCTTAACTAGACATAATTCTCTTCAGTTCAGTTCAGTTAAACAGTTAAGTTCCTTCCTACATCTAGAAAAGTACTGTTTGAGCTACAATGCCTAGTGGAAAACCCCCAGAAGTGCAATCTGGTCCACTCACAGTGCATTGATCATCTCCTCCTGCATCTTCTGCAGGGAGTCCAGCAGCAGAGGCAGTGCAGTCTCATGATAGTGCTCCTGATGAAGCTGTGCGCTTTTCACCGCTAGCACATACTGGTTGTGCAGGTTATGCAGTTTCATGGCGGCTTTGTCGTAACGCTCACGGGCTTTCTCAGTCTCTTTGCCTGCAGGAGAGAAAAGTTGTTGTGCCAGTGAGATAAAAGGCAAAGTCCTCTGACCACCTGCTTGTGTTGTGCAAGCCTTTGAGAAATGCAGCTTTGTTATGCAAGTAGTTGTAAATAATGATCAACTGTTATTGGTTTTTAATGCTCAACACCAATTGCTATTATTGCTATTACCTTCTTAAAAATATCTTCTTTTGTGCTCTGCAAACGAAAGTCATAAAGGTTTGGACTGACATGAAGGTGATTAAATGGCAACCAAAATTAAACACCTAGAGTGCACATTATTATCTACAGTGCAGAGTACAGTAATGGTTCTCTGTTCATTTTGAACCAAACAAATTCAATAAATTATTCATGGTTCAATAAGGGAGTCATTTGTGAGTTCACTGATGGCCAACACTTGTGGTCTTTACACTTGGGGGACTTGTCTACTTAAATGATGTGTTTCCTGTACTTTTCCCAAATGTTTGGGTGAAAAGTGGGTGTAAAGCTTTATTTCTACATTTAAATTTTCAATGCTTTGCACTTTAAAACAAACTGTTAAATGTCTGTTCAGTAGTCCCTATGTAACAGACAACACAAATGAATAATTTGTATGTTTCTAAATAAGTGATAAAAATCAGTTTTACTCACATTGTCACATACTCATCTCTGCACCAACAAAATGTGCAACACTTTGTTTTACTACCAAATCTACCTACCAATTTAATTAATTTAACTTACACTGGTAAGTTTCTCAACATTTCACAATTTTGGGCCATGTGAGTTCCAAAATGTGATAAATGATGGAATGTGCTTAGCTTTGAAGCAGTATCTGAATACTGATCCAATGCAGTACTACAGATAGAGTGTGGATTAAGTGTGCATTAAAGGGACAGTTCACCCAAAAATGTGAAATGTGATAAATTTTTCACCCTCAAGTCGTTCCAAACCTGTAAGACCTCTGTTAATCTTCGGACCACAAATTAAGACATTTTTGATGAATTCCGAGAGCTCTCTGACCCTCTCATAGACAGCAAGGATCCTTACACGATCAAGGTCCAGAAACGTAGTAAGGACATCATTAAAATAATCCATGTAACATCAGTGGTTCAACCGTAATTTTACGAAGCCATGAGAATACTTTTTGTGTGCAATGAAAAAACGCCATTTTGGAGTAAACAATGTATGCAACATATGTACGCGGATACGCTGTTTACAGAACAGCATACATTGTTTATGTATGTGATACTCTCCAAAATGGCGCCAGGGTGACGTGGAGGAGACAAATTGTTGAAAAGTCGTTATTTTTGTTTTCTTTGCACACAAAAAGTATTCTCGTAGCTTCGTAAAATTACGGTTGAACCACTGAAGTCAAATGGATTATTTTACCGATGTCCTTGCTACGTTTCTGTGTGTTGATCGTGGTAATATCCTTACTGTCTATGGGAGGGTCAGAGAGCTTTCAGAATGCATCAAAAATATCTTAATTTGTTGTCCAAAGATGAACGGAAGTCTTACTGGTTTGGAACGACATGAGGGTGAGTAATTAATGACAGAATTTTCATTTTTGTGTGAACTAACCCTTTAAGGACACTGAGCTTTGTCGTTTATCAGACCTCAGCACACTTACTTTCTGTCACTGAACGTGGATATTGGACCGACCGTGATTTAAACTTTTAAGCCTAAACATTTTTCATATATTTGACTCAAGAAAAAGAATTGATTCGTAACAGTCATTTTGTTGTGAATCAGACATCACAACAAATCTAATATTTATTATTTGAAAAAATGAGCAGAGAATAAATTAAGAGCTCACCTTTTACAACAGCCTCCTTGTATTTGTCTCTTGCCAAAACAGCATCCTTAGATAACTGCCTGTAGGTGCATTTCAACTTCTCAAGATCGTTTTTAGTTACCTGTGAAGGACAGAAGCCAAGTCAAAACTGATCCATCACACTGGTCCTGTTTAAACCTGGTATTACAATGCATTTTCAGTGATCCAATCGCAAGTGGTCAGCTGAGACAAATGACCATTTACACCAGTTCTTAACATGAGTTTTAAATGAGACCACATGTGTTCGTATTTCGTCGCACTCTACATCACTTTCACGATATCACTGTGTGCAACGCACAAATATGATTGAATAAATAGTCATTACTCTGCTTATGAGTGAGTGAGAACAGAAGCAAATGGAAAGAACATGAATAATAATGGCGATTTCAATCATAATCTGTGTTTATGTACAACATAACCAAGTAGGAATCGATTGTTTTGGTGCGCTTCGTCAAAACACGTCCCATAACAATCCTGTTAGGTCAGAGGGTGGCAAGTATAGGCAGCCTTTTGCGATTTTTTTAATACATTCAACCACATGAGTGTCTACCTGGGTTGTGACGGTGAGGAAATTTTCCCACCGGTTAATCGACGTGTGACAACACCGGTAATACCGGTATCACCGTGGTGGGGGGTCGTTTGAGTTTTCCCTCTTTTCCTCGCTTTCCTTCAGTTTTAAATAGCTTGTAAATGCTCCGTGTGCGTTTTACTTTCACATTCAAATTAGCGGCAATTCGGCGTCAAGCAGTTTGTTTTTAGTTCGCTTGAGTTTTCCCTCTTTCCCTCACTTTCCTCCGCTTTTAAATAGTTTGTAAAAGCACCTTGCACATTTTACTTTCAGTTTTAAATTTGCGGTAATTCGGCATCAAACAGTTGTTTGTTTATAGTTCGTTTGAGTTTTCCCTCTTTCCCTCACTTTCCTTTGCTTAAAGGGGTGGTTGACTGGTTTTTTTCTAGGCTTGATTGTGTTTATGGGGTGCAGTCTAGCATGTGTTCATGCTTGGTTTTTTTAAAAACACATTATTTTTCACATAATTTACCTTTATTCCACACCTCTCTGTCCCTTCTCTGACAAACCCCTCGATTTATTTCCTGGTTTTATGAAGCTCCTCCTTCAGAAATACGCGATGGGCTGAGATTGGTTAGCTGGCTCAGTGTGTTGTGATTCGCTAAACCGCCTCTACTGCACGTCTGAACGTCCTGCCCCTCTCCTCAGTGGCATGTGCTCCGGTTGAATTGTAAACAGTGGCGTTGTCTATAACGCTTATCAATTTGAGCCCGATTGAGACCCAGAGGATATTAGTGAAGAGGATCGTGCAGAACCTGTGCAAGCACGGCTCTTAATGGTATGTTTGGTTGTTGTTGTCTCATACTTTTAAATACGCTGCTATTTGTAAGTGCTACTGCTTCTGTTAGCTTTTAATATACGGTTTTATCCTGATTAAAGCTTTAATACAGCACAGCAACCGCACGCGTGTCCATTTATAATGCTTCTCATTGCTGTGTGAAAATAAGTGTATAATTGGAACAGTTTGTTGGAGCTGATCTGACGATCTGAATGAGAGAGAGAGAGAGAGAGAGAGAGAGAGAGATGCAGAGCAGGGCGACACGAGTAACAGTATTAAGAACCGCTGCTTTAATGATTTTGAAACTTGAGAATCCATTAGAATCGTTAGAAGACAGAATCGCGATTCATATGAATAGATTTTTACGTGCATCCCTAGTTTTCTCTTCCTCTTCTCTAAAGCAGCGCAGCATGGCCTCGCCCCCTTTGCTGCGTGTTCCCGGGGGCGGGGTTTATCTGGGTCCGTGACGTATCAGACCTGGGAAGTAACTCGTTGTAGTCCCTTACCTGTCGTTTTTGTAGGCATTAAACTGCCAGAATTTTAAAAGACGATATCTCCGTTTGCATTGAACTTTCAGCGCCGCAACTCTGCAGATATTGTTTATGCTCAAACAGCAACATTACACACTAACTAATGTTAAAAAAGTGAAATCGCAATCAACCACCCCTTTGCTTAAATAGCTTCTAAAAGCTCCGTGCGCATTTTACTTTCAGTTTTAAATTAGCGGCAATTCGGCATCAATTGAATTGAATTCAAGCAGCAACAAAATACAACGTAGAACATATAACTTTTATTAACAAAATGAATAAAAATACACCATGCTTTAGGCCTATGCCTAATATAAAATAACAAATAACTTGCTAATTTTAAATAGGTATACAAAACTGAAAATCAGAAAAGACTGAGGAACAAATAGGCCTAATTATAAAACGTAGAATGTTTATTAGCAAAACGATTAAGAAAGTTTGGAGGCTCGAACTGCATACACCTTTATGTAAAATAATGGGAAAAAATTACAGTTTAAATAAAATAAAAATCAGCAAATACTGTGGAACCAAATAAATGAGAAACGAATGTTAAAAAACTTCCAATATCACCTTAGATAAATGGCAGGTCAACAGGCTTTTCAAAGTTCAAAATATTTTTTTTAAAACAGGTGCTTTTACATTTGGTTTTGAAACTCTTCTGCCATCGTCTGTCTCACCTCACTCTGCTCGTCAGTCTCACCTCACTCTGCTCGTCAGTCTCACCTCACTCTGCTCGTCAGTCTCACCTCACTCTGCTCGTCAGTCTCACCTCACTCTGCTCGTCAGTCTCACCTCACTCTGCTCGTCTGTCTCACCTCACTCTGCTCGTCTGTCTCGCTCACCTCACTCTGCTCGTCTGCCTCACCTCACTCTGCTCGTCAGTCTCACCTCACTCTGCTCGTCTGTCTCACCTCACTCTCTCGTCACTCACCTCACTCTCTCGTCAGTCTCACCTCACTCTGCTCTCAGTCCTCACTCACTCTCTCGTCTGTCTCACCTCACTCTGCTCGTCAGTCTCACCTCACTCTTCTCGTCAGTCTCACCTCACTCTTCTCGTCAGTCTCACCTCACTCTTCTCGTCAGTCTCACCTCACTCTTCTCGTCAGTCTCACCTCACTCTTCTCGTCAGTCTCACCTCACTCTTCTCGTCAGTCTCACCTCACCTCACTCTTCTCGTCAGTCTCACCTCACTCTTCTCGTCAGTCTCACCTCACTCTTCTCGTCAGTCTCACCTCACTCTTCTCGTCAGTCTCACCTCACTAGTCTCACCTCATCTCTTCTCGTCATCTCACCTCACTCTTCTCGTCAGTCTCACCTCACTCTTCTCGTCAGCACCTCACTCTTCTCGTCAGTTCACCTCACTCTTCTCGTCAGTCTCACCTCACTCTTCTCGTCAGTCTCACCTCACTCTTCTCGCTCTCACCTCACTCTTCTCGTCAGTCTCACCTCACTCTTCTCGTCATCTCACCTCACTCTTCTCGTCAGTCTCACCTCACTCTTCTCGTCATTCACCTCACTCTTCTCGTCAGTCTCACCTCACTCTTCTCGTCAGTCTCACCTCACTCTTCTCGTCAGTCTCACCTACTCTTCTCGTCACTCACCTCACTCTTCTCGTCAGTCTCACCTTCTTCTCGTCAGTCTCACCTCATCTTCTCGATCTCACCTTTTCTCGTCATTACTATTTTGTCAGTTCACCTCACCTTAGTCTCACCTCATACTCTTCTCGTCAGTCTCACCTCACCTCACTCTTCTCGTCAGGTCAGTCTCACCTCACCTCACTCTTCTCGTCAGTCTCACCTCACTCTTCTCGCAGTCTCACCTCACTCTTCTCGCGTCTCACCTCACTCTTCTCGTGTCTCACCTCACTCTTCTCGGCAACTCTTCTCGTGGCAACCGGTGTTGTGGCTTAACACCGGTATCACCGCCAACACTGTCTATCGCAGCAAGCCTAGTGTCTACCCTACAAAAGCAATCGCTTAAATGCATTTTTCATTACCTCTGGAAGTGGTTAAAAGTGGACAAGCTCAAAATGATTTATACTCCATTTAGACCTGTATTTAATGTCATCGACTTGTGATTGGATTAATGAAAACAAGTCTTAATACCAGGTGTAAACAGGGCCACTGATGTCCTTTGAATCTATATAAAGGCTCACCTTGTGCATCTCAGACTCGATCTGCTGTTGGAGGCTTTGGTAACTCTTCTTCACCTGCTGCTTGTCTTTGATCATCATTGTGAGGCGGTGGAGAGGCCCTGAGTTGAGCTCCTCTGCGTGGCATTTCATGATCTTGCTCAACTGTTCTGTCTGCTGAACCATGTGAGTCCACGACTGATAACAAAAACCACATACCAAGATACAAAAAGATAGGATAAGAAATGTGGGTGAGTGAATGTGAGAAACAAACAAAAAGATAAACAGAGATTGAGAAGGCGAGACAAATTACAGAGAGAGCAGGTTGCAGAATGACTAGTTCTGAACATATAAAACATCAGCTCCACTTGCCAACCCATAATGCAGCTGTGGGCCATTACCTTGGAGACTGTACTGACGTAGTGGATCTGAGAGGAGTTGTCATGCTTGTCCACCTGCTGACTGATGTTGAGCAGGAGCGATGCATATTCCTTATCGCTCTTCACCCGCAGGGTCATGAAGCGCTTCACCGTCTCCAGCAGCTTCAGCTCCCAGTCCTGCAGCTTCACTAGACCATCGTGGGAGTTGCGCAGGTCCCGGCCGAACCCCATCTTGCTCGCAAGGCACGCACTCTCTCTCTCTCTCTCTCTCTCTCGTTCAATGGAGTGTGCTGCTCAGGTCTGCATTGTTACTGCTGCTGAGAGAAGATGTGGGTAGAGATAATAACTGGTTAGTTGAAGTGCATGAACACATGTGCCAAGTTGTTTCTTTAGTTGGTTTCATATGGTTTATCATCATCTATAACAGTTTAAATGTAATGACTCTAAAATGTCATATGGCATGTAACCATTACACATAAAATAATGGTAAATTTTTCTTACATGATGACAACATGCGAGTGTACATATCTGAATTTAAATGTATTTGTTTAAAAAAAAAAATGTTTAACAAACATCATCAATTATTAATTCATCTATCATTACGTTTTGGAGAGTCACACCACATGACACTATACAACCTGAACTAACATGGTGCTTTTGTAAAAAGGTCAAATTATTTGATATTTTAAAAGACTAATTGACATTCTGCAGGGGTAATCTCTATGACATCATTTCCTGTTTTTATTCTGCATGTTGGTCACACCACATGACTTTGAAATGAGAGATTTTTTTAAATAAATATAATTAATATAATATTTCTAAATAAATATATGTAATATAATAAATACATAAATAAATATCATTAAAAAATTAAACAAATAAATCCATAACATAATGCCAAACTTCTTAAAATATTTTTTTCTAAATAAATAAATAAACAAATGACTATGCCAAACATTTACATTTATGCATTTAGCAGACGCTTTTATCCAAAGCGACTTACATTGCATTCAAGTTACAGTTTCTACATTTTATCAGCTCTTGCTTTCCCTGGGAATCGAACCCATGATCTTGGCGTTGCTAGCACCATGCTCTACAATTTGAGCTACAGGAAAGCGTTTTTTTACAGGAAAGCAAACGACTTTATAAGGTTTTCTTTTCAATTATTGGGTTAGTTCACACAAAAATAAAAATGTGTCATTAATTACTCACTTTCATGTTGTTCCAAACCTGTAAGACCTTCTTTCATCTTCGGAACACAAATTAAGATATTTTTGATGAAATCCGAGAGCTTTCTGACCCTCCATAGACAGCAAGGTTACTACCATGTTCAAGGCCCAAAGGCAGTAAGGACATCATTAAAATAGTCCATGTGACATCAGTGGTTCAACCGTAATTTTATGAAGCTATGAGAATACTTTTTGTGCATAGCGAAAAGAAAAACAACGACTTTATTCAACAATTCTTCTCTTCTGTGTCAATCTCCACTGCACATTCACAAGAGTACCACAATGCATGCACTGCGCCTTGTTTACAATAGGGGTGGCAATAAATCGATATGGTGATATATCGCGGTCCTTCTCCATGCGATACGAGAATTGATATCTGGCGCCAAATATCGATATTTTCATTAATACAATAAAGCGCTCTAAATAGATTTCCCTGCTCCCAGCGTCTAAAAATGCATGGAAATCGCGTCCACGCCATTTCCACCTTCTTTCCAAAGCGCTCTGAGCAACCATGAACCGCGTTCTCTCTGAAGATGGTGAAGCGCACGAGGAACCGAAGGATAAACAGATTTCCAGCCACTGTATTAGCTCTATTGCTATATTATATGGAGATGAGAACTAAAAAAACTGCCCCGGAAGTGCCAGAACAGCTATCAGCATGGACCATAGTTAGTGAGTAGCCTCTCTGCTCGGATCGCAGGTGGATTTCCCTCACTATATGAGTGAGAGAGAGCGCCGCCAGCGTGTCCAGGTTTATGTGAACAAAACTGGATGCTCTCCCTCTCTCTCCGATATTACAAGTGCGCGTTACGCAGTGTGAGGGCAGTGGGCACTGACCGGTAGAAACATAAATCTGCACCTATGGCACAGACGGCGAAACAAAACCTTGTCAGAGCTAAGCAGCTAAGAAGAGTTGATAAGCAGTTAAATGTGTTGGTTTACACACAGAGAAAAGTGTAAGCTTTTAGTAAGTCCAATAATAAAATTATTAATTTACTTAACATGTTAAAATTGATTTACATATTTTTTTTTGCTGTTTTCTAACAGTTTGGACTTAAATAAATAAAGAAAACTTGCACTTGACCTTTTCACAGGCATTTTGTTTTCATAGTTAGAAGGATATCGTGATGTATCATTATATGATTGTCTAGCAATATATCGATTATCGCAGAATCGCTGTCTCGTGATATTATCATTATTGTGAGCCATGTATCGTGATTATATCGTATCGTGAGGTACCCTGCGATTCCCACCCCTAGTTTACAAGCAGAGGAATGCACACACGTGTCGTAGTACTCTTGTGAATGGCTGCTGAGTCTGACCCGGAAGAGAAGAAAACATATTTTTGTTTTCTTTGCACACAAAACGTATTCTCATTGCTTCACATAAGTTGAACCACTGATGTCACATGGGACAATTTTATCAATGTCCTTACTAGGTTTCTGAGTCTTGAACATGGTAGTTGCATTGCTGTCTATTTAGGGTCAGAAAGCTCTCGGAGTTTATCAAAAATATCTTAATTCGTGTTCCGAAGATGAACGAAGGTCTTGCTAGTTTAGAACAACATGAGGGTAAGTAATTAATGACAGACTTTTAATTTTTGAGTGAACAAAATGTAAAGCCCTTTAAGGCTTTTTTCTTCTTATCTTCATCATGTATCACACAGCATGTATGAATGAATATATATAAATGCAGGTATATATAAACTTCATAACATTACACTTAACAATTGTTGACAGTTTCTTAAGCCTTTAATTTGCTTCCTTGATTTTACACTCTATAGAAGCAACCAAACAAATGACAACAATACATGTGATAAATATTATGTAATGGGTTGTTTCTTTCAATTAAAAAAGCTGTTGTACACAATCAGTTTTTTAAAGAAATTTCTATTTCACATAATAGTCTACTTCCATTACTTCAAAACGCAGACAACATTTTACCATACAAGTATATATCAGCAGACGAACCAAACTGAACAACCAACATGCCACACTCAAGAAATGTCCATCCAAGCATCATACAAACGACATGATCTGTGTTGTACACCTCAAAGCCCTGATCAGTCTTAAATAACCACTTAACACAAGCATCAAAGCATTCTTACCTTGTTATCAACACGTCTACATTCTGCTAAATAACCTCGCCTGACCAGTCAGTGCGTGCAAGTGAAACAGAGGAATATGCCTTCAACCGGTGAACATTTATGCCGGGTTTCCTAATACAGGTTAATTGAAAGAGAATGCAGTTTATCAAGTACAAATCAAGGGAAAACAGACTTCCTGTGTGACGACCGGCTGATACCCACATGAGTTATAAACTCAAGCCTGTTAAGAAAACAGTCAGATCTAAAACAGTCAATGACTGCTGAACTGAAAGCAAGGACTGTAACACAACACTACATTTTTACACCTCCGGTTCCTTTCTAAGCAACTAAAAAAAGGTATGAGAACAACTTCAGGTATTTGTGCCTTGAAGCTAATATATGTGACAACATGCCATGACTGAAATTATACTAATGACATAATACTAATATACAACTGCCACAGTTAAATCAAAATGCTTTTAATATCAGAAATGGTGAACTGGTTTAGTCTGTAGTAAAGCAGAAGGTTGTTTAGCCTAATTACTGAGATTAGTAATGTAGTGTAATACTTCACAAAGCCCTTAATAACCTTCTTATATGAGAGCACGTGCCTTCTGCTCCCCTTCATCCACACAGCTCACATTTAGCTTATAGACCACCGATTCATTAAGAAGCTTACAGAAAGGCAGCTCTTTTGAGGATGTTTGCCACTAAAAGTGATTAAGGCTATTGTGTTGTATCGAAGAACATGCAGAATTCAAACAACTGTTTTTATTAGCGGAGGCATACTTTTTATCATAGGATATTTTTATTCATGAGGATTAAAGGTAGTGCTCTGGCAATGCAATATTACATTATTGGCATAATAAAAAGTTAACAAGTTAAAGGTCTATCTTGCATGGGATATTTTTATTCAGTTAACATACCAAAGTTTACAGCAACCATTCAGTTTGTTTAAAGTTAGTTAACTGGCAGACTACAAGAGGTGGGTAAGTTGTGTCAGTAAGCCACAAGAAGAATCCAAAGCGGCCAGACAAATAGATGTTACTAAAAAAGCTGATGTCAATTTGACAGTAACAGCTATTGTTGGTTTCCTGTGAAAGTAACTGTTCAGACTAACTCTGTCAAAAGTGACAGCTCTTGACAGATATATTACTTAAGTTAGGAAGTTTGTTTAAATATAAATATGCTAAGAACGTTGACTCAAAATCATTTATTATTCACTCTAAATTTTTGCATGTCAATAAATAGATATTACAAGCAAGTTAAACATCTTTCTGATAGAAGGTGACGAGACTGATTTCTTGACAGAAAAAAGGAACACTTTACAATAAGTTCCCAAAAAGTAACGGCAGTTAACATTAACAATGAGCAATACATTTGTTACAGTAGTTATTCATCTTTGTTAACAATAGTTAATAAAAACAACTGATCATTGTTGTTCAAATGAAACTTTACTTTACAGTGTTACAGTAAGGACTACATTCTGCATAAAGCCATATCTTTATAAAACAGAAAATTACCTTCACATGATAATTTTTTGTTCAGAAAAAAGTTGAACTTGTATTTGTACACCAACATTTGATTGGATTTTTTAAATTATTGATTTTACTATCAGTTTGCTGTCTTTGTTTAAAAAAAAAATTTGACAGAAACATTAAATAAAGCAAATGGTATATGGAAGTTTTACATTATTAGTCAAAGAAAGGCAACCACTATAATACTTTCTCATATTCAGGGATTCAGACAGAAGAGTTCTGCTGTCACTGGAGACACATGAGCAATAATTTTTTAATTTATGATATCAAAACTATGCTACCTTATATCCAGTTGGCCGCTATGTCATATTCACTTCACAGTGTACTGTATCTAAAATCTGTGTTACATGGTCTTTATTTGAGAAAATATGATTTCATTACATGAAGATGTTTTGACACTTGGTTCGATTGCTTGGTCCAAACACAAGTTCGATTCCGACCTCTGATTCTGGTCTCGTTTCACATTGTAAATCATTTCACATTGTCAATAGGAGAAAGTAATAATGCATATTTCTAGTGGCTGACCAATATGGATTTTTTTGATGGCCTATGCTGATATATTAGGGTTATAAAGTGGTTGTGTGTGATATTACAATATTTTTATATGTATTTTACATAATATTTACTAAATAAATAATTCATAATATAAAATATACTGTTAAACTTAAACAGATTACATATCAGATTTATACTTGATATAGAAGCCTTTTGTTGCACTATAGTATTTTTCTCAAATAAAGAAATTGTAAAAAGCATTAATAGAAAGGAAGTGAACACTAACCAACATTGCAGCCAGCAATTTGTTACTTTGGGAACCAATAATTTCAATGATAGCTCAAAAGCAAAAGCCTGACCCATTTATGGAAACACATCATAGCGCTGTAAAATAACCAGTGTGCTGTATAATCCTCTCTCAGCCATAACACAATTAGGCTGGTTAATGCACATCAGTGGGAGTTTAGCTCAACAAGGATTTGTTGTGTGCTACAGAACAGCTCTGTGGGGGCACAGCAGCTTGAATAGCACTTCTGAGCACACCAGCGGAGGAATGTGTGTCCTCTATATGAGCGTCTCAAGAACGGGACACCAAACACAACATGTAAACAAAGTCAGCTGCTTGTAAACGCCATTGCTTCATGTTAGCATAATGGCGGATCAAAGACTTACAGTGTGTGTTCTTCCATTGTAATCCAGGTAAATATATTCTGGATGATTCTTACCACCTGTTTTATGACTAAAATAAAATACTCGCTGAGTCTCAGCCCAGTGGTTGTGACAGCTTTCCCAAAGGAAATGAAGAGTATGTTACTCCATGTCCAAAACACTGTTCAAATCCAAAACACTAGCATAGACTCCCAGCTGTCAATGGTACAAACAGACCGGGAATCAGTAAAATGATTGTGATTTACTCTATTAAAACACATGCATAGGCATATAGTGGCCACAAAATGTATTTGCACACTTGGATTGTGGCATACAAAACTGGAAATCACTGCATTATAACAAAATATGAAAGCAAGTGGCTTTTTTTTTTTTAATAAAGCCAGCACAAGCATACTTAACAATAAAGTTTAGATAATATACAAATTGTACTCAACATCATCTTGTTTTCAAACGTTGATGATGTCCATCATTGAGTACTATACATCAAAGCATCCTCTGATGCCAAAACTGAACCACAGTAATGCTTGATAATGGTAATTCAAAGAGTTTATGATTATCATATAAAAGAGGAAACTGAAGATTTTCCCCAACACAATTCAATGGAATTACCAATTTCCTTACACACAAAAAGCCCTTCTCAGCATTCCTCCTCACTTCACAGAATGACACAATCTGACAGAATAACATTACATACTCATATTATGCGATTGGTTGAGCTGATCAAGGTGAGTAAACCGCAATTTTAGCTGGTTATCTGCACAGTTTATACCGCTGTTTTCAAAAGTTTATAAGGAGTGACGGGCGACTGTTTTTTGTTTTCAGATATAACACAACCTCACGCATCCATAAACGCCATAAATAACATTTACAGATAGTTGACAGACTGCAGAACATATTTTATAGGCTTACTGAACATGTTCATTGGCTTTCCTGTGCTGGTGGGACGTTAGCCGCTGCTAGCGATGCCCTGCTAATGCTGCTGCCTGGCCTTTTCCTTTGGAAAAACAGCAAAACAATTGAATACAAACGCGCAAAAACGAGCCTCGCGCCGCACCAAACACCGCCTGCGTGCCAACAAAATTGCATATGTGATAGAATAGCAAACTGACTTACTGTAAAGGTGTATTGTGGTATTTGTCCGTGTTTCCTGATTCCTCGGTATTCCTCTTTTCTTTGACTGGGGTTGGAGGAGTTGAGTTGGGACTCGGGAGGGGTTTCCGCTCAGCTCCAGCGCTGCCACAGGCTTATGACGCTCACCACACGACCCTTGAGCCCGTGTGTGTGTGTGTGTGTGTGTGTGTGTGTGTGTGTGTGTGTGTGTGTGTGTGTGTGTGTGTGGTCAGGGATCAGTACTGTGTATACCTACCTGAAATGTTATTATTTCTAAGTAAGTTAGAAGATAGAGAGGTGTTCATTTTATGGTCATTGAAACGAAGGCTGCTGCAGAACCGCTCTTGTCTAATATACTCAACTGCTGAAGAGACTGAATAGATTAGTTTTATACTCTTTTGAAATACTTTACTTTAAGAGAGAACCAGTCACTCCCTCATACGCAGTGTGCTGAGATTAAATGGATGCTCAGCAGATGTCTGTCTGTCTTGACACCAAAACCCCGTCTGTTTTCGGAGTAATTATGTGAATGTCCATGAGATGGCGTTATTTCCTCTGTTAGCCCGATGAATACACTCGTGGACTCTGGACTCTTTACAATCCTGTTGATTTACTTTTGGGTATTTTAAATCTTAAGTATGCAAAATTAACCAAACCTAAAGCTGATTTATGCTGAAGCCCTAAATACAAATCTCCAGGTTAGAAAAAGGAAGTAATACGGAAGTAATGCCTTACTGTGTCTGTCATTCATGTTTGGGTACTTTTTTCTTTGGCATTTATTCTGTCAATCAATCAATCAATCTATCTATCTATCTATCTATCTATCTATCTATCTATCTATCTATCTATCTATCTATCTATCTATCTGTCTGTGTCAGTCCATCAATCAATCAATCAATCTGTCTGTCTGTCTGTCTATCTATCTGTCTGTCTGTCTGTCTGTGTCAGTCCATCAATCAATCAATCAATCTGTCTGTCTGTCTATCTATCTGTCTGTCTGTGTCAGTCCATCAATCAATCAATCAATCTGTCTGTCTGTCTGTCTGTCTGTCTATCTATCTGTCTGTCTGTCTGTCTGTCTGTCTGTCTGTCTGTCTATCTGTCTGTCTGTCTGTCTGTCTGTCTGTCTGTCTGTCTGTCTGTCTGTCTGTATCTGTCTGTCTGTCTATCTGTCTGTCTCTGTCTGTCTGTGTCAGTCCATCAATCAATCAATCAATCTGTCTGTCTGTCTGTCTGTCTGTCTGTCTGTCTATCTATCTGTCTGTCTGTCTGTCTGTGTCAGTCCATCAATCAATCAATCAATCTGTCTGTCTGTCTGTCTGTCTATCTATCTGTCTGTCTGTCTGTCTGTCTGTCTGTCTGTCTATCTGTCTGTCTGTCTGTCTGTCTGTCTGTCTGTCTGTCTGTCTATCTATCTGTCTGTCTGTCTGTCTGTCTGTGTCAGTCCATCAATCAATCAATCAATCTGTCTGTCTGTCTGTCTGTCTGTCTGTCTGTCTATCTATCTGTCTGTCTGTCTGTCTGTCTGTCTGTCTGTCTGTCTGTCTGTCTATCTATCTGTCTGTCTGTCTGTCTGTCTGTGTCATCTATCTGTCTGTCTGTCTGTCTGTCTGTGTCATCAATCAATCAATCAATCTGTCTGTCTGTCTGTCTGTCTATCTATCTATCTGTCTGTCTGTCTGTCTGTCTATCTATCTATCTGTCTGTCTGTCTGTCTGTCTATCTGTCTGTCTGTCTGTCTGTCTGTCTGTCTGTCTATCTGTCTGTCTGTCTGTCTGTATACCTATGTATATTTTCTAAGATATAAAAATAAAAATGGAAAATATTATTTTGTTTTTTTTATCTTCAATTTAATTTTCAATAATTTGAATTTTATATCTATTTTATTTGGTTGGAAACAAATTCCCAGTGTTAATTTAATTTAATTTAATTTAATATTGTAGTTTTTGTTGTTTTTGTTAATATTTTGAATTACTTGATTTTTATCATTTCTGTTTTTATTTTAATTTTAGTAGTTTCCTTGTGTTATGTCCTTTTATTTATTTATTTTATTCACTTGTTTATTATATTTTTGTATTAATTTATATTCATTAATTGTATATAGTTTTAGGTTTTAGTTTATTTACTTTTATTTATTTTAGCACTTCAACTTAAACTAAATAAAAATTGGAAATGTTGCTTTGGCAACAAAAAAATGTTTTATCTCAGTTAATGTTTATTTTATTTCATGAAAATGTTTTTATGTCCGTATTTTTAGGGCTGTCAATCGGTTAAAATATTTAATCGCATGGTTGTCATGAGTTAACTCGCGATTAATCGCGATTAATCGCACATTTTTATTTGTTCTAAACGTACCTTAAATTTATACTTTTCAAGTTTTTAATACTCTAATCAAAGAGTGGACATGGGCATGGACAAATATGGATGCTTTATGCAAATGTATGTTTATTATTATTGAAACCATAGTCAACATAAAGCATGAAGAGTAGACATGTTTCAAAGGTCATAGATGTTTTTCAAAGAACTTGTTCATGTCTATTAGACACATGAAAATAGAAATTCCAGGTTCCCATTACTTCTTTCTTTGCACTGAACGAATTTACTGACACAAACCTGTTTACATTTTTGCACATAGGGCAGCTCTTCTTCTGAAAATGCAAAATGTACATTTATTATTTATTATTACATTTGTTTCCCTCTCTGTGCCCACATAATGTATTTTGATGAAGCTAAATTCTCAATAAAACTGTTTTCATTTATATTTTTTTCTGTTTCTGTTGTCAGACAACGGGATGAATATGAAATAGTGACTGAAACGCGATCCATTAAGATTGCATAAAAATCTCTCCTTTCCAAGATGTTAATCTGCACAAAAATCCTGATAATCGAGCTGTCGTCTGATGAAATCAAATACACATAAGATAAAGACAATAGCTGTGCTGTGATTTCGGCTATACTTGCATGTAAAATTAGAGAAGCAACATAATATCTGTGTTTAACTGAAAGCGCTGCTCCTCTCTGCCGCGCGCTGAACAGAGAGAGAGAGAGAGAGAGAGAGAGAGAGAGAGAGAGAGCGAGAGAGAGAGGTATGCTCTTGTTTGGGTTTTACAAGGAAAATCTGTGAGATGAAATGCTTGTCTGAACTTGAGTGTCAAAAGCATAGACATAATGAATACTGGTCAAACCGCAGTATTGCAGGCTCTTACATTAGGTCATATGAGATCAAACGACTACTCGACAACAAAAATATGGTCAAAAGTACTACTAGGCTTGAAGTAAACTGATGGCAAAATGGAAATTAAATTAAACTGAATTAAATTATGATTTATGAATAATATGATTTGAATATTTAAAAACAGTGAGAGATTAGTAAATGTGGACATACAGCACGTGAGCATGAATAGTAGGAATGCCCCCTGATGGACGCTACGGTCTCGCGCTGGCACGTGATTGTCATCCGCGGACCAGTGTGACGCGCGATCAGCTGACGTTCACTCGACCTTCTCCACTGCTGGAGATACGGACATCCAAACGCCTCCATCCGCAGCGTTTCAAATATATCCCGTACCGAAGCATGGCGAGCCAGTCTCAGGGCATCCAGCAGCTGCTGCAGGCGGAGAAACGAGCTGCGGAAAAGGTCGCAGAAGCCCGTAAAAGTAAGTTGCCGTTTTGCTTGTCATTGCTGCAGACTAGCGCTTAGCTAACATGCTAACTGCCCAGCAAGACACTGCCGATGTTTCCTGTGTGTACATAGTATATACACAAATAACACACAGGGGGAATAAATGGATGAATTTGAATTGAAAAGACATTTCCCTGATCATGTCGACAAAATTTGGGCAATGAAGTGTTTTTGTTTTCAGTATTCATTCTTTTCGTGTGACAGACTTGCTAACAGCTCTCTATAAAAAGCCTGTATAATGGATAATATTTACTAGTCGATGACATGACATGTAACCAAATTATTTAGTTTGGCCCATTAACACTGAGGATGTTAAAGGTTTAAAACACCAAGTAAATTGAAGGCTTTGCCTCATCACATTTTAACATTTGAAGTCAGCGTTCAATTCGTCGTTTTGTTTTTGTTTTTTGATGGGAGATATTCAAGATTCATATTTGCACTTTATAGTGAAGGAAATGATGACTGTACGTTTACTAAATATCTCCTTTACTGAAGTGTCACTGTGACATTGACTCACTAGACATTCACTCAGTTCCTGTTTTTATAGAGATTTTCTGCTGCTGGTTCTCATTTCTCATAAAAGAGAGGAATTTCCCTGGCAGAGCAATATTCCACTTTTCCATTTTTCTGCCTATACAGTTGTGGCACTGATATGTATTCTGTTTGATAAAGCATTGTGTTTGTTTTTTTATAGGAAAAAATCGTCGTCTGAAGCAAGCCAAAGAGGAGGCACAGGCTGAGATTGAGCAGTACCGTCTGCAAAGGGAGAAAGAGTTTAAGACAAAGGAGGCTGCGGTGAGATTTATTCATTTTTGTTTCAGGCATCCATTTCTAGCCATATCACTACTTCTGTATTTACATGGGCGAAATCTTGTCAAAAGGTATTTTGCTTTGAGGAATGCTTTTATTATGACTTCACGTGTATGCTTATTGGCAGTTAAAATGTCCTGCTATTATAATCCAGAACTTCCACCATTTTGAATAATTCATGTTCTCCATAAGGGAATTGATTATTAATGATAAGAAAGACAGACCTACTGTGAGCTACTTGTTTTGTTAATAGATGGTAATATGTTTTGGTTGAAAGCATATGCAGAATTGCTGCTGAAAAACTACATTACCCATGATTCTGCAAAAAAAAAAAATCTCTACCAATCAGAGAATCAAAACAAGCAAAAAAAGAAAAAGGGTTTAGCATCCGCCCACTCCCTTCAAAGTCAATGACATGATATTCAATCTCCCATCAAAAATAAATAAATATATATTAGTGCTGTCAAATGATTAATCGCATCCAAAATTAAAGTTTTTGTTTACATAATATATGTGTACTGTGTGTATTTATTATGTATATATAAATACAAACACGTGTATGTATATATTTAAGAAAAATATGCTATGATTATATCTAATCTAAAATATAATTATATAAATGTATATACATGTAAATATTTTCAAAATATATACTGTATGTGTGTGTATTTATATATGCATAATAAATAAACACAGTACACATAAATATAGTATGTAAACAAAAACTTATTTTGGATGCGATTAATTGTTTGACAGCACTGTATATACATTATTACATTATATTACATAATATATTATATTTAAATAGGACATTTAAATCCCTATGGGGAAAAAACTTCCAGAAACCAAGGTTGCTAAAAAAGTAGGCAGGCACTCTTAAACTCTGTTTGGTTTATATGAGAAAATTTGAAAGTATCAAAGTATACAGTTTTAAACAGGAGCATTTAATTTAAAAATTCTTAAAGTGCCCCTAAAATGTAAATTAATATTCTAACCTTACAATAAATCTAGTAAATAATAAAAACATTTGTATTTAAGATCAGAGTAGAATAAAGCTACTTTATGCTAAATGCTTTCACCATGGTGTACCTGGGCACCTTAACCAGGATAAAATCATTTTGAAACACTTTTGACTAATTCCTTTTACAACATGGTAAAATACATCATTGTTCAATAAATAGTTATATTAAACACTTAAAATAATCTCACAAAACCTCTGCAGTTCCATCATGAACCTCTTGGGTCACACAGCTTGTCGGGAAACCCTGACAAATCCGAAAAACCCCATACTGTAATTGGAAGAAACACATGTGCATTAGTTTTAGTTCTGAATAATGCTTAAAGTTAACGTCATATTGCTTGGTCCCACAGGCACTGGGGTCCCATGGAAACTCTGCTGTAGAGGTGGATAAGGAGACCATTGATAAGATGAGCCTCATCCAGAGCAGTTATCAGCAGAACAAGGAAGCTGTGCTTGGAAACCTGCTGAAGATGGTGTGCGACATCAAGCCAGAGATCCACGCCAATTACCGCGTCGCTGGATAAACACATCTGTCCAACCACCACATCCGTTACAATTCCTAAAGGCCCACAAAGCACTGAGACAAAGACTGCTACTGGACATATCACGTTCCAATCATAATATTTAGATTGCTGGACTACACTGCTTAATAATACACTCCCTATCTACATTACAACATTAACACATTTCCTAAGGTTTAAACAGATATTCATTGATACTAAACCAGTCAGTGGTCATGGTACTGCACATACACGTCTCCGCTGTATTTTTCATTGTTTGCAGATGTATCTTTGATATGATCCAATGCAAGTCTTTGTCTCTGTTCTTTTAGTTAACTGTAGTATTGTCCAGTATATCAGAGTGAGTTTCTTTGTGAATGATACCTTTAAATGTTTGTATGGAAGTCTGTATCTTGATGCTACATTCTTAATTTATAAGTAATCAGATGTTGTTTTATCTAATTGATGTATACATTATACATTTTTTTGATGGCTTTTTTTGTGACAAAGCTTATAATTATCATAATCTTAATGTTGTATTGGTAATTAAATGAGCTCCACGCTTCCTCCCTGCGCTCTTGTGCTGTATTATGTAGATGGCTACATCCTCTATTTCAGCCTGCTGTGAAAATGTAATAAATGTCTGTGTATAAATGGATTTGCACTGTTTTCTGTGAGAATGGAGCATAAATAGTGAATATTGTTTAACTGTGATCTACTCTTTAAATCTAAATATAAGTTTCTATTACCTTGATCTGCCTCATACAATCTGTTCTAATATCAAGATCGATCAGCTTGCTGGTTTGTTTACTTCCATCTTTAATGAGTCCCTTGCTACCTCTGTGGTTCCCACCTCATTTAAGAAATCTGTCATCATCCCTGTGCCTAAGAACAGTAAACCCTCTTGCCTGAATGACTATCGTCCAGTTGCCCTCACATCAACAGTCATGAAGGTTTTTGAGAGACTTTTAAAGAAACACATATGCTCCTCCATCCCTGCTACCTTGGACCCTCTTCAGTTTGCCTATCACCCAAATAGGTCTACTGATGATGCCATCTCTCAGGTACTGCACTCCTCCCTCACACACATTGACAGCAAAAATGGCAACTATGTCAGACTGCTATTCATTGACTATAGCTCAGCTTTCAACACTATAGTCCCCACCAAGCTAGCTGCCAAACTCTCAGACCTCGGCCTAAACACTTCACTCTGTGACTGGATTCAAGACTTCCTCACCGGCAGACCACAAGTGGTGAAAATGGGCCAGTTCACCTCCAACTCCATCACCCTGAACGTAGGAGCCCCGCAGGGCTGCGTTCTGAGTCCCCTGCTGTACTCTCTCTACACACACGACTGTGTGTCCTCTCACAGCTCCACTTCTATTGTTAAATTTGCTGATGATACTGTGGTTCTGGGCCTCATTTCCAACAATGATGAGACCGCATACTTGGGTGAGGTAGAGAGACTTTCATCATGGTGCCAGGACAACTGTCTCTCTCTGAACGTGAGCAAAACTAAAGAGCTGATTGTAGACTTCAGGAAGAGACAGCAGCGGCCCTAAACTCCTCTTATGATCAGCGGGACCCCTGTGGAGAGGGTGAGCAGCTTCAAGTACCTCGGTGTAAACATCTCCGAGGACCTGACTTGGACTGCACACATTCAAACACAGGTCAAGAAAGCCAGGCAAAGACTGTACCATCTGCGACAGCTGAGGAAATTCAGGGTCTCACCAGCAATCCTGAAAACTTTCTATTCAGGGGCCATAGAAAGTGTATTGACTCATTGCATCTCAGTATGGTATAGTAACGCCACAAATCAGGACTGCAAAGCTCTGCAGAGAGTCGTGCGCTTAGCTGAGCGCATCTCTGGGTCTGCCCTCCCCTCTCTGCAGGACATCTACCTCAAACGCTGCAAAAGCAGAGCTGCAAAAATAATCAAGGACTCAAATCACCCCGGTAACCGTCTTTTCATCTCACTGCCATCTGGCAAGCGCTTCAGAAGCGTGAAGGCAAAAACTGAGAGACTGAGGAGGAGCTTCTTCCCTCAGGCCATCAGGCTCCTAAACTCAGTCTCATAACATCTACAGGACTCAATTTAATAAACTGTAAAAACATTCATTATTCTCCATCATCCGCATTGCTGCTATGTGTACATACCCGGTACAACCTGTTTTGCACATTCCTCTTGCACATCCCTGTTTATATTAATATTTATTAAATCCACAGTAGACTGTATTGCACATTTTATTTTATTTCATTGCACATTTTACCCCTTATTTTATTTTTATTTTATCTTTTTTTTCATATTTTTTTATCTTACTCTTACCTATATTTATATATATTCTCTTGTGTTATGTTTCATTTTTTTGCACTGTCCATTGAGCGGACCTGTCCTGACCTACATTTCACTACTGATTATACCCTGTATGATTGTGTATGTGACAAATAATAAAGAACCTTGACCGAGTAGCAACGCTAGAGGTTGCTATTTAGCTATATTGTCTCCGTCTTTAAAATGTATTATTCTCCAAAACCTATTCACTAGTTATAAACCAGTTTAGATGTCTTCACTAGATTATAATATAATATAAGAAATATCCTCCACACTTTTCCTGAAAAAGTTTAATAAAGAGCTTAATTCTATTTACAAATCTACAACTTGAGCTGTAGATTTAATATACACAAACAAATACATGGCTTATTTCTTCTTTCTTTTTTTCTTACTTTAAAAGGCTAATTTTATTGGTGCCAAAACATCAGGCCTTGACTCCATTTCATGAAATGTCTAATAATTATTCATTATTAAGTGAACGTAGAAACTATATGCGCATAACCGTCCAAACAAAGCGAAAACATTAAATGCTGCCAACGCGTGAAGACAATATTTTAAACGATTCTTTGTCAACATCAGGTATTATTACTTGCCATGTGGCAACGGAAGTAAGGAAAGTTTTTATTGCATCACATCACGTGTCACAGGGAACAGTGCGCCGGATACAAAGCGTCCAAAGGAAATCTCTTCAAAATAATAGTTGTTTTTAAAGTATCTTTATTTGTTCGTTATTAAACAGAATAGAATAGACAGTCCATGACTGCTTGTTAATCAGTGGAAGAAAATACTGATAGAAAAGGCGTTGTGTTTTATTCTTTACCAGTTTCTTTACCATGTTAGAACTGAGAACAGGCTTGTTTTTGTACTAAAAATAATACTATTTAAATTAAATAATTTTAAAGCGAATTTAAAATAATGCTAATAAGAATAACAAAATGTATTTTGTGTACGTGTATTTTTAATGATTTAAACGACTAAGTTAGCATAGAAAATGCTAATAAAAAAACTGTTAATCCGTTCACTTCGAGACGAAAGAGTTTTTACTGTAGACTTTTATTGTGTATTAGATTCCGCGTTGTAGCTGACTTCACTGCTGCTGCTTCACTGAGCCGGAGCATCTCGACGCTGGTCAGCGTAAAGATTGAGTTGATCTACTCTTGTCCCAAAACTGATGGTCTGCAGTTAATATCGAAGGCATCAAAGGACCCGGTGGACGCATTCGTCTCGTGCTGTCAAGGTGAGATTTATGTGACTCTTTGCAGCTCAGTGAAGTAATTTTTCCCCTGTAATATCTGTAGCTGTGACCTCTGAGAAGACATTTGCAGTTCTGCTCTCACTCTCTCTCTGGCTCATCTTTGAGATAGCCACTATTTGTCCTGTTCATTAACACTACCAAGGTTTTGTAATAATTTGTGCTCAACAGTAGATGATATTGTCTAAATGAGCTGTACTTGAAGTCGGTTATGCAGTATAAATGCTGGTCTGATGATCTTTCTAGCATCTACATCAGATAGTAAAGTGTCAGGGCAGAAGTGTTGGTTTATATTGTCAAAATAGTTGTTCATGCAGGTCATTCGTGGTTATTATGCTCAACATTTTCACTTTTAATAAACTTTCAATCCTGATGCATACTTAACTGTGTTCAGTTTTAGAGTGCCCTTGAACAACGAAAAATGAGAAGTCTTTCCAAACTCACAAGGCTTGCTTTCTTTCGTGAAACACAAAAGAAGAAATCTTGCAGAAGTTGTGCAGATGTCTTGATGTCCCGGCTGCTCTGTTCATTACCTGTTACTGATTCCAGGACAGTGTTATTTTAGAATTTTAACTATAAATACTGACACAGTAATTATGCTTTTTTTTTTTTTAAATTGGCTTTTATCGTAATATTTAATTTTTATTTTAAATTATGCTTTTAGGCATTTTAGTATTTTTTTTTTTTTTTTAGTATTTTTCATATATTTTAAATGCCAGTTTTAGTTTTAGTAATTTAGAACTAAACTTTTATTTCAGTTAGTTGCCAAGGCAGCATGACAGATTTTAAATTTCATTTAATAATGTATATAAATGCTTCCTTCCTTCCTTCCTAGTAATTCTATTTTATCCCATTTCAAATAAACTTGTTATTTTTATTATTTTTATTGTTAGTTAACAATAACCACATTGTTCCAGGTTTTTGCAGAAAGCAGCATTTTGCGAAACATAAAGCAAATCCAAATGCGGCTTATGGTCATGTAAATGCATAAACAACATTCTTACATTTTTTTTTAAAGTGTGGCATGCGTGTCGAAAAGGCCGGATAAGAAAGCTGGTTACTAACAGAGTAGTCTCAGCCTCAGACGTCACACCCACGGAACGTTGGCTAAACGTCTGATGCATATGGCACACTTTTCTGGAAACACTTCAGGAGTGTCGAAGTCGTCATCTGACTGGTTGAATTAAACCGGATTTCCGGGTTGCGAGTGTCATGTTTATTTTCGGTCCGCCGGGAAACAAAGATGCCGTGGCGCCAAACCCCCTCATGAAAGAAGAAAGCCGTCGTGTTTACAAATGTGACGACGAGCGCTTGTCAGGATCAACTAAACGCTGGATTTTCAAAAGTATGTGAAATATTTAAAGGTGTTGTATGTAGGATTGACATTATTGCAGTCCAAATTCAAAATATTGGAGACAGTTTTTTTCACCAGCCCCTCCTCCTCAGACTTGACACACAGGTTGCCAGCTTAACGACACCAACAGGAACGAGCGCACATGACGATGAATGAAATGAAATGCGCTGTGTTTTCCGCCAACTGGCAACCCGGGGTGCCGAAATACAATTGGTTAAACTGGCAGTGGGCGGGTTTCACAAACCATAACAAACACAGACATTCCGGGCCGGAACACACATTTTCAAAGGAGAATAACTGACTGTAGCATTGTTTTTCAGATAAACAAGTATGTTAACTTAGCATGTTTCTTAAATATCTGCAAACATATTATGGTATTTTTATGCTTTAGTAGAGTCAAAATCCTACATACAGCACCTTTAAAGTTCGCGGCATAGAATCTTTAAAATACGTCCGAGAGTTTCACACGCCGGTCTGTTATTGTGGCGACATTTCCACGCCCCGAAACGTGACGCTAAATGAAACGAACTATGATTGGTTCTTTGACATGTCGGTCAAATGGCCTCATGGGCGGGCCTTGGCCAATGAAAGCGGACATCTATTCCAGACCTTCAGCCGGCAGTCTGAAGGTCTGGCTACGCGAGACTACTAACAGAGCACTAACACAGTGCATGTAAATGAATGCTGCTTTGCTTTAAAGTCGGCATGAAACGGAAGTTGCGATTGTCTTTTTTTCTCTACTGTGACGTGTATCCGAGTGAAACGGCATCTGAAATGAGAAGGCGGGACTTGATTTCGTCCTTCAAGAATTGATTGGATCATTGGAAGTTGGGGCGTTACTAACAAAATGGAGGCAGATCTGAAATGCCAGTTTGCAGATAGTGGTGGGGGATTTCTCGCCACTGGATTCACCGCCGACACCCAAGCATGAATAAATGATTTATTTATTAGGGATGATGACCACGATCAACGGCACAAAACATGTCTAAACAACGCGCGCGCACGAGAGAGAGAGAGAGAGAGACTGCCTGAATGACTGAGCGCGTCCTCCATCAGGTTAAGTCATATGAAACAAATTAGTTTGCGATGTCCCAAGAGCAATGTTGTCATAATATCCTAATATCTTTTCAGTGTTTAAGGGTAACGTACTCCCTCATGACTGGTGTCAGTGGTATAAAGTGAAGCATCAGCTTTAGCTTTTCCCCGTCGTTTATCCCAGCGTTTACTCCTTACGTCACTAGCTCCGCCCTTGCGCCATTATTCGTGACCGGAAGAGTAGAGGAGTCGTTTTGAGGGGGAGGGGAGGTTAACGTTTTTGATTAAAGATTACGAGGGCACATGAATTTAAAAAAATAATGAAGTGCACAGATAAATTATTTATAATAAACACTACAGTATTCCATCAAAAAATAAGAATTGTCAATTTTGATTTCATGCCGACTTTAAGCAGCTTTCTTGTAATAACTGTTTTATAATGTGCATGTAAACCCGCGGTTCTTAACCTTTTTGACTGCAAGGCCCCCCCAGTGTCAATAATATTCGAAGGCTTGTGATTTACTGGATAAGGATTAAGGCTAAGGATTTTCACAAATATTTTTTTACTTACAATTTCTGGCCCAAAAATGTAAGTAAAAAAATATTTTTATATTTTAAAAATGTATTTATATTATTTATATTTTTATTTTATATATATATATTAGTCCATATGTCATACATGAAGTAGCCTCTTCTATGTTTTTTGTTTAAATTTTTTCATAGCTTTGTATGAGGAAATGAAAGCTTGAAGTCCAATGTAGCTCTTAAATGTAATACACTGAGATGAAAAAAACGGCAATTTGGACATTTTACTAAACTTCTCATTTTGTTTTCATTGTAAAGAAAGACACTGGTCCTTTGGCATATATTCAGTCTGTCCTCTAAAAATGGATCTGATGGGGATGTGTGAAAAAGTTCACAAAATATGAAGAGAACTCAAAGAGCTGCACAACTCTATTGTTAGACTATAAGGAAAAAACTATTTACTTTCTCATAACTTGCTTTTGTTCCAGGATACAGATTTTTTTTTTCTTTTAAGAGGAAGTTAGTATCAAAAGTGAGGGGAGGAAGGTTACTGGATTCAATGTGTGTGTTTATTTTTAGGTTGATTGTTTTGCTGAACCAGAAAACCAGGTATTTAATCTTTGCGCCCCGGTTGGATGAGGTCCTGTGAAATATTTTATCTGCATTGTCTAGAATGTCTGTAGACTATCTTTTTAGACTTTACTAGTACCATACAGCTATTGGGTAAAATGTATGTAGTTTTTTACTCTTATGTAAACGGGTGTAAATTACTTTGATTTGGATCTGTATGAAAGTGCAGTAGCAGGTCAGGGTAACACTACCTCATTGTCTCTCTGTTGCATGAGTGGACACTGCTGTGTGTGTGCGCGCACTTAGATGGGTGAAATGCAGAGCACAAATTCCTAGTATGGGACACTATACTTGGCCTCACGTCATGTCAATTTTCAATTTTTAAAAAAAAAATTTTTTTTAGTTTTTTTTTTTTTTTTAAATATAATTAGCTCACTTAAGTTGGTAATTGGATACAAGCTATAGGGTTTCAAAAACTTTCCGAGCTTGAAAAAATATATGAATGATTACATTTATATGTGATTTGATGGGTCTATTAAAAGTTTCAAGCTCAGATGGTTTGGTTTTTAAATGAACTAGCCATATTGCAATATGGTTTCTGTATTGTCACACTGTTATACATATTGGTTTATGAAAAATAAACTATGGCTTTGTGCCCGACTTGTGCCAACATTTATTTTGCATTAAAATTGTATTTCCCCCTCTTTCCATGATTTTTATTACTGTAATATGAAAAATATGAAATACAACATTGATATATACATATATAGATATATATGATTCAAAAAGAAAAAAATTCAAAAAGTTGTTTTAACTTAAAATAATTTGTTACCCCGCTGACTTCATTTTTAGTTTAGTCAACTTGAAATTTTAAGATACTCAATGTTAATTTAAGGGACAACTGGAATATTTTAGTTGACTAAGTCAGCGGGGTAACAAATTATTTTAAGTTGAAACAACAATTTGTTTTTTCTTTACAGTGATTACAGCAGTTAGCTACAGCCCCCAAATTTGGCATTCAAGGAGTGCAGATATTTGACCCAAACTAGGGATGCAGCGATTAAACGGTTTTACTATTAACCGCGCTTTAAAACGTCACGGTTAATTAATCGTAAAGGCTCCGCTACACCGAGTGTTTCTGTTGCACGGAACAGAACTGTTGCAACTTGCGCAAAACGAAAACAAAGTTACGCTAGCGGTGCACCAGCTTAAAATGCTGTGCTTATCAGAGACATGGAGGCCACTACACACACTAGATTAACTATGACAGAGGAACCAAACAGCGATCCTTTATTTCCACCAGAGAAATGACTGAAGTCGATAGTGTGGGACCATTTTGGGTACGCCAAGAATGACCAGGGCGTCATTTAAATATTGCCGTAAAAATTGCTGTTAAAGAGAATACATAAGGGATAATGCACGGCTAGCCAACCTGTTCTCCTTGTGCAATAAACGATTTTAATGCACGACGTGAAGGCAGGGACCACCTGACGCAAAGTTCGTTATCTCTAGCATTCTGCCCACTTCAGACAGTGATGAAATAGTGCGGAGAGAGAGAGAGCGAGAGGTAGAGAGACACAGAGAGAGAGAGAGAGAGAGAGAGAGAGAGAGAGTTGCGTGTGTGAATTAGCCTACCTGCATCTGCATGTCACTACAAACAATGAAGATTTGAGTTTAGTTATTTAAACAGTAATTTTACCCCCTCTTTTCTGATTAATATAATGTAGCGATCCAGTATCTAAGCTATTTTATTAATGAAAGTCGCTGGGCAGCGTTGACAACAAGTTTCTGTCCTCCTAAATGTTTGTGTGGGCAGCTCGATCTCACAAACCAAAATAATAGACATGATTTTCTCAGGCCATATGTAAAATCATATTAATAAAGATTATTAAAATGAATAAGTATTGATGACAGTTGATTACAATAATAGTTTAGTTTATTCCCCTCATTAGTAACAGTGTCCTCTGTGGGATAAATAAAGTTAATATTAGTCCTATATTAATAATACTTAATTAACATTGTGATTTATCATCCCTGTTACAGTATTATTCATAAGTCAATTTTTTTTTCACCATCTTTCCAAGTTCTGTACCTCGGGTCCAAAAGAAATGTAGAAAGAATATACAAAATGAACACCAAATACATTTGTGATCTATTTCCATTTATTATTTTCAAAAGAGAAATACTGACATGGATGTTTACAGAGCAGAGGTCACCTTTTTTTAATTCCAATAGGAGAGATGGACTTTTTTTTCTTTAGTATTATTATTTTGTGCTGTATTATTGGTTACTGTGTTATTTCTGTTTCAAAAGGAAGAAATAAATAACACTTTAATATCTAAAGAGTGTTTGTGATTTTATGTTGTGAAATGAATAAATGCATAATAATCGTAATAATCGTGAAACCGTGATTATTCCTCAGACTATAATCGTACCAACAAAATCTATAATCGTTGCATCCCTAACCCAAACACAATGAAATATTTTACTTTTGTGAAACTTTGCTTGTTTTACTCTTGTTGAGCTTGATGACACACAATATTTCATAAATAGGCTTTTTATCACTGTAAAAAGTGATAAGTTGACTTAACTTAAAAAAATTGAGGAAACCCGTTGCCTTAAAATTATTAAGTAATTAATAATAAAAAAAGTATAAGTTAAGTGAATTGTCAATTGTCACTTAACTTTTTTTTAATTATTATTTACTTAATAATTTCAAGGCAACGGGTTTCCTCAATTTTTTTAAGTTAAGTCAACTTATCACTTTTTACAGTGTACATATTATATCTTTATGCATTTTTAAATTAAAATCAACATTTTAAAATATTTTTACAATTAAAAAAATAAGTTCAATTCAATACAAAAACTACTATGTTATATTAATAACGCAAAATGTACATAATATATAATTTATAAAACTTTTTCACTAATATATTTAGTATTATCAAGAATTTCACTCACCAAGGCACATGTGCTGTGATGATGTGACAATAAAAAAGTGATTTGATTATTACAGAGCTTGTAATGAAAATATGACAATGCAAAGCATCAGAATAGTCCTAAAAATAGGCTTTATTTTCCCAGCATCAAGTCCGCATGAATCGAAAATTCACCCTGTATATTTTCTAAAAGCATATTATTGATCTTATTGGGAGTGAATCCATCAGTGCATGTCTTAATTCATTATTTTTTTTTGTTTTGACCCCATACCTTTTCAAAATGAACTCTTCCAATGACACAGCACAGACGAAAAGATCTGGCACTACTTCTGATTCATCACAACTTATATCATATATTTTATTATTATATATATATATATATATATATATATATATATATATAGACGAAATATATTTTTCTTTCAATTTAGGTGGTAGGATATGACACATTCTTGACTTTTTTTTTATATATATTGTGGTACCAACAGATGATGTTTTCAGTACAGTCAGTTAATAATAATAATGACGGATGTTTGCTGAGAGTGCTGTGATCCACTGTAACTGTGGAGAAGAACTGTTTGTTTAACCATATAATTCATGACTTCTGGTAAACCAAACAAAATACACATTAAAATTCAACATTTGTTGGCTGTTGTGAAATTTTGAAATGGTCTGTATGAGTCAGTTGCTCTTTGTACCTCATCTTGACCTCTGCACTAACGCTGGTAGATTAGACTGCTAGTGCTATTGAACACAGTTAATGCTGGCTCATGTTACCCCCTTCACAATCGTTTGCTTGCATTTCTGTTTTATGACCTGCCAATGAGAAGGTTATGTGGTCTGAACATCATAACGATCAGTAATGATTGACCAAATCCTTGTCCTTTATCCAAGCACTCAAAAGATCATTGATACCATCACTTTTTAAGTAATGATTAAGACATAAACAAGGTAATGTATTAGCATTGAAATAGCTGTGCAAATATTTAACACTCAGGCACAACGCTCAATTATGTGATCTCTCTCTCTCACACCCCTCCCTTTTTGATTTCTTACTGTCTGTTGTTTATCTTTATGGGAACAAGCACACAGCACATAATCGAATCACTTGTAAAGTTAAAAGCTGTTCCTTGAACATTGATAAAGTTCTTCTTAAAACACACATACTGTCCCCAAGAACAGGTTTGCGTTGTGAGCAAACTCAGCCACAGGTTTGTGTTATGACTGTTGAGGAAAGGTCATATTTTGCACAAAGAATCAATACCTATTTGGACTTATAAAATTGTTTTGCATTGTGACATTAGCTGGGTTTTCATTCACCATTTACCCTGTTCTGTGAAAATGTGCAAAAAAAGTATGCAAATCCAATTGGCATTTGACGTCATCCTTAAAGGGGACCTAACGCACACAGTTTCACCCAATCTCATGTTAATCTTGAGTACCTATAGAGTAGTACTGCATCCTTCATATCTCCAAAAAGTCTTTAGTTTTATCATATTTATAAAAGAAAGATACAGATTTACGATTCTCTCCGAAAAAAGCCGAGCTCCTGGAGGCGTGCCGTGTGGGCGGAGCTAAAGAGTGACGAGCACTTGCTCCGATCGCCAACAAAACACAGACATTTGATGCCGTTTCACTTACCATCTGCAGTTCTGAATCATGACCGGGATCTTTTATAGCTGGGACCGCTCCATCTTTCAGTATTAAACGATGTGCAAATCCAGCGTCGAATTGGGCCTTGTTTATAAAACGTTCGTCAACAAAACACTTGAGAAACGCCATTGCTGCCCCGCAAAAACAAACTATATCCACTGTTCACGTAACGGTGGGTTGTTTTGGGAAGCTGAACAAGGTTATCTTTCCCTCACAACCAAAAACACACTTCTTTAGAGACATTCTTCCCGAGCGAGTCCTGTGCTGCCAGCCTGCCGATTGAAGTGTGTTGATGGGCGCGCTCTCACTCTCACTCTGGTCAATGCGTGCACGGGCGCGTTCTTCCGGGAGAAATGCCCATATAAGGAGTTCCACCGTCGTTTACGTCATTAAGAACAACGATCGAAAAAAACTCTCCGAAACTTGTACACAGAAATAATCCGGAAGTGAGATTTTTGGCACAGAAATAAACTCTGTTATGCTTACGTCCAATTTTTTTTTGGAAACTTTGTCTCTTTATGCTTAGCATGAGAATCAAACTCTTTACCAGTGAAACAGCATAAACAACTCTGAATGCCCCCCTTTATGAAACAGAAATTAATTGTTGCATAAGTTTTAGTGTATCCCCCCCTTTAAAGAAATTAATTGTTGCATAAGTTTTAGTGTATCACAAAAGACATAAAAATATCGATCCAGTAAAGATTTGTTTGGAATACAAGTCTGATTTTATGCACCCTTGAACATTTTACCAAGAAACAGCATTTTGATGGGAGCAACATATGGATACAGTAATGTGTAATTCTGTCATATCGAACCACAGTTTTCTTTCCAAGCCCTTTTTCTTGACAATTTTTTTTCAAACTTGTTTTTAAATTATGAGCATAGATTTGATGCACTAACTTTGAAGAAGATGAAATACAAGATAGTTTTGACTTGACATTTTTGAGCACTACGTTATGGAACCCATTTCTGCCACTGAATCAAGGTAATTAAGACTTTTTTTATCTCACAATTCTGACTTTTCCTCACAATTGCGAGTTTATATCTTGCAATTCTGACGACTTTCTATCTTATAAAGTCCAATTCTGAGGAAAAAAAATACTATTTTCTTACAGTTGCGAGTTCTGTATATCTCACAATTGCATGTTATAAAGTCAGAATTGTGAGATAGAACCTCGCAATTCTGAGAAAAACAGTTCTGATTTTGTTCTGTTTTTACTTTGGAATATATAGTATGGAAGGCTGTTTGTGCCACTGAATGAAAGATAAAAAATGTAATTGAGTTTTTGTTTTTTTACCTCACAATTCTTACAAAACTTTTTTTTCTTGCAATTGCAAGCTTATTCTGAGAAGAAAATTCAGAGAAAAACATTAGAATTGCGAGTTTATATTACTCAATTCTGAGAAAAAAATGTCAGTTGCAAGAAAAAAAGTCTGATTTGTTAGATAAAAGGTCACAATTACAAGTTCAGTGGCAGAAACCATACTACATAATTACCTTACTTCATTTGTGTTATTAAAATGATAATTTTATGGCTATTGTTCGAAAAGGTGGAAAGTAGTAACAATACAGAATTATCAGTTTGTCCAAACTTTTGACTGGAGCTATATAGTGAGTGGATGAAGAGAGGAGGTATTTTCAGGCAGTAGGTTTTGTGGGTGTGGCTTAAACCTTGTGATTGGATTAATGGTAGAAGAGGGAAATGAGAGGTCACATGAGAAGTCAGTGCAGTACGACGAGCCTCACACTATATTCCTACTGCTGTTCCTGAACACTATCGCTATCGTGCTGCACATTACTCTCTGTTTGCCGAGAGATACTGTGAGAAGAATTCCTGACAGGAATCACTTGTACATTTTTGTAGAGCCAAACAGAACAAAACTCCTTTAAGAAACCAAGGAAGCCAACTGAGAGAGGTGACAGTTTTGCTCGGGTGAGTTATTTCTGGGGAAATTCTTCATTGGATTCAATGTTGTTTAATTTTTTTGTTTTGTATTGTGTTCGGCAGTCAGTTTTTTTTTTTGTATCACATTGTTTAATGGCAGAAACAAGTGAATGCAACATTTAACAAACATTTAGTCATGTTTACAAGCTATCCATGGTATCTCAAGTGTTAATGGCTTGGTACTAAATAATTACTGGATATAGTATTTACATGGTAATTTAAAGAATACTGAGATACATGTTCAAAAAACGTTTTGTGGCAATTTAACTAGGAATCTAAAGATTGTATTGTTTTTGTACATAAAAATGTATAACTTTTAACTAGTGTGCAGACGTGTAAGCTATAAGAGAGCAGTCACATGATACGTTTTACTTCTCGACAACAGTGCACATTGTCTGGACTGTGTTTGAAGAGGACACAAGCAGACATTTATTATCTGAGTGTACTTTCTGACTTGTTTTTCCCCCTTTTTCACTGTTCCTCAGTTGACCTGGTTAGACCTGAATCTGAGCTAATTATGAGGAAAAATTTCATTCCATGCTTGTAAAACAGTAGCCGAGTGTCTGCCTCAAACAAGAAAACTCTGACAACTAGTTATTACAGATAGTATAGATAATCACATTCATTAGTCTGGTGATAGTATAGATAATCACATTCATTAGTCTGGTGTGTGTCACATACAGTCATCTGTGATGTGTGTTTTATCCCCGAGGCTGTCCCAGACATTTAGAAAAGCATGTTTGCTGCTTAATGGGGAACGTAATTGTTTTTCAGAGGTAATTATTTGATTATCTGGACGATGTTGTCGAGGGGAATAGCCTGGGGTTGTCAGGGCATTCGATTAGTGAAGGTCTCTTGTATCTGTTTTTCCTTTGTCACAATTTGAACACTTTTTAACAACTGAAAATAACCAGTGGCTTCATTTAATACTCAGAGACCCTGAGAAATATGTGGTTTCTAAAATGGATGCAAAATATCAAATCAAGTGACATTTTTTATTTTACTCAAATATAAGCAAAAATAAAATACGTATTGTTATTAAATAGCTAAAAACAAAAAACAATTAATGTGAATGCATACTTTCCAGAAACAACATATAATGAATCATGTTTGATAGTTAATGTGATGAACTACAGCGGTGGTTACTCTGCTAGAGAAACTGACTTTTAAAGGGTTAGTTCACCCGAAATTGAAAATTGTATTCCAGACCTATTACATTTTTGTTCATCTTCGAAAATACAAATTACTTTTTTCTTTTGTTTTTTATGAAAAATTTAGAGATTTCTGAAACTTCAACGTAAAGAATTCTGTCCCTTGTGTAAAATGACCATGACTCTTCAGACATGGACTTGGATTAAACCACTTTTAATTCATAATTTTAAGATGTCTTTATGAACTCTTTGAAATGTCAACGTTTTGGTGGAATAGACTTTCAGTGGAGGGAGGAAAAGCTCTCAGGTTTCATGAAAAATATCTTTGGGTTTCGAAGATGAATTTCAGGTTTTAAAAAAAACATAAGGATGAGGAAATGGTGACATTTTTTTTTTTTTTGGGGTCATTAACCCTTTAATATATCCACTAAAAATCACTGCTACACCAGTTGATTAAAAGGCATTGCTCAGAAGAGTGAAGTTATTTCTGAGAAAAATAGGCATTTTGTACTTGGCAGATACAACTTAGTTTAATATTTATGTATAATGCAATGATATTCAGATATTTACAAGTATCCAAATACTCTTTGGGGCTGCTGTAGGCTATTTCGGGCTGCTGCTTTTAACCTGCAGATCAGGATCTTACAGATTATCCTTGAATGGTACCTGCATAGTATCAAACTCCCATAGCTAAAAAGCTACTTTCAAGATCCAGAAACACTTGAAAAGTTCTGCTCCTTTCATTTAGCAGAATAGTAATTCAACATACTGAAGAACTGTTCTTTATTATTCTAGAGAGCTGTCAAATGCATAACTTGAATGTTGTCCTCTGATCTCTCCCCAGCACCTCTGTGAAGTAACATAAATATGTCAAATCCACACAGTCACCATATGCACCCAACCATAGAGTCTGGTGTCTCAGACCATCATGGGGACCATATGATGTCCCCCGACACAGGCCATGGGGGTCACATGATGATGGTAAGACCACCAGGAGTTTGTTAAGCCCGCGTGTCAGTATTTAGACAGTTCCCTTGATAAAAATCCATCTCGCATTAAACCAAGATGTGATCATGTTATCGGTTCATTTAAAGTTGTTGTTCAGTGGAAGTAAGACTACTGCTTCATTAACATATTATCAGAATTGTGTTATTCATTATGGGAAAACATAGGTTGAACACATTGATTAATTTATTCTTTCTTTCAGCAAATGACCTTCTACTTGGGCTGCAAAAACGTGGAGCTGCTATTCGCTGGGCTGGTCATCAACACACCAGGAGGTAAGATGGATTGTGTTTTTCTAAATTAGTGAAATTTAGAATTTTAGAAATTCGGATTCTGTTTTCTATTTCAATTCTTCTGGAATCCAGATTTTACGTTTTTATGATTTACTACAAATTTATTATCAACAGACAGTGGTAATGAAATGAATGCATAATATTAAAATGACAATTTATTTAATCTTTTAAACTCAAATGAAAATTGAACAGTTCTCTTTTTTTGGCAAACAAAGTGCTGCACGAGAGGTTTACCGTTTGAAGTTTAAATTAAAACATGAACGAAAAAACTGTGACATTCCTATTTAATAAACAGTACTATTATTATTGTTGTTATTAATTTGAGAAGTAATAATACAAAAGTTATATATATCTATCATATGTAAATATAATAATAAATGTCTTTTCGCAGTTTAATATTCACAGACACTAGTCCATATCAAGATTTAATTTGGTGCACTGCTGTTTTATTTATTCATCCAAATTATGTCAAATTCAGTGACATTATACTTTATACTGTAAATATCATTTTTATGACTTTTATGAATCATAGGGCCCTACTAACAGGAGCAGCTTTTAAAGAAATTGTTAACCAAAAAATGGACATTCTCTCTTCTTTGCTCGCCCTCATGTCCTTCCAAACCTGTATGAATTCCTTTCTTCTGTGGAACTTAAGATATTTTAAGATTTATTTTTTAATATATCAAAAAAATAACATATGAAAGGCATTTATTTGTCCATACATTGGAAGTCAGTGGCCTCCAATATTTAGTTCCCAACATTCTTTTTCAGTGTTTTGGAATGACATGAAATTATGACATTATTTTATTGAATTGAGTGAATTATCCACTTCAAAGTCATTTACACTGGCAGCAATTTGTGGTGACAAAACAATAACATTATCCAGTCATATTAAATTCATTTCAAGGCAACCTTTCATGCAAATGAGCATTGACTCGATGCACTGACTGCCAATGAGAGTGTAAATCAACAGTACAGTGATTTGCCGACCTCCAGTAAATCACTTTCAGTGTGTATGTAACTGTACAGGGGATCTGAAATTCGATATTTAACAAAAAATGTCACTGGTTGTTCTTTTATTACACGTTCTTGTGAATAATGTCATAAGATCCACTTAAGGGCAAATGTACTGGTTGCACAGGTTCTACTAGATTGTTCTAGTTTTAATAAGATGATGCATCTGAATTATGAGAACAAAGAAGAATATTTTTGTAACCAGGAAGTCCCGGTTTCACTGGGGTAATAAGATAAAGTAGGTGACAATGTAAGGTTTGCTGGGTTTTAACCTCTCTTCATCCTGGTCTCTAGAAATGGTAGGCGCGTGCATTGGAGTGTTCTTGCTGGCTGTGTTCTACGAGGGTCTGAAGATCGGCCGTGAGTTCCTGTTGAGAAGGAATCAGGTGAACGTGCGTTACAACTCCATGCCTGTCCCAGGAGCTGATGGCACCATGCTCATGGAAACGCATAAAACAGTCGGGTCAGTGAATTGAGTACTCGTGTTTTCAGGATGCAATGCAAAAAAATCAAAATGACCCTGTTTTCTTGGTGAACCTTCCTGGTCCTCAGTACACAATAATGTAACTGTAATCTTTCATTATTTTCAAGGAACTTTTCCTTTCAGCAGTTATCTAGCCATGTGCTCTTCACTTCTCTGTTATGATATGGAATAGCCACTTTGCACTCCACATGTTTCACGTGAACTACGTGACATAATAAAAGGCAAATGGGTTGTGAAAGCAATTCTATGTTGACCTTAAAGTTATAAAGACTGAAATTGGTCCATAAATGTGACCATTAGCCCCACCCAACAGTTACGGTCCAATTTAAAAATGAGAACTGCAGTGTGTGCGCGCAGCATTTAATATATATATATATAGACCCCCTTTTTTCAGGGCTGTCAATCGATTGCAGCCATTTGCTAAAATATTTAAGTTCATTTTTTTTCCTCATTAATGTACACACAGCACCCCATATACAGAAAAACACAGAATTGTTGATTTTTGCAGATTTATTAAAAAAGAAAAACTGAAATATAATCGCATTCAGACCCTTTGCTCATTTTAGTAGAAGCACCCTTTTGATTCTAAATGTACCTTAAATCAATACTTTTCAATCCTCTCCAGTTCTGTCAAGTTTTTTGGTGGAAGCCATTTTTAGGTCTCTCCAACATGGGCAATGGACAAATATCTGGCTGGGCCATGCTTTATGCAAATGTACAGTTGTTGTGAAGCTATATTGCCATTGTCTTGTTGGAAAGTATTGGGTCGTCCAGGATATCCCCCTTCTAATGTCCTGTCCCTGCAACAGGTTTGACTACTTTAGTAATTTCTATGAGTACAAATCTTAATATTAAAGCATATAATGATATTCTAGGAAATTGTGTGCTTCTAATATTATAGCAACAGTTTGGACAGGACCCTTTTCTATTCCTAACATGGCAATGCCTCTGTGTATAAGACAAGGTTCAAAAAGAAAATGATTGATTCAGTCAGTGGACAGCACCTGGAAGAACAGCAAAGGGTTGACTTAGGACCATGTCTTTTTCTTTTTTAATAAATCTGCATAAAACTGTGTTTTTCAAGTCCTAATGAGGAAAAAAAATGAACTTAAATGATTTTAGCCAGTTTAAAAATTTAAGGGGGTCACCTCTGTATATATTAGTGTGAAAAAATTTAATCTGTAAATGCAGACCTTGAGCCAAAAACTCATCACCAAACAAATATGGATGCCAATGCATTTAAAAGTATTGGGTCGCCCCCTTCTATGAACAGGTTTACATTTAGTCATTTCTTAATATTAAAGCATTTAATGATATTCAGGAAATTGTGTGCATTTAATATATATGGCAATGCCTCTGTGTAAAGACAAGGTAAAAAGAAAATATTGATTCAGTGTAAGAACTTGACTGGTCTGCAAAAACCAAGTCCTAATCCCAGACTTGTACGACAAAAGTATTCAGACCCCCTTAAATTTTCTCATCATAATTCATGTATATTGTATATGTAACAGTTTTGCGTGTCTAAAATGACTGATATGTACAAGTCATTTGTTTTGATCTCTCATTTGTACAGTCACACCAGAAAACTGGGATTAGGACTTGGACATTTTATGCAGATTTCTTAAAAAAGAAAAACTGAATATCAATGGTCCTAATTTTCAACCTTGTCTTATACAGTATGTTAGTAGAAGCACCCTGTTTTATAATACAGCCATGAGTATTGTTGATTCCGATACTAGTATTTTCCACCTGGATATTGGGGTATCCTCTGCCATGTACCTCCTTGATACCATCTTATATAGTTATGTAGGTTGGATGGTAACGCTGGTCGGACAGCCATTCTTCTAGGTCTGCTCAGAATGCTCACATTGGGTTTAAGTCAGGGCTCTGGCTGGCCATTCAAGCAACAGTCACGGAGTTGCTTTGTAAGCACTCCAAATCTTCGTTATTTTAGCTGTGTGACTAAGGGTCATGATGTCTACTGGGAGGTAAACCTCGTGGCCCAGGTTAGAGAGTCAGACTTGTAGAAGGTTTTCGTCTCAGGTATCCCACAGCACATCTCTCCACCGATTCAATACCATGACTGTGCCCTTGCAAGGCACCAAACACTCCCCACAGCAATGGCTGCCCACTGCTACAGTGTGTGTGGACTACTCACACTTGGACAGGTGATGCAGCACCTAGTATGGGTCACCATACACAATACATCACATTAGATTATTATAGGCCATAAATGCTCATTTGGTACTCATCAGCCAGAGAATTTCAGGCTCAGTATAAGTTTAGCACTCCAGATGTCACTCGCTGAACACTCTGACTGAGCGCTTCAGAGTGAAAGCGATCTGTGCCAGTTCATCTGAATGGATGTGTAGTGCAGTATTTGACATACTGTAAACTCTAGTGTGATACGCATCTCTGGAGACTCGCCATCGCTTTGCTTTTTTCTCACACGCAAAGAGCTCTAGTGTGATACGACTCAGTTTTGGCCGAGAGCCAGTCTTACATGTAGCGAATTCTGGGTATGTAAACGATATTCTTCCTGTTAACGGAGTTATGGAGGCCACTGTGCTCTTAGTGAACTAATGTGCAGACAAAATATTATCGTCATAACCTTCAGCGAATCAGTTCGAGCGAACTTGCACACAATTCATGTCCTGCAGCTCGTTAATCAGGCGTTTTAGTTCCATTTGACCTCAGTGATAGTCCCATTTTTTACAGAAACACTGAATGAGCTGTTAAGGTCTTATGCATTCATACAGGGTTACCAAGTTTTCTAATTGCTAAAGTTCTATCATTAAATAATACTTGGCTTGACTGACAATGTTAAGAGTGTAGAACCATTTTCCAAACATGTTTATCGTCAGACGAAAACATGGACAGCATAGTTTAAATGTAGTATCTGACCAGCATAAGGTGCAAATACTTAAAGGACATTATCATTGAAGACCAGTAATTTTTCATTTTGATTACATAATAATGGCAATAAACATGTCAAAGTCAGATTCTGTGATGCCTTTACTGGTTTAAACTTGGGGTTGATTTTTGGGTCAGCATTAATAGCTTCAACAATTGAAATTAAGTTTAGAATACAATGAACCAATTAGAACACAATTTAGGTCAGATAGTTTACAAATATTACATTTAAAATTTAAGTCTTTTTCTATGTATAAACTGTTTATGTAATAAAATATATTTTCGTATTATCAGTGCATAACATGTATTGTCCATTTTCTAGGGCATTTCCAGGAGGGCAGTGTATATACATATATACATATACATAGTCATTATATATGTTGGATCTGTTGGGTATGGTATTTCTGCCACATATGTGCTTTGGTAAAACATAATTATGATATAATATGTTGATGATAAAATAAATCAAAATTATGAGATTATAATTAGTCAGACAAAGGACATACTGAGTCATAGTTATAAGATAAAATGAAGCCAGAAATATGGCATACTAAGTCGTAAATATAAAATAAAAAGTCAAAATTTGCTTGTTAAGTTATTAAATAAGTCAAAATGAGATAAAATGTCAACATTACAGTTTAAAAGTCAACACTACAGAAATTATGGTATAAGCCATAGTTTTGACAGTCAAAATTCAGATAAGTCATAATTATAATATACATTTAAAAAAAAAAAGACTTTTAATGTCATTACTTTTTATCTCGCATTATGGACTTGTATCTCATAATTACGACTTTGTTATAATTTAGACTTTTATGTCATGATTAAGATTTACCAAAAGGTCAACATTAGGCTACAAAAAGTTGAAACTATGGGATAAGCCATAATTTTGACAATCGAAAAATAAGTCATAATAATAATTAAAACATAAAAATTAATTTTAATGTAATACATTACTTTTTATCTCACATTATGGACTTTTATCTAATAATTATGACTTTATCTCATAACTGTCATAGTTTAGTATTTTATGTCATGATTAAGATTTACCAATACAATGGAAAATGAAAAATAGTACATAAAAATGAGTAGGATAATATAAAGACATGGGTAACACTTTACAATAAGGGTACATGAATAATCATGTACTAATGCCTAAATGAATGCTTAATTCATCACATACTAATGATTATTAAAGGTTAACTAATTATGAGCTATCCTTAACTATGACTGGAGTCATATGGATTCATGCATGAATAACGGCAGCCTTAACTACATGTTAGTACATGTTTGATAGTTAATGCATTAATTAACATTTAAATCAAACAGCTTCTTTAAGAAGGAATAAGAAATACTCTGACTTTGAAATTAATTTAAATAATTTAATACTATCATAATTTGAGCATTTGACATCTTCAGCTTTGTCATAAACATTATTGGGTGTCAATGGATTAGTTGATCCTCCTCATCAAGTGTAGAAAATACTAATTACTCTAATGACTGATCTTGTCTGTTTTATGTTCTTCTCTTTCCCTTTAAACTCACCCTATTGTGACTTATACACTGATTAATAAAAAATAAAAACACAAAACCCACAAAGAACATTTGTAGAACAATTCCTAAAGAAAAGCTCAAACTGGAAGGAGTTCACTGTCCATCCAGACACAGCCGTGATGATCCTGTTCCTCCGCTCTCTGACTTCTTGAAAATACACACAGCATCTCTTAACCGGGCTGAATACTCACTGTGTTAGTACATGTGTGTTTGATAGAAAGTATAACATAAATCATGAGCTGAGTTTAGTAAGTAGTTAACAGTGAATTCATTATGATCGGGCCCTCTCAAGTAAAGTCATGTCAAAATCAACTTTAACAAGCCAGTAGTTGATGTTAGTTCATGGATAGTTAATAATGAGTTAGTGATGTTGGGCCCTCTAGTAAAGTCATGTCAAAATCAACTTTAACAAGCCATTAGTTGATGTTAGTTCATGGATAGTTAATGAGTTAGTGATGTTGGGCCCTCTCAAGTAAAGTCAGTTAAGGCTGCCTTTATTCATGCATGAATCCATATGACTCCAGTCATAGTTAAGGATAGTTCATAATTGGTTAACTCCTTGAATAATCATTAGTATGTGATGAATTAAGCGTTAATTTAGGCATTAGTACATTATTCATGTACCCTTATTGTAAAGTGTTACCAAGACATGTTTGCAAAATGTAATAATTGGCCTTTATATTGTTTATATATTAGTACTAAAGCCAAATGAAATGATTCTGATATCTCTATTATTAGATTTATAAATATTAGATGTATCAGTTTATTAGTATAGTATTCAGAATTTTTTTCCCAGTTTCTTTTTCAAACACCACCTTGCGCCCCTCTGTTTAAACCCAAACCTCTAACTCTGATTGAAAACATTTTTCTTTCATCACTTTTAAATGAGCTCAGTGAAAAACAGGCAAACATAAATCAACCGTAAACCTGTTTACACTGATCTAATCATCTCCTGTAGTCATTGCCACACGAGTGACCTCTGAGAGGTAAACATGCATTTCCCAGGTTTTCTTCACACTGATGACCCAACATTTATAATCCTGTAATAAGCTAAACACCTGCTTCTGTTCTCTCCTCCAGCCAGCGAATGCTGAGTCTCGCGCACTTCTTCCAGACGCTTCTTCACATGATCCAAGTGGTGGTCAGTTACTTCCTCATGCTGGTGTTCATGACGTACAACGGGTACCTGTGCATCGCAGTGGCGGCGGGCGCCGGCTTCGGCTACTTCCTGTTCAGCTGGAAGAAGGCAGTAGTGGTGGATATTACAGAACACTGTCATTAACCTCTCTTGTGTGTAACCTCAAAAAACACCCCCTTCACAACATGCACCGCAACTCTGTATGTGTAGAGCACTATATGATTTTGGTTTATATCAGCCAAGTGGCTCTATTCATTTTAAAGCTCTATTTTGATTCGTTTTATACAAATTAGCCCCATATTTCATATCCCAACAACTGTTCATCATCACCATCCTAATAATAGCAGAGGTGTGCACAGCCTATCAGTCTACCTCCATAGTATTGACAGTCACAACTGGCATTATTTGTAACATCTCACGGATTATTGTTTATGAAGGTGCTTCTGGGTGCAAAAGAGCCTTACTAAACCCTTTGCCTTAAATGAGGGAACACACACATACACCTAAGAGGGCGACCGTAGACTCTAAAAGCCAAACTGGAACTGGTGGACCCAATATACAAGCACTAGTGGTGGGAGGGTGTTTTTTTTTCTTTTGAGGTTGTTATGGCCAAGTGTTTCAAATCGCTGACACAACCGTTAATAATCAGTGACCATTGTTTAGACATAAACACTGGACTGAATGATGTTTGCACAAGAAAGAGAGGTTTTGGGACTCTTGAGTTTGCAGAGTTTGAAGTCGAACTTTGCTCCCTTTGGAGTGCTTTTAAGTAAATACGGTAAGATTAGTGGAAAATGAATTATATCTGATGCCAGTGTCACCGATTTCGTTTTATAATTTATATTTGTAACACTCAACTGTACTTGTTATCAATGTTTTCAGGCAGTCTTTATGTGGATCCTTTTACGTTATGACATTTTTAAATGAAGAATTGTGGCGCATTTGTGATGTTGAGCAAATCATAAGCTGTTAAAAATATTAAGATCATCGCTCTGAGTTACTGGGTCTCAGAATGTGAATTTTATGTGGAAATTGATGATAGTTATACTCCTTAATTGAAAGGAGTGTGCCTTTTACATACAGGACCCAATACAAGTGCCCAAAGAGTGTTTCAATTGCTTGTAAACACAAAGCTTTCTTACTGAGAAAAATCGCAAAACCACATTTTAAACCAGTAAGCATGTGGGTTTTAGAAGAAAGCCTGTTTAAAAGTTTTTTGTTCCTTTATCATTTTTTTCCTGTAATTTTTTTTTTTTTTTAAGCAGAAAAACTATTCTAAAAGAATAAAATATTCACATGTTTTTGTAGCAGTTGTCACTTTGTAGAATTGGATCTGAGGTTCTGTTCTCCATTACAGGGTTATTCATATCGCAGATATATTTCAAAAACAAAGCAAGCTTGCATTGTCTTAAGTGGGGAAAAACTACAATTGTAGACTGAACCTCATTTCCAGTGCTGTGGCAGTGTTAAGAGTTCTTAGTCTGTTTACAGTTCAGTCAAGTCTGTAGAGTAATGTACTGTAATCATAAAGAAAATTATGAATAAATATTGTATGATTTCAAAGATACTTCTTGACCACCTGATTTATAAACCATGAAATGTTTCTCCTTGTCTTGTTCTTGTTGTATTTACAGTAAAGCGAAAAGATACAATTTTCCACATCCAACTAACAAGATTTTATTTACTCAAGTAGAAAAATAGTCCTTTGTAATCAGTTATCACAAACACACAGTTACCCAAACCCAGAATGCATGTGCTTTCAGTCTATTTCAGGTCAGGCATTATCAAATCATAATATATGTATGTGTGTGATGCAGATTCTCAAGACCTTGTAGTCCATTTATTCACGTTTGCAAATTGTCAAAACTGAAGGTTCCCAAAAAGTGATGGTAACGTGTTCGGCTTTGGGTGGGGTTTGTAGCCGATTCGCTCGTGGATCATCTGCTCCCTGGTCTTCCCGTCCGTGCTGCCACCTGATGCGCCGCTCATCTCGCTGGATGTGGCGACACCAACTACATCCACCTCATCCCTCTGTTTCTTTCGACTCTGGACAGATATAGGAAACAAACATGGAGATTATTAAAACAAGATCAATCTTTAATTAAACAAAACCATCTTTGTTTAAGTGTATGTTGTAGATCTTAGCACACATATTTGCCGAAATATGCTGTAGACAAATGATCACCAGCTCAAACCAGATGCTATTTCAGAGTTTCACATTTGGCATTTTCACATAGTTTTTTTAGTTGTATCATTACTGTTGGCTACTTCAAACTGGTTTAGGTGTTTGGCCTGCTTGACCATGCTGGCAGAACCTCGATGTACACAAGATGGAAACTGGATGCTATTGTATAATTTGACAGGTATTTTGCTACCCATGAGTCTCAGTACTGGAAGGAATTGTAGGTGATGGAGTGAATGTACAGTAGGGCTGTGTATTGTAGAGGTATTCACGGGTCCAAAAATTCGTACCCGAACCCGAAGAGACCCGTAATTATGCTGCACGGAACCGACCCGGACCCGTATTTTATTTGAAAGTGGGACCCGAACCCGTGCAGACCCGAGAAATACCTTAAATGTACTACCCGGACCCGACCATACAAAATTGGACCCGAACCCGGCTGGGAAGACACAGACCCGACTGCGTCCCGATCGGTACATATTGCACAGCAAATGTTATTAAGTCAATAAACATGTTGCGAAAAAAAAACTTTTTGCCTTAACTACTGTCCCTCTCCCTGACTGCGATGTATACAATCCTCCTTGCCAATACATTTCCATCCATGTTAGGCTGTTCCTCTCTCTTGCCGTCTGAAAGAGCCTTCTTAATCCACTCATTATTCCAGCTTCAAAAGTCTACTTGCTGTCACGGAGACGGATGACTAATGCAACTTCGCAGTTTTTTTTTTTCATCTCGAGTCAACTTCGACTGTTACGTTTGAACTACAATAACGATACTTTTTGTTAGTTGTAATAAAGACTCGGAGCAATTTTTTTTTTTGCAAAAAAACTCACAGAATTAGAAGTGCGTTACACTTTACCGTGTTCAATTGCGTCTCTTCTTCAGTTTTGTTTCAGCTTTTTTTTTAACATCACTCATGATCTTTTTCCCAATAATCATGACTTAGGTGCCCTTAAAGTGCTTGCAGGATTATTTAGTCGCATCGCGCGAGGCTCTTCACTGGGACGTGGCAAGCAGCCCGAGGTGGCACGTTACCACGAAAGCCCAAATGATGCCACACTTCAGCTTTGTACACCGAAACGTGTAGCTTTGTCATCCTCCATTCAAATAGGCTAATATATCAATACAATAAACTATAATTGCGTGACAAACAGTCATCTTAAGCAGTAGCGTAGCTACGGGTGGGCCTGGGTGGGTCCGGGCTGGCAGCGAACTATATTAACGCTAACATTAGTGGCGTGCTCTAATGCTAGTATTTCCTGTCACTGTTTAAGTTCAGAGATGAAGACTGCCATCTAGTGGTTGGGATATGAACTCAAAACGAAACCACTGCCATGAATCCTGTCGATATTCCGATACAGTATCGCCAAACAAAATATCGCGATACTCACGTGTATCGATATTTTCTTACACCCCTAATGTACAGTGCTCTCTTCCAACCTTTTTTTCCCAATAATCATGACTTAGGTGCTCTTAAGCAAGGTACTTTCAGTGAATACTACGTCATATACAGAATCCATCTTTTTTCACTGGAATGCACTAAGAATCACTCATGTTTCTCCCCAAATCCTCATGTGTCGTTCCAGGTTTCCTTTCAGTGGTTAAAGGGTGAACAGAATGATGTCACCTCATTGTACCATTTTTGAAAACGCTTATTGCTGATTGTTTACAGTTTAACAGAAGCTACTCTCATAATTCCCGCAGAGCATCATGGGGCGTAGGAAAAATGTGGATAAACCAGCTAATTCTAGTACGTTATTTTAAACATTTAGCATTTAAACAGTAGTATTCAGTTCTTTAGCCTGTTTTGCTTGCTTCTTAAGGCTCGACTGAGCCTGGTTTCTCCCAAAGTTTTTTTTCTTCTCCTTTTCTGATGGAGCTTTGGTTCCTAACCACTGCTGCATGTATAATGACAGTTCCTTTACAACATCAACACAGTTATTGAACTGAATTAAATCAATATTGAACTGATTTGAACAGAATAAGGACATTACTGTCTGCTGTAGAGCTGCTTATACGGTAGCTGAACTCAACTCGTTTCAAATTTACCAATTTTTTGTCAAATTAACACTGATATTTTACACTTTAATAATGTGAAGCTGCTTTAATACTATCTGTACGTATAAAGCGCTATTTAAATAAATGTGACTTGAGTTGACTTGTTCTTTTCTGGAAACTAATTTGTATCGAAAGCATCTCCTAAACATCCAGTCCTGTGAAGCAGTGAAGTTACTGGAGGATCATCTGGACTTTACCTCCAGCTCTTTCTTGACGCTCTCAAACTCCTCCGTGTCATCCAGCTTCAGCTCCAGGCGCGTGGGTTTCCTGCGCAGCATCTTCACATCCCCGGCCTCTCGCTGCCTGGAAGCGTGTTGAAACAGCTGATAGTCAGTTAGTGTGGCTAAACCACTTAGATATGTATACAGTGTTATTATAGATCTGTGGGATAAACCCACGTTAATTATGCTGAACTCTTGTTCACATTTGTCTCGAGGAAATTAATGTTGGCATAGTTTTGAGGAAATTACTATCAATGCAGTCGCGCTGATGACCGAAATACCGACATCTGTATACATATAGACATATATCAATACTTAAAGCATCGTTAAGTACTGCATATATACCGTCAATTAAATTATGTGAGTCCTGCTGCAGCAATATAACGTTTAGCAGCTACATGCTAACTAGCATACTAGCTTTGAACTCTCGAATCTTAAACGGTCACAAACTGCTGAGTATTGAACTATGAAGACTGTCGTTTATTTTATTCAACATGACAGATTAATGGCAAACAATTCAAACTGAAATATCTAACTGTTTGACATCACACCACTTACCGCAATCACACACGCTTTATCTCCATAGGAAGTTCGGAAGGGGATCATGGGAAATGTAGTTAACGCGCATAGAAAGAAAAAGAGAGGACAGAAATCAGTAATTCAGTAGCACGATGATAGGAATAAACTGAAATAAAATGATGACTTGTTTGAAGTATTTTGTGTTTTATAATTTCAGAATGTTTCTGTTTATGTAGTTGAAAGTTGAAAATTGTAGTAAGAAATGTTAAGAGATATAGGAAATGTTTCTGATCCAAGTTACCTGATGATGGCAGTAATGCACTGTTAAGTGCGGTTGCCAATAAAAGAAGAAGAAGAACAGGCGGATATGACGACATACTGTGCGCCGGGTATCTCGCGTCGTGTGGTCGTGTTTGTAGATAATACACGTTAAATTTCATATAAACAACCTTTTTCAAAGGAAGCTATTTGTGCGTTTGTTAAAGGATAAAGGGTAAGTGAAGAGTTAGTTGAGCTGGTTGTTTTTATCTTTCATTAGCTTTTCTTGGTTCTGGTAAAATTAACGTTAGTTTCTGAACACCCTGCAAAAGTACGTTAACTTACTGTGGTAAATTTACAGTAATATATCATGTGGTAGTAATATAATACTGAATGATTACTGTATTCATATAGAATGGTATTTACATGGTGCTTCAATGTAATTGATCACAGTACTACCACTTTTGTTAGTTTAGGAGCACAAGTTATTCCCCCACAAGTATGTCCTATCGTTTGTGTCTTCCAGAAATCACATTTTAATAGCGCTATTTGATAATATTTTATATATCATCAACCAAAGTAAAAGTTAAGTTGGTTAATAATGTACGATGTACAGCTGTCCATATATTGTTTGTAAGTAAGAGATTGTGATTCAAATTTATGCGTGTTTTTCATATCAGATACTCTGTGGTTGTTGGACAAATAGTTGAAAGATGTCGGATGAAGACGAAGCTCCAGTTGTGAAGAAGGCCAGGATCTTCTATGGAAGCCTTGAAGAAAAGGAGAAGGCGCGTCTCAGCCGTGAAGGAATATCTACTGCTGCCAAAGATGCTGTTAAAGCTGGCATTAAGGCTGGACATATTAATATCTCCAGTGGTAAGTTTGATATTTCAAGATAGCAGATGTTATTATCAGAACCCAAACCGCAAACCGCTAAATTCTTGAAATTTTGTCGAAGTGTTTTAACCCTAAGCCTAATGTAGCATATTTTATTGGAATTTCTAAAGCCTCTAAATTAACAAAGTGATTCGATCAAAACTGTGCTGAAAATACTGTTACACAGAATCTGCTACATGCCTTCTGTTGTCTAGTTCATACTTTCAAGCAAGTAAAAGGCTTTTTAGTGTATTTTGTTTATGTTCCCCTTTTTTATATATATATATATATATATATATATATGTAACTTATGTTAGTGATACTTCAAGATGAACACTTGCTGGACTGAAGAAATTTATTATTTTTTAGAAAAATGATATTAAAATGTATACAATATATTTTAACAAATCTTACTCAAATATGAAACAATGGGGTTTTGAGGAACATTTATTTCTTCATTTCTCAGTTATTTAATTGCATTGAATTATATAAAAGCTAAAGACCTTTGATCATAAAACAAGCCCATAAAGCTTAAATATCATCTTACTAAGACGTAAGTTATAGAGTGACTATTTGTACCAAATTGCATATTTTTGCTCAGTTTGGGCCTATAGATAAAACGCGTTGTTCTTTTCCTCCTCAAACATTAGATCCATGTTTTTATTGTATCATATACAGACCATATAAGCCTGATGCATCAAACAAGATGCAAAACATAAAACTACTTATTTTCTTTTTTTTGTTCAAAAGTCAGGTTTTACAGGGTTAATCTGTGACTGTTTGTGACAGGAAATGATGTTTGTTTGCTCTTTAGCAGTATTATTTGTTTCTTGTTTTCCTCTCCTCAGGTGAGTCTATGGAGATGGAGGACCATGTGAGTGAGCGACAGGCTGAAGTGCTTGCAGATTTTGAGCGAAGAAAGAGAGCGAGACAAATCACGGTCTCTACTGATGATGTAGAGGTCAAGGCCTGCCTCCGAGCTCTTGGCGAGCCAATCATGTTGTTTGGAGAGGGGCCTCCAGAGAGACGAGAGAGGTGGGTGGCCAGATTGTTATGACTATTGGTAAGCTTTGCAGCATATTCTGGGCAAGAATTGCCCACTTGGATGTGAAAACAAGACATTGTACCATCTGACCGACAAACAAAGGAAATGTAAATATAGAAATGTATAATTGGGGATTTTCACTTTTGGAGAAATTACTGAAAGTAATTTGTATTGTAATGTAATTACTGAATTTTAAAATGTGTCCTATTCCTGTGGTGGTAAAGCTGAATTTTCACAGCCATTACTCCAAATGTCACATGATCCTTCAGAAATCATTCTAATATACTGACTTGCTGCTCAAACTTTTTATCATCACACATGAAAACAACTGTGCTGTTTAATATTTTTGTATAAACCTTGATATATTTTTTGCAACAATATAAATATTTAGTTTTGATCAATTTAATTAATCCTTGCTCAATAAAAGTATTAATAAAAAAAAAAGTGCCTAATCCTTGCTCAATAAAAGTATTAATAAAAAAAAAAGTACCAAACCATTGAAAGGTGGTGTACTTCTGCACGTTGTGTTTGACATTACATAAACACCATATCTCAAATGAATAAATTTATTTCCAGCTTTAGTGGTTTCTGATTGTTTTTTTTCTTCTCAGATTGAGGAACATTCTATCAGTAGTTGGTCCTGATGCCTTGAAGAAATCAAAGAAAGAGGATGAAAAAGCAAAACGGACTCAAGATGAGGTAAGAACACCTGTTTGATTTTCAGGAAGTTATAGTAGACTGTCATAGATTTGAACTAATGGACTAATGGAAGTTGATTGCCTATGCATGCGTTCTGTGCAGTATCAGCAGACATGGTACCATGAAGGACCTTCATCTCATAAAGCAGACATGGTACCATGAAGGACCTTCATCTCTAAAAGAGGCGCGTATTTGGTTAGCCAAGTATTCACTACCCAGGTAAACAGAGAACATTACTTTCCTGCATCTAACAATCTAAATATAAAATGCAGCAAAATATATATTGTATGTTTTAAAAGCTAGTTTTGTGTTTTTGTTTGGTTCTCCAGAGCAGTGGAAAGGTTAGATGCTGCAAGGGCACAAAAAGAGATTCCAGAGTCTACAAGAACAGTTAAACAGCAAGAGCTTCACAAGACCCTACGGGTATGCCAAGAAAGTGGAAAAAGACACCGGCTTATGTTGTAATTTTTTCACTTTTAATGATGTATGTTGTTGTTGTTTTATTTAGAATGTGAATAACTTCTGCAGCCAAATTGGTGATGACCGTCCAATATCTCACTGCCAGTTTAGCCCCAACTCTAAGCTGCTTGTGACTGCATCATGGTATGTTTTACTTTATATTTATTTGTTATTTATTCATTTATTTTATATGCGTCATTCACAAAAACATTTGCTTTAAGAAGATTATTTATGTGCTTTGTATGCCAGTGGGAATCATCAATTTTAGATTTCCAAACATAGCCTTCACAGGTATTGTAACAATCCAGTGAGATTTCTGTATGAACAAGGAGTCCTACAACAGAAGGTATGTTCTGTTGTACACACGCGTGAGCATGCTATCATTGAGACAGCCTTAATTAAATTACATGACGAGACAAAAGCAACTCAGAAATACATAGAAGAACTGTGGCTACTTCTCCAAGATGCTTAGAACAATCTACCATTACCTAGGCACTTCCTGCAAAGTGAGGATGCTTTCAAAAGTAGTGCTTGGAGTAGTTTATGCTTATCAGGAAACTTACATTAACTAATAAAAAATATATAATTGGAGTGACCATTTTGCCTGTAAAATAGAAGTGATCTTCCTTATACACTAACACATTTTTTTTACATTTATTTTTGCAGGCTGGTTGTTGGCCATAATGTCTGTTGTAGGACTTGTTCGAACAAAAAATTCCCTGGATTAATAAATTTACAAAAAGAATGTTTAGAAACAAAAAAATATTTTTCTAAATAATATTTTAAAATATGTTTGAGCATGGATTAAGCAGCATGTTTTAAAAGGCTTGTTATATTTGGTATAAAAACATGTATAAAATATTACTTTGTTGTAGGAACACTCACTCATGGACTTGTTTGTAAGATTGTATCAGAAAAAGATTTTAGATTTATAAAAATCTTGTATAATTTTAACTGCTGTATTTTTGTTTGCTTGGCTTTTATTTTGTGTTTATGGAACTCTTGCATTAATCCAACTCAGTTTTTGCCATGCAGATAGCCTTAGATGCTGACATGACATTTAAAATAAATAATTACTACTACTACTTTGTTGTAGGAGTGGCTTGTGTAAATTGTGGAAAGTCCCAGATTGTACACTTATACGCACATTAAGAGGTAAATATAACAAATATGTAATGTAGTTTTTATCCTTGTGAAGTGTTTTTTTTTTTCATTCCTGTTTACAATACAACTTTTACCACTGGATTCATTGAAGGTGATCTCTTTTTTTATTTCTTTTATTTTTTTCTCAGGTCACAATACCAACGTGGGAGCGATTAGCTTTCACCCTCAAGCCACACTCACACTCGAGGAGTCGGATGTCAATATGGCATCATGTGCTGCAGATGGATCTGTTAAGCTGTGGAGTTTAGATAGGTGTATATTATTGGTATTCATTAATTTCTGTCTCAATTTCTGAAGTAAAACATTGTAACATTTACCTGTTCTTTATCTGTAGTGATGAGCCTGTAGCAGACATTGAGGGGCACTCTATGAGGGTGGCTCGGGTGGCCTGGCATCCCTCTGGGCGGTTTTTGGGAACAACTTGGTATGAATGTTTTTTTCTGTTTTATATATTTTTTTTTAGAGGTAAACGCAAAACAATGGTATAAATATTGGTGTTGGGATAAAACTTTTGTCATATATTTATCAGAATTGTCTTTTATTTTGATTTTTTTTGCTCTTTAGCTATGATAACTCATGGCGACTTTGGGATCTTGAAGCCCAAGAAGAAATTCTGCATCAGGAGGGTCATAGTAAAGGTGTCCATGACCTGCACTTCCACCCAGATGGCTCTCTGGCAGGAACTGGGTAAGGGCCTCGCACTGAACCCAGAGGCACTCCACTGTTTTTATAAAAGGAACGAGCACAACACAAGTCTATACAGTTACTTTGATGCTCTTAGGAGTCTCCAAGTATGTTTAGTGTAAAACCAGCCAAATAAAAAATGATCTTTAATCCATCATACATGGTTCCTAGTAGTGCTGTGTTCGAAATATCGATACGACGATGTATCGTCACAGATATTTGACGATACGAGTTGTACAGCTGGCCCTGTACTTGTGTTACGTGTGCAAGTGGATGCGCTTAATTTGAATACGAACACCGTTTAAATGTTTAACAACAATGTTTAATCTGCCGCAGAGGAACACAACTGGGTTGCCTGAATAAAGAGACGTAACCCCCGAAATGATACCCACTTGCGCATACGGAAATTTTGTGTGATACATTTTTGTCACCTGGCAACCATGTGTACGCGCGCTCTCTCCACTGGATAAATGCGCTTGTTTTCTGAAAACACCGGCTAGCTAGCAGTTTAGCGATCTCTACTTCAATATTCTATTATCAGAAAAGTGAAATTCATCAAGTGTTCACTTATGAGAGAGAGAGAGAAAGAGAGATGCTGTGTATGAATGACCACCGCAACAGTAAAGCTGTGGCTTTAATTCCTTCAGAAACAATGATGTTACCAGCTCCTTGTTGAAAAAATGTAGCTCTTGAACGATTAAGCTATTTTATTGATAAAATTGCGGGGCAGCGCTAAAAACTTTGTTGCTGAATTTCTGTGTGCGGCCGCAACGTGATCTGTGTGTGTGACTGAGCGTGCGTGAGATACAATGACCATTAGTTTAGAACGCTTCTAATATATATTTTTTTTAATGTAGAGAGTGCTTTAATTTGTGCAATGATAACCTACCAGCAATGTTAAGATGATTTTTTTAATATTAATGAGTACATTACAATATAAATTTATTAACGAGTACATTATTATTTATGGGCTTAAAAACAAGATGCAAGCAATCGGAATATTTTACCTGGTAGGGAGTGCTCAATGTAAACATGAAACATATGCCATTACCTATACTGCACTGTGGTACAGATATGGAGGCCATTCATATTGCAGAGGTCAACTGTCTGCTCTGCCTATAGTTAGCAATGGCCCTATAGTATACAGTGTTTAATAAACAGCTGTTTTACTCAATTCTTCTGAGGTGAAATTCAGTGCAGTCCCGTATCGTGATACATATCGTATCGTGGCTTCTGTATCGTGATACGTATCGTATCGTGACTTTGCTGGTGATACACACCCCGATTCCTCTGATTGCAGCATTGGTCCTGCAATATTCGCATTACCAAAGAACCACTTAGTCTTCCATTTTATTTTGTGATTGTTCATTGTCTGCTTTTTATTGGTTGAATTATATATTTTTATATAATTATATTTTTGATTGGTTGTTTAAAGTGATTTATATTTGGCTTATTAATCTTTCAGTTGTTATGTTAATGTTATTCATACAGTGGTTTGGATGCATTTGCTCGTGTCTGGGACCTGCGGACTGGTCGTTGTATCATGTTCCTGGAAGGCCACCACAAAGAGATTTATAGCATCAATTTCTCACCAAACGGGTAAGTAAAAGAAAGGGCATATGAATATTTAAAAGATTTAGTAAGGCTATTTACTGGAATTTGAGCTTTATTTGATAATTAACCCTGAAATCTTCCTTGTACAGCTTTCACGTTGCAACGGGAAGTGGAGATAACACCTGTAAAGTGTGGGACCTTCGTCGTAGAAGGTGTATGTACACAATTCCTGCCCATGAGAACCTTGTGTCTTCAGTCAAGTTCCAACGTAAGTAGTCAAGAGTCAAGTCAAGAGGACATTTATTATCAGTCATTGAGAGATTATTCATTCAAACATAAAAATACTGATCCTTTACTCGCCTCTCTTCTCAGCAACCTCAGTAAAAAAAGCACTGTGGACATTCAGCAAAATATGTGTGTTCCACTAAAGGAATAGTCACATGGGTTTTGGGTGAACAAATATTTATAGGATTTTCGTAGGTCCATAGGTCTCCTGACTGCCAAAGTGAATGAGTCATTCACCTCAACTGAACTTGCAAATTTGTGTAACCGTTTTGCAGTGTCAATATTAACAGAGTCTTTTCCTTTTAGCTAACGATGGGCATTTTTTGCTGACTGGTGCATATGACAACACAGCCAAAGTGTGGACCCATCCTGGCTGGTCACCTCTGAAGACTCTGGCGGGTCATGAAGGGAAGGTCATGGGGCTTGACCTTTCACCTGACGGACAGCTCATTGCCACCTGCTCTTTTGACCGAACCTTCAAACTCTGGATGGCGGAATGAGATTGTTTGTCTTGATGCTTTTTAATTTTTGTCCTACTGTCTTACATTTTTTTTAAAGTTTGTTTAAAGAGCTGGAAAACAACAAAGGAGATCTTCAAATTAGAAGCTGCTTGACAGTTTGGTTCAATTAAAACAGAAATACAATCAAATGTTCCCCACAGTTTGAATTGTTGTAACAAGCAACTCTTATTCTAGTGAATTGTCTAAGATCTGAAATCCAATCTGTCCATTCTTGAATTGTCTCTCATGTCCATGTATCCTGTTCCATTTTGATCACTGAGTTTTGCAGAATTTGACATTTTACAGATCCACTGGGTATCCAAATAAAATGTATTTTATTGTCCCAGGCAATTCTGTAAAGGAATCTGTGGTTTCCAGACAGTGGGCTATCCACTGTAAAATGTTTTTGTGCGTAATGTATGTGAATCTAGCACCACCAGCAGCAGAGCAGGCAGTGCTTGCAACAAGGGCTTCTGTGGAAGCGATGCTCTGCCACTGCCACATTGGCCCATGCTGAGGGTGGTTGATCTGTGATTGGCTGCTTTATAAAGGAGGGCTTGGTCTCCAGCGGTGCTTTCTGGCTGTAGGTTCGCTGGTTTTCCACTTCAGCTTTAACACCCAGAAAAGCTGCCAGGTCTAGGTCTAGACCAGTGGCGCCCCCGCGAGGTAGAGGAGTGTTCTGCCGGCACTGTGGACAGGGGATCCACATCTAGGGGAAAAACACATCAGTTACAAACATCTGACACTGCTCAGCTGTGGTGTGATAGTGTATTAACTGTCAAAATTAAAAATTCAAATCACATGTTTATATACAGCTTTATACAATACAGATTCAAAACAACTTCACAGTAATAAACAAAAACAACTGTTAATGTTGCAAAGTTCTTCAGTTTTGAAACTAATACAATTTAATTTTAGATTTATAGCAGTTCTGAAAATATATTGTCATTTTCAGCTTAATTTAGTTTAGCAACAACAGTTTCATTGTTGCAATAAATGTTCATTAGTTATGAATCAATATCAGATTAATTATACAGCAGCTCTACATAAGATCATTATTCAGCTCATGTCATTTCAGTGTTGATTCAGTTTAGTTCAATAATAGTGCAAAGTTCATTAAGTTATAAAACGAGCTTAATTTATTTCGATTTTTAACCCAAGATTTCGCTTAATTCATTAAATATCTAATAATTCAAGTCAAGACATTACATGTGAAATGGGTAAAATTAATAGCTTCCCCAGATGATTGATTGTCACATAAGTCAGTTGTTTTGTATTACAAGTTGTCTAAAGGTGTAATGTTTAAATATGCAAATGAGGCATTCTCTAATTAAGCTATTTGCATATATTTCCAGAACAGAAATCTGAAAATTGGATAAAGCCAAGTTTACAATTCTTTATCACTCTATAAATCTCCAGCAAATTCTGCCAGAAGCCATAAAAAACATTTTAATGTTCATAGGAAAAAAATGTTATATATATATATCAGATCAGGTGAATGATATATGAACAAACCCTCCCTGCGTCCCAATGTGCATACTATCCACCCTATATACCCTAAATAGTATTGAAAATTACTACTATCACATAGAATTTAGGATGGATAGTATGCACAATGGGAGGCAGGCCCTCTCTTTTTTTCTGCAAAAATAGTGATGGTTTTCAAACATGTTTATTAAGCATCTCCATTGGTTGAGATAGTCCCGCCCCCAATCTCATGCCATTGGTTGATGACAAAAAGTCAACGCCCCTGAACAAAGCAAGTTGCAATATTTTTCGCGTTCCCTTCTCTAAACAAAATAGCCTACATCTTAGCTGTGTAACTCTTAAGTTATGGAAGATAAAAAAAATGGCAAAAAATGCCCATAAAAACATTAGTAATTTATTTAGGTAATCTCATAAAACATTTATTTATTTATTTATTTTTGTAACAATAAGAGGCTAGGATTTCTGTTAGTTTAGCAGACATGGGATTTGGAAGCGATATCTGAAAGTAAAAACTTGTTTAATCTCTTCAAGAAGCAATTTAACTTTTTAAATTAAAATGTTTTTTTTTTTTGTTTTTTTTACAGTGCAGTGATATATCTGACTACAATTTGTTAAAGCTATATTATTAGCAATTTTCCACATGCAAACCAAAAGCTGAGTGAACATTGCTGTATTTGCACTCTGAAATAAACAGTTTGTCAAACAAATACAGTGATGTTAATGATATTAGTGATGGGAGCTTGAATCCCACCTGCTCATTGATGAGGGTGTCCAGCCGCTTCAGACAGGCCTGGCAGAACGTGTGACCACAGTAGAGTTTGCGGGGGAGTCTCTCTCCCAGATTATACACACTGTAGCAGATGATGCAGTCCAGTTTCCGGCTGTCCCTGGAGTTCTGTGCTCCAGCCTCCACGTCCCCTTCCACAGGAGCCTCAGACACAGACCCATCCTCATCCAAGACCCTACAGAATGAGCTCAATATGATACAAACATCTCTGTGTGTTTGCCTGAGATGTTCAGTGCTGACTTTCTAATGGTTGGTTATTTGTGGCCAACATAACTGGCCTAAAAGTTCCAGTACAGAGCCAGCAATAAATGTATTTGAATGTATTTAAACATAAATAATGTTCCTGAAAATATCAAAGCAACTTCAAACATCCACTAAACTTTGAAACCAGTTGGTTAAAATTGTAAAAATGCCACAAAACCAAAAACTAATTATTTACATTTTCCCCACAATATTTTACTCTTCCAGATACACAAGGTCAGCCGTTAAAAAGTGTGTAAGCTGAGCTGCATGTATCTGTTTACTATTAATGGCCAGCAGCAATGAAATTTGTATACACAAGATGTAACAGTAAAAGATCTGTATACTGTGGGTTCTTAACCTCTAAGTGTTCTTTTTATTACAAACAAACACAAAACATAACCATAAACATACAATGTGCTCAATCAACTTATGTGAAATATTTGATGAAAAAAAGTTTTATTTGCATGATTTGTCAAAGTAATTTCATTATTTATACTGAGAGCAGGAACCATGTGTTTATTTAATAGAATTCATCATTGCAAATATAATTAAATTATATTTAAATTGAATAAGAAACATGCATAATCTTAAGAAAAAATGATAAAGAAAATTATATAAAATTAATATAAAAAAAGCCAATTTTTTTTGGTGAATAAATGACTTTTTTGTCATTCGTTGTATTTCATTTCCATTTGAAATAAGCATACATTCAAATACGTCTTATTTTAATATCATATAAGCAATTTCCTGTAACTTCAAAAATGAATTTTCCATGCAGAGGGTCTACCTGTCCACTTCATCCTTGTGTCTATTCTGTGTGCCGTCGGTCTCTTGAGGTTCTGCCGTTCCGCTTGCTGTTCCATCCATGTTTAATGTACCAAAAGTCCAACTTCTGTCAACATTTTACAGCCGAGTCTGTCTTGGTTTCTCCATGCTTCACATCCTTTGTCAGATAGTTTAACACTTGAGTGCACCCTGAAGTTGTCCTTGCAGTTTCCAGCAGCAGTCTTTGTTGCCGTTTGCTCTCTCTCTCTCTCTCAACCAACCACAACTGCCTTTCTGAAATGGAGGGCAAACAATGGTGTGCTTCCCCAGAGCCTTTAATATTTAAGTACCGCCTGTCGCTGTGAACCTGTGCCGTTACACACACACAATTGCACGTCCACCCTTTTGAAAAAAGAAAAACCATTGGTGCTTGTGGGAGGAGAGATGCATGTTGTTAAGCAGGTTTTTTAATAATTAGTCCAGAGTTGCACATTTATGCATCTTCAAAACTCTTGGTATTAACTGCTCTGTTATTTTCTCTTATTAATTAAGTAATGATTTCATTCTGTCTTGCATATATTAAGGGAAAAGTTCTGAGAAAATCCAAGAGCAAAGGAAAGGGCCACAGACACAATGGCTTATGAGAAGATTTGGGTTTGGTTTTGTGGAAAAACATGAAATTAAAGACATCAAACTTGTTTAGGGTGCAAGAAAGTAGAATGGGAGGAGGGCGTATCGCTTTACAGTCACAAAACAGGCCTGAAATTCAAGCCTAGTCACCCACAGACAGTCTGTCATCAACGTTTCCCTGCCAAATTAGTTCTGAGGCCTTCACCACCCCCATATAGCGCAGCTACGGGATGTTCGTAATGGCAGATAACTATTATTATAGACCAGGAGAAAGTGAAGTGGAAGGGGGTTCAGCTAAATTAGAGTTACATTAGATTTAATGAGGGTAACTGAGATCTGGTGACCCGTTTCCCTAGATGTTGGGGGACTTTAGGGCGGTTTGAGCTGATTACCTGAGATGCGATGAATCACTCCGGATCATCAAGAAAATGACACAATAACACAGCTGAGAAATGACACAAGAACACACAGTCCTGAGTCTAGTGACGTCAAAGGCAGCAGACTGGGAAAAAATGACAGTAAATCGGAGAATCCAGAAAGCATGCATCACTGTTTTTACAAATACTGCATATAAAGCAGCACAACCGTTTTATAAGAAATGTTTCTTGCACACCAAATCAGCATATTAGAATGATTTCTGAAGGGTCATGTGACCCTGACTGGACTAATGATGCTGAAAATTCAGCTTTGCCATCACAGGAAAAGATTTTAAAATATATTAAAATAAAAAAACGGTCACTTTTAATTATATTACTGTCTTTTACTGTATTTTTGATCAAATAAATGGTGAACATAAGAGACTTCTTTCTAAAACTTTTAAAAACTTCTGAATATGTTGCAAAAATGTTGTCGGCTATTCAGGGCTACTTCTGAATGTTCACCAATTTAGAAAGATTTCTTTTTGGCAGCAGAATGGTATGGTTATGGATACCAGCAGGGGTTAACCAAGCTAACTATCTAAACCCTGACTCATTCGCTTAGCCAATGCAATATTCAAGCTGTACTAAAATACACAACAAAACAATAGTATGAAGGCACCATTACTTACTTTGGGCCAAGGGCTCGTTGACCCCCAAAACATTTACATTTACCTTTACATTTAGTTATTTAGCAGGCGCTTTTATCTAAAGTGACTTACAATTGAGGACAATAGAAGCAATCAAAACCAACAAGAGTTAGTCTAACAGTACACATAGAAAGGTATTATTATTTTAATAAATAAATAGAAAGAAAACAAATAGATAGAACAGAAATATAATAGACAATGCTTGTGTTAAAGGGGCCATTTAAAAAAAAAAAAAAAAAAAAAATAGAGAAGGCTAGTTTTAAGAGGGTATTTTTTATAATAAATAAAAAGAAAACAAGTAGATAGAATTAGAAAAAGAAAAATTGTCATCATTTACTCACCATCATGTCGTTCCCGTCCTGTATGACTTCCTAATGTGAAAAATATAAAAATGGATTTTTAAGAATGCTGGGAAGCAAACAACATTAAAGCCCACTGACTTCACACACACAGACACATGGGTAAATAATGACAGAATATTAATTTTTGGGTGAACCTTTTAATTAATACAAGAGTTTGTAATATTGCAAGTATAATCATGAATAACAACTTTTAACAATAGGCTATTGCATTTTAAAATTGTTTACTACATAAAAACATTTAAAATAATAATGTTAAAAAATGTAATTAGGTTAGAAGATCTATGTCTGACATCACTGCTGTACAGTGATATACAGTAGCTAATGAATGGTTGTGTAACTTCAGACCGTTACTCTATTGTGTGTTTTATCAATATTGGAATGCTGTATTGACCAATCATTTGTGGAGGACCTTAAAATATCTTAAACTAAATCATCTTAAGATAATCAAATTTCTTTGAAGAAATAGTCGTCACCTTTATTTATATAGTGCTTTATACAATACAGATTGTGTCAAAGCAGCTTTACAGTATTAAACAGGAAAACAGTGTCGATAGTGCAAGAGGACAATAGTAGGCTAAACACTCAATTTTCCAGTTAGTCATTTCACCATTGATTCAGGGATATTATCATCCAGCTCAGTTCAGTTCAAATAGTATCTGTGCAATCACGTCGACCTTGCAAATCAAGTCAAATTGAGTTCCTTTGGTCTTAAAACACTTGGATATATGAGGTATCCTGTTTTTAAAAGAAACCTCTAGAACTAGAAAAGTCATTTAAATGAATCAAATCTTACAGTGAATATATATTTTACTAGTTATTCCAATCTCAAAAATGTTTAAATAGGTAGAAATTGAGTAAAAAAAAAAAGTCACAGGGTCTTTGAACATTGCTGTAAACAATGGGGGACCTTAAGAGTCAAAAAGGTTGAAAACCTCTTTCAGTGATGTGCTGCATCCTACACTTTACACCAGCAGATGACAGCACAGAGCAAATCTTCTTGCATTAGGTACACTGTAACTCACTAAACATTTATAAGAATTTTCTTTTGCTTTGCCATCTCTAAATGGTGAAGCTATATTATTAAGCAAAAGAGAAAGTATAAGGTATATGATATAAGAGAAGGACGGGACGGAATATTTTCTTCAGAATAGAAGTTTCGATTGCTGCAGCATATTTGTACGTCTCGGATTTCACATGTTGGCAGTGTGTGGATGAAAAAATCCAAGTTCACAATGTCCTTCTGCTGGCACAATGAGGGCGATCAGACGTCATTGGTCCTATCAATCCTCTGTTTAGTGTGTGCATTTATCTGTGCGTTTTGTGTAGTTTGTCTTTGCATGGGAACTCATCTTGGTGGACACCACACAGATCTCAACTTTCCCATGCACTCTTGATCCTTATCTCGCGTGTAGGGTTGTGTTGTGGTAAGAAATGATGACATATGTAAATCCCATGACATTGTAAACACAGAAAAAGAGAGCTGGGGTCCTCTTCGTACTGCAACTCAGAGCTGGATTTGATTGTTGCATTTAGCTTGATCTTGGATCATTTGGTTCTTCGATCCCTGGAGGTCATAGCAACAGGCGTAAACTTAAACCTGCTCGGGAGCAGGCTTATTTCATGTAAACAGATTAGATTGCTCTTTTTAGATTGATACTTAAAATCTGTCAACTCCTTTATTATAAGAGTACCCTGTTGGTCCAGGGACAATAATTTAAAATAAAAATAATTTAAAAATGAATTTGAAAATAAGATAACTTTGTGTACATAACACTACCAGCCAGTAAAAAGATTTCTTAGTGATGAAATAATTACTATAATTGTATTGGAGTCCCACTTGTCTCCACTGAGCCCATTAATTTGAGTAATTGCTGATGGAGCGCAGGAGGAGATCAGATAACTAAAAGAAACTGTAATTAATGCCACGTAACAAATCTGTTTCAAAGATAAAATTAAATGAATTGCTAATTACCACTGAAGTGAAAATGTAAAGCCTAATAATTGGGAACTAAAAAAAAATACAAATAAATTAAAAACTATTTATCTATTATAACATTTATCTAGTTTTGTTCCTTGGCTGTTTCCTTATAAAAGTCCAGAAATTTGTCCTTTTCCGGGTGTCTTTTTTATGTGGATCGTTGCTGTCTTGCCGCCAACCCATTGTTGATCGTGGTTTCCAGTATCCCTGCCCTTTTTGAACACGAGAACGCGCCGTCTTAGACAACTTAATCCAGTTTTTAATCTGCAAATTCGTTTGAGAACCAAATTAGGGCTACAGGATGGATCTGGCATCTTTCAAATCTCAGATGAGGAGGTACGAAGAACGGACCCCTGCTTGCAGAACACAAGATCCAGGGGGCGTTTGGAAAACTCCTCCTACCTTACATACAGATCTAAATATTGGGACTCGACACAATTAACATTTTTGTTTACACCACCACAATTTTCAAATGAAACGAACAAGATTTTTAACTGCAGACTATTTAATTTGGTACTACTGAACGGTTTTAGTTTGCATATGTGCTCCACTTGTTAAGGGACCAAAAGTTAAGAATATTAATCATAAATCATCTACTTGGTTACCTTTGCAAATAAGATGAGACAAAGGCTGGGTTTCATCCCTGGTGAGCTCTGCCACAAGACCTGCTTGTTCTTGGGGCATTTTCCCTTCAGTTTTGTCTTCAGCAAGTGAAATATTAGAAGCAGGTGATTGACTCTGAAACTCCACTTCTTTCCCTTCAAAAACTCTTTGGTTGCTTTTGCATCTTTGGGTCAGTCCATCTGTGTGAAGCTAATGAGTTCAAGCATCGAATATGAGCAGATAATATTGCACCTAGTCCTCTGCTTTTGTCAAACATCATCAATAAATACAAGGCCTTTGGCTACACTAAATATTTACAATGTTTCTTAAACATTTTAATAGAGTTCATAAAGCTATTTTCCTGTAGATAAATACACGAGACTAAAGTAGTGTTCACACTGACTGCAATTTGCTGCAAAAGCAACCAAAGAGTAAGGGAAAGAAGTGGACTATCAATGGCAAACCTGGTCAAAACTGCAAGACAAAACTGAAGGGAAAATGAACAAGCAGGAACTGAAGACGGTGAAAGAGAAAAAAAACCCAGTTGAATTGACTTCAGTGTGTAAGAGTGTTTATTTATGATTATTATTCACTTGTAGTGGGAGGCACATCAGTTCTTTGGTCCTTTTGGTCTGGATTGAAGAAAAAAATGATGCATTTAGTCCTTGCCCATCTCCACCCCCTGTTCACTCTGCAACCAAAAAGATGAGGACACTGTCATTTTTAACACAACCATCTACCCTAAATAAGAACAAAGGAAGACAAGACAAAGTAAAGATACAGAACAAAAGACATAAATATTTACAATGTTTCTTAAACATTTTAATAGATACGTTCACAACCTGACTGAACAGCTTTAATGATGTGTATTTTGTGAGTTCTTTGGTCCTTTTGGTCTGGATTGAAGAAAAAAAATGATGCTTACCAAACATCCAAAACTGCTGTGTGCTGGGCTAAATGCTCATTAAATGCTTGTACATATGGTGGTATTTTTACCAGCTAACTCACAAAGAGCTTATAAAATGTGCAAAGCAAAACAGCGCCAAGAATTCCTCTGTTTGCCTAACTTCTGACGCCCTGGACGGAACTGTAATTGGCAACATACTGTAGCTCCTGTGCACCAGAGTTCATTTCAGTCGAAAGAACCGGCCAAGTGTGAACACGCAAGTGGCAAGTCGCAGTGTGTTGCATTCTAGTTGCATTAAACCTACTAGAAGGAGATAATGGGCTCATGTTATCCACTCAAACCTTAAAGGGATAGTTCACCCAAAAATTACAATTCTGTCATTAATTACTCACCCTCATGTCGTTCCAAACCCGTAACACCTTCGTTCATCTTCGGAACACAAATTAAGATATTTTTTGAACGAAAATGAACGAAGGTCTAACTGGTTTGGAACAACATGACGGTGAGTAATTAATGACAGAATTAAAATTTTTGGGTTAACTATCTCTTTAACCCTTTTGGCCAAATGCTGCTTTCAACCCTTGCAGTCCTCCTCCAAGTTCACACTTTGGTGATGTAATATCACACAGACAAATGGTTCTCAACCACCCTATACTCTAAACAACAATATTCAAAGGCCTTGAAAAAAAATACTTACTCACAGTTTCTACCCTTTTTTTTTTGTAGAACTTGGCATATCTAGAGAAAGTACATTATTTTAACCACATTTGCAATTTATTTTTTACAGGATTTTATTAATGACTGTTACAGGTCTAAAAATCACAAAATGAGCTTACATCGTGAGTGTTTAGCAGAGGGACTTGTAAGTTTCTGAATCATACAATGACAAATCGGACACCCTACTGCCTGTGGGCTTCACAGACGCGCACAAGCAAGGACCACAAAACCACAAGTCCACAACAAATGTGCCATTTGGGAAAAATTAGTTGAGCGGAGTTCAATTTTATGCAAATAATGCAACAATGCAATGCTTTATGCAACAACTAGTACCAACAGCAGTGAAGACAATGGAGCTCACGTGATCTGCCTCCTGATACAGCTGGATACTGCGGTGACTCAGTGGCCCCCAGCGAGTCTAAACTGTAGTGCTGTGGATATATTTGATTCTCTCACGAACTTGAGATACCTGCCTCTACCAGCTGGGTGTGTCATTTGATTATAATGGATGATGTTTAATAACTACAGAGTACAGGCTTAAAATGGTCTGAGAACTGCCTTTAGGCTCATTTGAGGAGCAAGTCACTGCAGAGTCATAACTTGGGAAACTTTAAAAATGACGTTAAAAAAATTGCGTAAGCTACCATGTGAGGAGGAACTTGTTTTTGAGAGTGCGAGAAAAGATTTGACTGGTTTCAGTAAGGATCAAGTTGTTTTCTATTTCCTGGTTGATTTGTTTCATTTACCGCTGTTTGTTTTGGGAGTTCATGAATTGCGTGCTGCTTTTTGTTCTGCTTTTACAAGTGGTGTCATATTCTCAAAGACTTCAAATGAAACTTACAGTACCATCACTAATATAAAAATGTCACACCCAAGTCACTGAAACCCACTGAATGAGAAAGAGAGAAAGAGAATGACACACAGAAAGTCAGACAATGAATTACTTGGTGTGGAATGTGATTCGGCCACTTGCATGTTTGACTGGGAACAAGTCTCTGATAAGTTCCTGTTGGCTTTTTTTGGGTCACTGCCACAGGATTTGAATCAAATCATAATACCACGACAGTTTCCACACTGGGTCACATGACTAAATGGCCAAACTGCTCGTGTGTTTGAAATCATGAGCCATTTGTATTTGGTGTTTATATTCTAATTTTAAAAGGATTATTTTTGTTCATTCTTATATTCAGCTATGAACATGAGAATATTAGCTAGCTTGTTGAGGTGAGGTGTGCTTCTATGTGATATAATTTAAGAGTTTGACCTGGTGGATGATAAATGTGTAAAAGGAAATCTCATAGACCCAAGCCATGTCTAGAGACCGGAATATCATAAAGACACACAGTAAACACACTGTAACTTAGCAGCCGGACATAGCAACACCTTTACAGCCACCCACAACAACCTAGCAACCACACTGCAACGTGTTAAAAAATAACTCAAAACACTTGAGCAACTGCATAGCATCCATCCACCCACCCAGAGCCAAAGCTGTTTTTAGGCAAGCATCCAAAGTTAGCAAAAAACACAGGGAAGGAGATCAGAGCCCATTTTTATAGAGATTACACAGAAAAAAAAAGTTGCTGCTTAATAAGAGAATTTTCTCCAGTGGTATTGCTGGAACTTGGTATCTCCCAATAATAATACCATGGCTGTGTTTAAAATCGCACGTTATACCCTCATTCACTATCTCCTACATTAGTCCACTAAAAAACGAGCAAGCGAGTTCAAAACTAAGTGCGCTGGAAGAGCCAGGGCCGTCGCTAGGAATTCTGGGCCCTGTGCACTGAATTTTCTATGGGGCCCCCTCAAAATCAAGTTTTTTTTTTGTTTTGGTTTTTTGAGGGGGGGGGGGGGGGTCGTAAAATGTAAAATAACGTTCTGGGGGGCTGGACTGGGGTTACAATTTGGACCTGGACAAATCGAGTCCATCCGGCTCACAAATTCCACCTTAAATGTTTTGATGGGTCATAGGGCCTTAAAGCAGGACAGAAACAAATACTGATAGATGTTACTGAATTCACTACAAATGCAACTAACTTAAAGGGATAGTTCACCCAAAAATGAAAATTCTGTCATCATTTACTCGCCCTCAAGTAGTTCCAAACCTGTATGAATGTCTTTGTTCTGCTGAACACAAAGGAAGATATTCGGAAGAATGTGGGAAACAGAGCAGTTCTGGGGCACCATTGACTTCCATAGTATTTTTTTTCCTACTATGGAAGTCAATGATGCCCCAAAACAGCCTGGTTACAAACTTTCTTCAAAATATCTTCCTTTGTGTTCGGCAGAACAAAGACATTCATACAGGTTTGGAACTACTTGAGGGCGAGTAAATGATGACAGAATTTTCATTTTTGGGTGAACTATCCCTTTAATAATGTGTTTTTTTTTCACATAGAAAATCACTTTACAGTAAAGCATTGATTTTGAGCTAGACTGCTGGAAAGTTACTGCTAATAAATTCTGTCAATTCATCAATTCCTCACCCTCATGTCATTCCAAACGACTTTCTTCTGTTGAACACAAAATATTTTGTAAAATGTTACCAAACCATTTTGGTTACCCTTGATTTCTACTGTATGGACAAAAAATTCTTGAATTTCTCAAATTATGTTCCACAGAAGAAAGAAATTCATACAGGTTTGGAATGACGTGTTGAGTAAATGATGACAATTCTCATTTTTGGGTGAATCTCCCTTTAAGAACTTTATTATTTGTAAATAATAAACACCTACTTTTTTTTATAAGACACTGCTATTTATCTTTAATCAGGCCCTTATTCAATTAACATTTTACTTCAATTAAAATTCATTAGAACTAAACATCTTAAAAGAAAGAAGTTCTTGCTTAGAATCCAGAGTTTAGCTAGTATTAGTAGGATGGTGGTCACAAGAAGTAAAACCATGGTCCTCATTACCATGGTTATATGGTTTTTAAAATAAATAATAAGTAATAATAAACTATAAAATTTGTAGTTAAAAAAAACTAAACATGAAGAAACTACAAAACACCTTCTAAAATTAAAATATGTAATAACACTAACATTTATAATACATACATTTCTGCCAACACATTGGATATTTGTACGGTGTTAATAACTTCAAGTTATATTACTATGGTGCTGAATTGACAAGCCTATTGGCATTTTCCAATATACTTCACCGTCGTGGCTGTTTTCAGCCAGCATCACTACAGAACCTTTAATGTTCTCATATCACACGACTGTATAACAATTCTGTGTCACATATGAATGGATCACTCGACTTGCGCTGTTTATCTCTTATAAATCGTGGCAGAAGCGCGGTGCACGTTCTTCAGCGCTGTGCGGGAGACTGATCCCGCTCTGCTTTGACTCGCGGCTGGCGGATGCATCAGGTAGCGCTGTATCACACTTTTGGAGTATTTGATTTATGCGGTTTTGCATGCGCTGTAATTTAAAAACAGCGCCTAATATCGGGGAGGTCTCCCTCGTTTCGGCGATCGGCCCAATATACTCGACTAGAATGTCCTGGTGCTCCCGATGGCCAGTAGGCGATCGCGGGCCCCCCAGACCTCTGGGCCCTATGCACTCTGTCACCCTTTTCCCCCCACTAGCGACGCCCCTGGGAAGAGCTGCCACTCTTGCATAGTTTGTGCTTGCTGTTTAATAACCATTTGAAACTTGGCAGCTTCAATAGTAATGGGGGAAAAATATATCTTGAACTCTGTCACGGAAGCTAGCATATAAACTGTCATGAAATTATTTACTAATCAATTAAAAATAAATTTATATCTGTATGATATTACTGTGTACCCACATTGGACCAGCGGTTTGGAAAATGGATTGATGGATTGAAGCAGCATCTTCTGGCAAGACACGGGCATTATGGGTATTCACTAGCCGTTGTGTGTACATCAGTTGTACACTCATTATTGCAGTGAATTATGGGATTGAAAGAGTACCCTCGCTAATATCCATTATGGTTTCGGACACCATTACGAATGGCTATCTTGTCAAATAGTCCCCTATTTAAGGGTATAAGGGCGATTTCGGACACAGCCAAACTCTGCCCAAACCCCATGAAAACACTTTAGCTACTGCATATCAACCTCCCACAACCCACTGGCAACCAAACCGGTCAGAACACTATATAGTAGCAACTGGACAGAAACTCCCAAGAAACATCTTAGCATCTCAACAGTTTTTTCTTCAGAAACATAAAAATGTAGTTCTTATGTTTCTAAGAAAAAAGATGTTTGTTTCTCTGGCCATGAATACATGATGTTCAACACTGTCTATGTTTTTCTGCAATTGTTTTTGCTCTTTTAGCAATAGCTTTGTTTGTGCTGTTAGCTGCACTATGAGTTGCAAAAACAGTCATGGATGCTTTTGATCATTTCTTTTGTTTCGGTCTGTCTAACCACTCTAGTTCTTTGTTGCTGATGTTTGTGTTTGCTGTTACTAGGGCTACCTTTGATTAAAGAGGTCTGAAGTGCCTCTTGAGCTCTTTTCAAACCTCTTTAACCTCTGAAAACAGAACCTGGTCAGACACGGCCTTGTTTATAATTCTTTTAACTTCAATCATCAAATGAGATAAATGTGGGTGGGGTGGATTTCACGTGTGTATGTAACACTGAGCTGGCTCAGTCCAGATGGACCTGCCTCCCCCTCAAAAATTTCAGATGCACCTTAAAACTCCCAGCAGCAAAATTTTTAGCTCGCTAGTCAACAATGTCCTCATTCTCAGGCCTTGAAAAGAATGTGCTGGAACCAGTATGTGTGCATTGATATTGTGCTTTGTCATTGAATGCCCTATGACGACATTCCATCAGGACAATCTATGCTTACAGACCACAACCTGGTCAAAGAATAACTAAGCATTGCAATCGAACAGGAAATCATATGGTAAAAGTGTAACTACAAACAAAATGAACCACCTACATGCAAAATAAATTCTTTGAAACTAGGTACATGGGTAGTTATATATATATATATATAAATATACAGTAGGTCCATAAAAGTTTTTGCATTAGATAGCCATTGCATTAGATATCCAAGCAAGTAACATCTGCAAACAAATTTTTGCTGGATTTTTTTCCCCAGAACTAAAGGGATAGTTCACCCAAAAATGAAAATTCTGTCATCATTTACTCACCCTCAAGTAGTTCCAAACCTGTATGAATGTCTTTTGTACCGAACACAAAGGAAGATATTTTGAAGAAAGTTTGTAACCAAGCTGTTTTGGGGCACCATTGACTTCCATAGTAGGAAAAAAAATACTATGGAAGTCAATGGTGCCCCAGAACTGCTCTGTTTCCCACATTCTTCAGAATATCTTCCTTTGTGTTCAGCAGAACAAAGACATTCATACAGGTTTGGAACTACTTGAGGCCGAGGGTGAGTAAATGACAGAATTTTCATTTTTGAGTGAATCATTTAAAGGTACAAATTTGCCTCTCAAATTAATTTGAGCTCATAAAAGCTGCATGACAATAACAAAATAATTACAAAAATGTTGCAAAATAGTTTTAGATGAAGCACAGCATGTCACATTGCAGGTCACAACTTTAACAACTTTTGTGGCACTACAATTAGCTCATGACTGAACAAAATTTGATGACGTAAAGTTAGTATTTTTGTAACGTTTTTCTTTCAACAACTACCAAACCCAGACAGACAGCTTTAAATTCTCTCTCAGCATTTAAAAAATGCAGCACCCTTTTCTTCTACTTTTCCATTCAGAAGTAGTTTAAAAGTCAATTCTGTTAATGTTTAACAAAGTTAAAACAAGGCTGTGGACAAGAGGCTGTGTACTCCTCTCATGCCCAGCAAGGTAATGTTTGCAGAAAGCATAACCACCTTACACAACAGCATCCACAGATTTATTAGAATATTGGCTTCAGGGCAAAGTAGCTAGGCCTATATCTGGCGTTCATTTGATGAAAAGTATATTTTATAGTATCTTGTCTGCAACATGTCTTCATACTATAATATTAATAGTAAATTTAACATTAGCATTCCTGAACTCTCACCAGCCTCCTCCCCAACTCACTCTCTCTCTCACACACACATCATGAATACCCAAGGGTGGGGTTACATACACACTGCCATGTTTAAACAAGACTCACGGACAGCTGGATTGCCACCTCCTCCTTTTCCCTCCAGCCTGGTGGCTCAGGTTTGTCTTACCTTATTTCGGAAACACGGAAGAACAGAAGTCACAGTAGAAACAGCGTGCAGCTGTGAAAACTGATTCCCACCAAACAAGTCTCCCACAGGCCTCCGCCGGTAAGAAGCTTCTCTGTATTTAAGTATTCACTGACACAGGAAAAGGTCATTGTTATTTGTTTTTATTTTTACAAGTAAAGGAGAGTTCTTTGAGTCTAAAAATGATTTGATGGGAAAAAAGAAAATGGGTAGCCTATAATAATCTTAAAATGTCTTATTTACACCAGGGGCTCAGAATATCATTTAAAAATTAAACAATAAAACAGTTGCAATAACAACTAAGCATTTATATACTTCTTAATGTTACAAAAATACTTAATTAAAACTTAATTCAAGCAATATCAGATTCGAAATCGTGCTGTTGACCGAGCATAAGTATGATGCCTCAGACATAATCACTGGCCTGCTGGTATTCAGACCACAAACAGCGTGGGAGTGTGATATTGGTTTATTTTATACAACTGTACAAAAAAACAAGTTAATATTGAATAACTTACATTTTAGTTACAATTTTGCCAAATATTTTGTCCGTTTTTGCACAGCCAATAAGCGAAGTAAAGTCAGCTGTTGCGTCTCCGAGCAAAACACAAAGTGACGTTCATGATTGAATCAGTGTGTTTGAAGGAATCGGTTCAGTGAATGATTCAATGTAAAATAGGCTGAATTCAGAATAGCATTCTACCATTGTAAGTACTCGTACTATTTCTGCCATATCTTTTTATGACATAAATACTAACATTAGTGTTTTATTCCAAATACAAGCAGTCACTTGTTTTGTTCATGAATTAATCAATGTTTTTGAACGATTCAACGACACACTCATAATAGACTTGTCCCCACCTACTGGTGTATTGATATAAACCTGCTGAAAGCGTCTCTGAATCCCCATCACTAATGTACAATCCGCTCAGCCAATCAAATTGTAGAACCAGAACTACAGGCCCTTTCACACCAAGGAAGATTACCATAAATAAAAGGTTTTAATAATTGTTATAATCTTCCTCAAAGATGAAGGATATGGTTTGAATCCTTTTCAGAATGACAGCCAATCAGAATCCACCTGACTTTAAAGAGCTCAAGCGTTTAAAGTGGGAGATCACACAACAGCAGTGTACTTTTAATAAACAGAACATTGTGCGTTGATGTGGACGCCAAAATAGTCATGGCTCTTAGTTTGAATGGGTTTTGTTGTATAATGTGTTTCTTTGTAAATCGTTTTGTCATACAATCTCTTATTTGCTATGCAAAAGTTCAAACAATGAAATTCATTTTCTTTCCCCAGGAATATTCAATAAAAATCTGATATTTGGGACCAGTTATGTTTCAAGAGTTTTAACAGACTGAAACCGGAAACGAGGCTCTTGATTATTCGTTTTTGACTTGCTTCTCCAGCCTGACACCATGAACATCTCTCTTGAGAACCCCTATGGTGATGTCACTATCCCTCGTGCCAAACTGCATAACGCTGATTCCAGCACCATCATCATGAACCCAATGGCCTTGGAGAGCACCTACAACAACCGCAACTCTGCCTTAAACCCCTACAGCAGCTTCAAAAACCCAGGCGAGAACACCTCAAGTGTGCCAGTTTATGGAGATGCCAGGAACGGCAGCCAGAACCCCCCTCCGGCTTACACAGTGAGGGAAAGCGACGAGCAGGTGGGACGCTGCTATGCCTGTTGCTGCCGCTGCCGGAGGAGGAAGTGAGACTAGATTTACCCTGTGAAGCAAAGGATTATGGGTTTACAATTCTGAACCACCATTCCACCTCCCAAATTTTGGAAGCCAAATGCTATGCAGTTCTAAAATGGCTGCATTTTTGGACTCCTTTAGCTATTACATAAACCCTGGAGATCATACTGCGGTTTGGACAAAACAAGAGCTGACCTTCTGTGACTGCACCGAAACCTATTAAATTAAATATTTACATTTGTATTACATCATTGTTTTGTTAGGTTGGCACAGTTAAGTTCAGCTGGATTGCTCCTACTGAACCACATTAAAGCAGCCTTACCTTTGAGTGCCTCAAACAATGGCATGCTTAGATACTCCCCTTCTTTTTGGCGTCACCCAATTGTTCCCATACACTTACTTAAAATAACTAAGTTATTCGACTAATGTTGTTGTTGTTAATGGAGTGTTTCTATAAATTTATAATGAGGTTAAACAGGTTTTACTGGTGCACACAGAGGTGGGCTCTCTTCACTATATGTCCTGGTGGACTTCTCCAAGTTTCTTTAGGTTTTTGAGCCACACCCTGACATGCCGTCTGACACAGGTGACTGAAACTTGAGGAAGAACCCTTGTTCTTTTTCAAAGGGATACAGAAAAAGACACTCAACTTTTACTGCGGAATGAGTGTTGTGCCATCTGAGTTTCTATTGAACGAGCTCTTCTGGTTACTGTAGACATACCACTGACTGACCAAAGAGATAAACTAATATTATATGATTATAAGCAATATTATGGTAGTTACATTTAATACAATGGGTCGTGGACAGTTTTTTTTTTGTCATAAGACTGTGAGCCTGACTATTGTAAATATGATAAAATATGCCAACCAAAATGTTTTGGATGTCTGTATATGCACGATGATCAATATATATTTTTAATACATAAAATCACCTTTGTCTCTGTAAACAACTGTTTTCAACTCATTTTACTTATGAACTACTCAACGTTTCCTACAAGGTGACTCAGTCAGTCTCTGTGACGACAAATTCTTTCTAGCTGAGTAAAGGCAGTATTATCAGACAGCAGCTGAACCGGTTTGGGACGTAGTGCCCTGAGAGCAAGTTCCTGGAACAAATACACGTGGAGTCCAGATCAGCCGGTTTACAGGTGTAAAGAAACTTTATTACCTGGAATCTCAAACACTACAGTATTTCCAGTATATAGGGTTATCATTATCCAATATTGACATTAACCGTTAAACTTCAATTAGATTTAAGATTTATTTTCAGCATAGTGCCAGAGGGTTAATGTAAAGTTAACCAAAGGTTTGCAAAGACATAGGGGCGAGAGTCGTAACATTTGAAACATAAAATATTATTTTTCATTTAGAAATCAGTTGATGATAGACTCAAAGGGAAACTCTAACTGTAAATTTAAACAATTAAAATGCTGGTAAATTGATTATCCATTGTCTTGAGACTTTTGCATATTATAAATATATATTTTATCTTTACTTTCAAACTATTCCCCTTGAAGAAAAACAATCATAAATTCATATTGGATCTCATTCTAACAATTGTTTTCAGAATCTTTAGTCTTTTTTAATTATTTGCACAGTGGTGGTTACATTTATAAAGCTTTATCACAACTGTTACTGTAGTAAGTTTTATTTTAGGCCGAAACTATGAGTATTGTGATTTTTGTAAGGCTAATTGTTACTTAAGCCGTCACTAACTGTTAATAGGAAAATTAAATGAAAGGTTAGGTTAGCATGTGAATACAGTGAATACACTAATGTAAACAAAAACGAAAATATCTGACTCCAAACATAGTAAGAGGAAATTCTAGGACAAATGACTGGAAATAAGTATTATGAATGTTATGTCAGTGCAGACTGTCAGCTACCGTCGGTAGGGGGAGATAAAAACTCGTAATTGTAAAGAAAACACATTTTCTTCCCTCTCAAGTGCGAGTTAATATTCTAAGAAAAGAAGTCGCATTTTTTTTGGTTTATTCAGTGGCTTACACCCTTTCATACAAATAGGCTAGTTATATTGTGTTTTGATACTGCTATGCTTCCTTAACTAGCAGGCTACTGTTTACCTGAGAGTGTACAGAGTAGACAAACAACACTATTTTTATTTCACATTATATAAACTTAGGTTGAAATAGTTACGGGTGTTAATTTTTACGGGTTAAAATATCGATATTCATCCATTCATTTGGCTGTCTTTAATTAACCGAGTTCACAATTCAGCTTGATTCACAAACTAATTTTTTTAGTCATTTTCAATTTATATGATGTAAGGCTGTATTTATAATAATTATGTAAATAAATATATATAGTTAGCTATAGGCCTAGTTATTGTGCAAAATCATCATGATAATGCATCTCATTCAAAAATCTTTTGTGATTTTTTTTGTCATTTCTGTTGAGTGTGGCTCCGTTTGCAGTTTTACAAAGGAGCATAGGTATTTGGGGCTGAAAATATGGTTATGATTTTTGTAAAGCTAATAGACGTTAGTTGTTAATATGGCTCCTGAAAATTAGGGTAAATTGAACGCAGCTGTTAGGATAGCATGGGGATACCATAGACATATGTCAGTGAGGGATACACCAATATAAACAAAAAGGACATACCTGACTTCATATGTGGTCTAGGACGAACGTGCTTAGTTCTTAAGAGATGCATATTGATTTGGTTCAGATACCGTAACCATTAATACTAAACATAACATGTATAAAGTTTATATAATATATATACAAGAAAATCATGTTGTTTGTCAACTATTTATTCGAGAAGGTAGCTATGATGTAAATTCTACCACAATTAACATCAAAATAGTGCTGATATCATTACCAGGGGAACTGCTGGTAACAGTAGATGTTGTTATGGTAACGTTAGTCTAGTCAGTGTTTGATTGGTATATTTTTTCTGAGGGTCGTAGTAACGGTCAAGGCGTACATATTAAAAGTAATTTGAGCCAATGGGATCGCTTGGGGTCCTAAGCGGACCCGATTTCTCATGACACCGGCTCTGGAGAAGAAACGAGAAGCTTCTGGAAGTGATCAGGCGGCGCGCGCACGCTGCGTGGGGAGGGTCGCGTGGGCTTCCCTTCTAGAAGCTTCTCGTTCTCAATAGTCCTGCGGGTGACATTATTTTTTTTAAAGTACAAATATCCCACACAATCTTACTATTAATATTAAGTAATAAAACAGTGCATCTTAAATGAGAATTAAATAATTTAAAACTAAGTATAGCATGTCAGAATGCTTGATACTGTTCCTGATTCAGCACTTTCAAAGCATCTCTGACATTTTAATCTATATTCCGCTGAGATTTTGTTCATTATTAATCAGGCTTACGTAATGATAAATGACTTTCCTCAAATACCTCGGTCAGATTTATCCTTTTTATATTCCCCCATGTATAACTATACAAACTGTCCTGAGAAGCTTACTGTACTAATCCACCTCTAACTGTGTATTAACATTCCACTTACCGTTTTATCTTTAAAAGTTATGAAAGATGCCAAATACTATACATACAGTAAACATGAATTTCCCTGGTCAAGAAGCTGCAAACACTATGGAAAAAGCTATTGTAGGCAAAACATTACAATGATGTTATCAAATGATAATACCAAATATCACAATTTTATACAACACATTTGAAATAACCTTCAAAATTTATTAATGACATATTTCTTGCACTCTGAACTAGTTTGAAATTAATGTGTTACATGAATTCAATTAACAATACTTTTCTCCAAAAGAAGTGTGGCCCAGTGCACAGAAAAGCCCAGTGTTTTCAACACATTCAAAGTAAAATTTGTCCTTCCCCTAATCTTCATACACATGTGTGGTCCAGATTAGGGGGGTCTGGAGGGTCTTTATCCTTAGCTCAGGGTGTTAAACTTGTCTGTTGAACTTGCCGAGTGCTGGTTAATAAAAGAAAAGTCCAAGAATGAAAAATATAAGCCATAAGATCACAAGAACTTGATTCATATCAAAAGGGCAAAAAAAAACGTGTTAGTAAAAATATATCTTGTGTTTTGGCACTAATCAAGTTGAGACAGCATAAAACTTAACAGTTATCTCCCAACTAATTGCTAGATCAACAAGCAAAGGCATAATTCAACGCCAGTGATAATTGTCGCCTGTCTTTTCCAAAACTCGCTCTTAGTGAGTAAATGTGGCCAAGATTTTACTGTCAAAATGGCTTGCACCTTTGTGAAGAGCAAAAGTTGGACGGAGAGAACGGTTTTAAAGATAAGCATTGTGAAATACGAAGGTACCAAATAGTGATGGCCTCTCATATATTCCCAATGCTTGCAGAGTTAGCTGTGGAAGTCCTGAACTCTTCAAACCCTTCACACAGGTTGACTCAAGCCAAAGGCAATATGGGCTAACACAAAAACAAAACAATCGTTTTACTTAAAACAAAATATAAAAATTATTTAGAGCCAAAAAAAATTGAGGATGGCATTTCATAGTAAACAAATACTTTACAACGTGATGGTCTAAGCTTTGCTTATTTTACAACATCAACAAAAAAATACCCCTACATATTTTAACAAAATTACTGTGAGACCCAATGGCAATAATGCAACAGTGGTGGTTGATTGAGTACATATGAACACACATGTATCTCAGTTTAAACAGAGTACATCTCTGCAAATGTGAGTGTATTAGTTTTTGAGACCCTGAATGAATCTGCACACAGATTAGTGTGTCCATCATCAGATTCCGTTCCCCTCTCAAAGGCGTTACATTGTCCCAAGAGGTTCTCCGAACCGGATCTTCTGGCCTGCTTTCAAATTAAAGGTAAAATCTCGTGGAGCTTCGAATAACAGTACAATAGTGGAGCCCAAGTTGAATTCGCCAAGGTGTTCTCCTTTTCTCATGCTGACGCCTTCCTGGTTGTTATTTGTTACGTAGTTGAAGTCATTGTAAGTTCCTTTGCTGTATCGAGGGTTGTTGGTGCGGAGCTCCTAAAGAGAGGAAAAAAACACTTGTCATTGTAACTACACTACAACCAAATGGTTTGCCTTTTAAAAATCCAACTATCCTCCAAATCTGGTACTTATAACAGATGGGGAACCTCTATTTATTTTATTACAAATAAAATCCAAATCCATTAGATTTAGGGAAAACATGCACTTAAAGAAACAAATAAAATCCAAATCCATTAGATTTAGGGAAAACATGCACTTAAAGAAACAAATAAAATCCAAATCCATTAGATTTAGGGAAAACGTACTTGAAGAAATGCGGTATTATGAAATAAGCAGGGTCACGATTCTGAGGTCGCATCCTGCTACTGAAACAGGTGTCACTACCATCTACTTTCAAACACTCATCTCACCCATTAACCCACATAGTTACACAAGCCCACTACTGTCTATAGCTCAATATTCTGCTAATGCTGAGAAAATATATCATATTCCAACAAGAGTGATTCTGCGGCAATTCAGAAATTAAACCATATAGGCCCCATATACTTCAATCAAAAGAACTGGGCCCTCACTTATCAACAGTGCATTGAAAATTTTCTATATTTTGCCCTACGAATGAAATTTAGAATGTGTGCAAGTACAAAAAATCTCTATTAAATGCGCGCATGCGGTTCTTACGCACACCAGTAAGTAATCATTGTTGATAAATCCCACATTTTCTTAAGCACCATGCTCGTTCACGTTCATGGTCACTGGCATTCAGAAACACCTCCAATGAACCATATATGGTGATAACACCTTCCTTTATAAATCACGTGAATGTATATGTTCTCACCAAAATCATGGCAAAGAAAGCGGTACTAACTGAGAAGCCATTCTGGGCTCTCACTAAAGAGATCAGCGTGGTCTTTGAAAACACGTTCTCTGCGCAGCGCACGGTTTGCCCAATCTTCCAGCGAAGCGAGATCAGCCATGACACTATAGCTACATTTCAAATGACTTCCCAGCTGTCTTTTATAGCTTTTCACACCAATTACGCAAATGTCTAGCTTGAACTATGAAATTATTAAGTATTTGCAATTAAAGGACACGCGGCTGCACTTTCTTTTTGTAGTATCACCATTCTACACTAGATTCTCTGCGTAAGCATACTCAAGAGTTGTGCTTATATTTACAGACATTCCTACGTATAATTACAAGCTGGTAGATCCCACACTTTGCCTGAAACTGTTCTTACGCACACATCTGTGCATACGCACTGTTGATAAATGAGGGCCCTGGTGTTATATCATTTTAAACAAAGCGAAGCATACTCCATTTGACAGTGTGCAAACATATGTGGTCAACACGTGCACTAGAAAGTTTCATCGTTGCCCAGCATCTGCGCAATTTATGTCTAGAAGTTATGCCGATAAAAATGTCGTAGTAGTTGTTGTAGTTCCATCTCTTTTTCGACAATGGACTGGCACATTGTTGCTACTTTGAGGACCAACTAATTATTGCAAAAAAAATTCAAGCGCTGTTACAGCCTGTCTGAGAAGTTTCATTTAAAGAATTGCAGCTACAGCTTTTAAAGCAGTGCATTTCAATAATGCTGGACAAATCACCTTCTGTGATTATTGTTCCTGTTTTTATGTAGAATCTGCAGGTTTATTTGTGAGATGTTATTGAGAGATTAAAGTATACTCTGTTGCAGATTTTTTTTGGTGCTACTTGTCCCTGGGAGCCCTTCAAACCCAACCGATTGCTTTAAAAATAGTTGCAGTACAAAAATGGCTCAACAAACAGCTGGATACCATGAACTAGATGTTGCACAACCACAATTTTTCTAATCAAACAGCTTTGAACTTTTGAACGAGGAGAATCACCCTGTGAGTCAAAGCGCTCGGGACACACTGAAATGCATCATTCTGCCTTTAGGATATACATAAGTGGTTTTGCTGCAATGTGTATTGGAGCGTTTCATAGATAGTATTCTACTGTAGAAGATCACAGTTATTTAGGTCACGCAAAGAGCAAAGACTGAATATGCAGATTTTAATATTAATACTTCAGTCTGTCTCACAAAGTTACTGTATTGTATGTCATCAGAAGACTTGGAATATGTTTTTGTCATATGCAATAAGAGATGCTTGGACAGTCTAAATATTTTATATTCTACAAAAGAAAGACAGTCATACAGATTTGAAACAACAAATGATAAGCAAATGAAAGATTTTTAACCTTGTAAAGCTTTTGTCATATTTGATATGTAAATTCCTAAGGCCACTAAATTAAACATGATCAGAAATTAAAAGGCTTTTTATTATAATTGTAAAAATGGACCTCTTCAGCTTGTGGTACACATATTTTTGCTTTGAAATCCATACTGAAATGTAAACGTCATATTGCTAGTAATATTTCAAAACAAACACTTATTGGACTGAAGCAACTTGATCATCCATTCTATCATTTATATTAGAAAAATAAAATTAAAATCTGAGTATCAAATATGATATTTCAGGCTTTTAAGGAACCTGTGAATCCTGTTGTAGGATTTGTACGTCTCTCAATCATCAATGTATTGCATTGTATTACAAAAACTACATAGCATTTTTTAAGATACATTTTTGTTGTTTATGCCTTTATTTCGATAGGAAAGTAGTTAGACAGGAAGTGAAATGGAAGAGAGAGAGGTCGGCAGGGTCGGGAAAGATCCGCGAGCCGAAACTCAAATTTGGGATGCCCGAAGCACAACGGCGCTTCGGGCATTAGTCAGGTGGCTACAGCATTTGATCACTGGATTTACAGAAATCATTTCAGGTTTAATAAGCGTTTCAACTTTGCATCAACTACTGATGAACACATTCATTTTTATTTGAATTATCACTCAGTCGGTTATTTAACCATGTATTACTTTGGAAGGCATTTGTCTTCAAACACATTAAAATGCACAAATTCACAAACTTTTTTGTCATCTGATCCACTTTCTCCTACTATATTTTTATTTGAATTACCCCTGAAATTTTAAAATATAAAATATTTTAATAATGAAGTATCACAGTTGCATGTTCATGGTTTTCTGATGTTGGTTATGGTCATATGACATGCAGATAAACAAATAAAATAAAAAATTTTTTCAGTAAGTGTTTTATTTTCATTCATTTTAAAATGATTTGTTTTAATTGAACATTTTATGATTTAATTAATTATTAGCTTTTCATTAAACTCATGAACCCCCTGCAGTTCCTTCACAAACCCAGCTTGGGAAACCTTGATAAAATATAATGTTTAATGCACTTCATGTTGTTAATAACAACAAATGGAATATATTTTCTTACTCCCTGTATTTTATATCAATATGGTACAATATTATCCTATTTAAATCAATGTGAAAAATTAGGTCAATATGGTACAATATTATCCTATTTAAATCAATAAAATGTCTAATGTAATCGATGACATTACTGACTACAATATTTGTCATGATTAATATTACCTAACAGATTACAATTTAGTAATCGCTCAGTCTGGTGTGCTGCATGTACAAGGCTATTGGCACCGAATCATCTACAGCTCAGTCGGTGTATGCCCACAGGCTCCATCCGACATCCATAGAGCTTTAATCACCTTAACAGCCTGATGTATACTCCATACTCAACAATACCACACATGAACCTTAACATCCTATGTATTAATAAACTGCTCCATTTCAAAACATAAAACACATGCACATGTCAGGTTTTAAAGGGTTATTATTAGGGGGAACTACTCCTTTAAACACTCATACTTCTGCAGAAGCTTAAAAAAAAAGAAAAAAAGTAATATTTATATTTTACCGCAGAGCAAAAAAGTTCTAACCTTGTCAAAATAGATGCGTATAGATCCCACATTTGTTGCTCCTACAGCCGTGAGTGAAAAGAAACCGTGCGACCACTCCCCGCTCAAGACCACCCGCTCATTATGGCAGAAAAGTTCCTTGATCCAACGCGCAACTCCTGGGTTCACCGACATCAGAGAACCTATAATAAACATACATATCAGACCACACTCTGTGCTTCAGCTACGTAAACAAGCTGATGGTATCGCTCTGCTCATTCGCCATCAGATTAGAAAAGATGCTTCTAACTTAAGCATATAAGACCTAAAGTCACTGTTGATTAATCTTTTACTAACAAATCATATTTTCAGAAAGCAAAGAGAAGTAGAAAGACAACATATAATGCCGCTGACCTGGGAAGTGGCGTCTGTGTGCCACCCTCCAGTCTGTAGGTGAGTGGAAGCAGTGGTAGTCACCTGGAGCCAGATAAACTACACAGTGAAACAACTCATTCCCCTCTTTAGTGACCAGGGCATCCTGGTATGTACCAGGATCATCCTCATCTGAACATGACGGGAAAAAGACGAGAAAAATAAAAGTGATTATTTTCAATAATTGGTAGGAAAACCAACATGCAACATACTAGACAGTTTGTTTGTTTTTTTGTCCTCACATGGCCTATAAGCAGCTTAGCATGATTTACCCAAGTAGGACATGTTCCTTGATGGTCAGATAAGATTTTAGGTTTAGGCATAGGTCTTTCAACATTCATATCAGTCTATAATTTCCCTTTGATTTTATCGTTCAAAAGTTTGGGGTCAGTAATTTTTTTAAAGAAATTAATACTTTTATTCTGCAAGGATACATTAAATTGATCAAAAGTGACAGTAAAGACATTTATAATGTTACAGACTATTTTATATTTCAAACAAATGCTGTTCTTTTAAACTTTTTATTTATCAAAGAATCCTGAAAAACTCCTGAAATCCTTAAAATGCATCAACATATCTGTTTTCAACACTGACAAAATAAAGAAATGTTTCTTGAGCACCAAATCAGCATATTAGAATGATTTCTGAAGGATCATGTCACACTGAGGACTGGCTGCTTGAAATCTCAGATTTCTAAATCACTTTTTAAAAATATTAAAATAGAAAAAAGTATTACAGTTAAATTATTAAATTAAATTACAATTTAAATTGTAATAATATTTCACTGTACTCTTGATCAAATAAATGCAGCCTTGGTAAAAAATAAGAGACTTAAGGTCATTGCACACGAGTCCGAAATTTTCGTCCGAAATTGTCGCACGTTAAAAAATAAATACGACATCACGTTATGTCAATCACGTTTACACACTGCCTCCGAAACTTTCATCCATCATAAAAAAATTCAGATCAGGTTCGATTTTCTGCACAAAGGATGAGGAATACGAAAACAAAAACCCGGAAAAACGCACGCAAAAATTTCCGACTTAGTGACCTTTATTCATAAAATAAAAATCTTGCAGACCCCAAACTTTTGAACGGTAGTGTAGATTATACTTTATGCTTTTCCAGGTACTTGTTATATTAAGTCACTTGGCACAAAACATTTTAACAATACAGCTTCAGTGTTATAAATTTATTAAGCAAAATTTGTTGAGGCATTAGAAATATGAAGTCAAATATGCAGTGATCCAAAAATATACAATACAGACTGTGAAGAAATAAAACTCAAAATGTAAACCAAAATATTACATATATGCAATTTTACTAATTTGAAAATAAATCTGAAAATGCCTTATAAAGAAAATGAACTGGCTAATGTAATTAGCACCGCCTTAACTTTGCCACTGTTGTGACAATCAGTACGTGTTATTTTCTGCTGACGGTGCAGTGTGCATGCAAATTGATAAGAGTGAGTGATACTCTCCTTCCTGAAATTGTGATTCTTTACCAAGTCGAAAAAACCTTGCATTAAAATGAAATTGTGATGTTCCAGTATCAAAGGATTTCGATCCAGGAACATTGTCCTACTTGGTCAAATGACATAATTTTAGTGAGACTTACTTCTGTTAGCAGATAAATTCTCGGTCCAGTTGCGCGGCCCGAGGAACGTTTCCAGTGAGTAGGTCACTCCCTTCACCTGCTCGACCTCACAGTTCTTCACACGGCCAAAATGAAGGATCTTGCCATCAGCCGGACTGATCTGTAGAGCAAATGAACAGTTATATTAAACTAAACTAGTCTGCAAGTATCTGTGTCGACATCGTTTATTTGGTACTTTTTCTGTATATTGTATTAAAAACCAACAAAGTAGCTGGAATATGCAAAATTATCAAAATCAAATAAATATTTCAGACACCATAATGAATATTTTGAGCAAATAAATAAAAATATTCTAACAAATCTCCAAAATTTATAACATTTAGTCCATGTATTGGCTCTATTGAATGAAAATTCTATGTACAAGCTTGCCTTGCATATGCACCCATTCTCTTGGGTTTGCATATGAATGAAAGTGAATGGGACAAAAAAAATCTATTCCATCTACAAAGAATGCCTCTACAGTTACAGACCCAGACTCACCACGCAGTGCGAGTCGCACACTGGCCGGAGCTGAGGTTTGAGTTTGCGTCTAAAAAACTCGCCCAGGTTTCTGTAGTGCTGTAGATCCTCTATGGCCGCTTCCTTCATGTTGACTCCAAACGTCCATATATACAATCTGAAGATAGGTTTCCGTAACCAAGTTGGCAGGTCCACCTGGTTCAAGCGACCCCAGGCTCTGGAGAGAAGTCTTGTGGGTATGGACTTGTAGATTGTAACCTACAACCCAAGAGACAGAGTTTGGAGATGCCATGCTCAAATATCTTATACACAAAAGCAAACATTTGCAGAAAGAAAAGTAAACACAATGATCTTCCACCTGCAAAGCAAATGTAAGCAATTGCCACTTTATTTCTTTATATATCATCTGCATAAAAATAAGTGAGTTTAGGTTTCAGCCAAAATGGTTTTGGAGGGCAGAAAACATTGACCTAACAGATACATGACACCGTGAACAGCACAGTACTATGACCAAATTACCCAATTATATTCAGGTTCAGTTTTTGACTAAATGAAAACCAAACTACATGTTGGTCTGTTAAAAAAAACCCCAACAAAAAATAACATTTTGGTGCATTACTAATAAAAAATTATATGTGCGTCAAATGCTTTTCGTCTGGTTATACTAATTTATATTAATATTACATATGCAATTCACACACACAATGACTTGATCCTTTTCTGAATATTTTTAATTGAAACTGATTTCAAATTTATTCTGAGATTTTTGGGGGCATAAAGTAAAAAAATTAAATAATATCATAATGGATTAAAAAAGCATTAACAAATTCATCATTAAAAACTCTTTACAAGAAACCCTTGAGTACCTAATTAAGTGGCATAAGTTTTCTATTATTTATATAAAATAAGCAGTTTTGATAACATTTTACAAAAAAATAATAATAATAAAAAATCCATGTCAGTCATGCAGGGGAGAAAAAATGTAAAAGAGGAAATATAAGGCAGGATCCCTGCAAACCCTGTTGACCGTTGATGTAAAATTTCATGTGGTGTGACTCACCATAAATTTAATGATACTTATGAATTAATAATTCATGATATTTGTAGAAAAAGGATGTGTACACTCATTGTTAATGCAGGTGAGCATCTAAAGAGTTTTAAACCTGCTGTATTGAGTCCAGCACCTGCATATGGCTTTACGTCACCCGCTGTGCACCATGTGCTCCAGTGTTTGCATTCCTAGAGTGTTTAGATCAGTGTAGCTCGCTGATCGTTATTGATCTGGGCAAAAGGAATGATCCTAGATCAGTGTTACAGACAGTATGGAGGCTGATGCATGACAGGAGCTGGCCTGAGTGTTCAGTGTAAGTGGATTACTGTAGTTAGCTTCAATCCCAACTGACAGACAGGAAGTTAAATGTGGACACTCTCGGAGTCTTACGAGGTTGGTGGGTTGTAGATAATAGTTAAGGGTTTAACAAGCAGGAAGTGTAAGGTATCTGACCCAGAAAATACTCTTTAAGAACCAAAAGTGTGTCATTATATGTTCTCTGTTTTTAAACAGCAAATAAATATTATGCCAAGATTAATACATTTATACTAAGCTCAAAAAATGGTCAATTAATTACTTTATATTTTAAAGTATACTTTATAGAATTTTAAAAAGTCAGCTCAATTTGTTGATTATCTGTGTACTATTATTTATTATTAGTTATAATAATGTATTATTATTATTATTATTTTTGTTATATTTAATCAAAGTCTCTTTAAGACAAGTCATGTCACTCGGCGGCCATCTTTGAAACGCCTCTCGGGCATCCAAGTGCAGCTCTTATCACTTTGTATGGGGAAACATCAAATTCTCCAAAACTGTTCACTAAGCTTACGATTAAATTTCATATTTGAAATCAAAGAAACCTGACAACAACTGTATCATAAATGTTGTTTCTTTTGCTCAAATAGCGTTATGAAAAGCGTATTTTCTCAGGCTAGATCAGCCAGTGCGCATGAGCAGTCCTGAGCGCGCGTCTCAGAGCGCTCACTGTTTCTATAGCAACCGGGACTTCTAACGGCAGCTGCAGTGATGCGCTGACTTTACCGATTAGCGATTGGCTCTTTCATTCAGAAGGCGGGGCTTCCTGAGATTGAGCGGCCATATTAAGCATTGCATTTTTCCCCATTCAAAACTATACGAGTGACATGTCTTGGGTATTCTATAGTCTTTGATTTAATTAAACTCCAGTTGCTAGTGGTAATGGTTTTGTTTGCTTTATTTGTTTTATGTTGGTTTGGCAATGGGCAATAGTTGAGATGCAAGTTATATGTTTCTTTTTATTTTTCAGGTGCTGTGAGGATTATTAAATAACTATAACAAATAACTCCTTTCATTAACAAAGTATAATAACATTACAACTGAATGCTGAATAAAGTAAAAGTATTAAAGATATATTAAATATATAAATATACTCCCATATATACTCTTAGTATACTTATTAAATTAGAATTACTTACTATACTATAGGGATGTCCTGATCAAGTTTTTTGTTCCCCCGATCTGATCCGAGTCATTGAATATACCAATCCGATACTTGTATCGGTACGTAGTGCACTTATATATAGTTATATACTTAAAATTGTATTATTGTGTAATGCAAATATTACTGGCTCTAATGATTAAGTTCCTAATTTGTAAGTGGATAAAAGCATCCTCTAAATGAATAAATGTAACGTAATGTGTGTACTACTATCAGTGTGTCAGTTATATATACAAGATTTCATAATTCATAGTCATGATGCCATGACGCCTCCTGTATGTTAGTGTAAGTGGATTACTGTAGTTAGCTTCAATCCCAGCTGACAGCCAGGAAGTTAAATGTGGACACTCTCGGAGTCTTACGGGGTTGGTGGGTTGTAGATAATAGTTAAGGGTTTAACAAGCAGGAAGTGTAAGGTATCTGACCCAGAAAATACTCTTTAAGAACCAAAAGTGTGTCATTATATGTTCATTAAAAAAACGTTTGGTTTGTTAATATATATATATATATATATATATATTATACACACATTAACAAACCAAACGTTTTTCTGCTTCTCTGTAACTTCCTGTCTGCCACTGGAGATACGGTATCTGCTTCAGAGAATCAGAATGGGCTGACTGGCAATTTTTTTGTGGGAACTGAACAATAGTGGTGTCAGAACCACCGTGGCACGATGCCCTCGACTGCGTCTAGAGACAAAGTGTTCCTTAGTTCAGAGCTGCACCATGGGACAATGGCTCTTTTCACACGAGTCCCAATGGAGCTCAGAGCTCAGCGGGTCCATATGCAAGCAGCCATCTGCTGATAGCAGCAGCACTTTCTGCTGACCTCACATCAGTTTTGTAGCTTCCTTTCTTCTCTGGGTTATAAATGAAAAGAACTGATCCCAGATCAGGGTTATTTAGGGCATTATTCCTTAATGATTCCAGTAACATTTCCTATAATCATAGACAAAATCCCAAATGGCAATTATACACTGATTACTCACTGATGAATGGCATTTATGTCTCTGGATAGTGAGATTTTACAAACTCAAACACACACAACATCAGTCTGTAGGCTCTATTTGTTGTTTCCACCTGTACTTACTCTGCTTGTGGGCCTCCAGCCTACTTTGGCAAGAGGTTTGAGTGCTCCAAAGGGCAGGATGTAGTAGAGGATGGACAGAGGCCATGAGCGAAGGCGAACAGTAGGCCGGGACATGCAGCTCAGCTGGCCTAGTCGCCGCCTTAGGGCCAACTGTGGGAACTGCAACCTGCACAACACATCCGTGATGCCAAAGTGCACAAAATACCCAGGCAGACACATGTGAAGAATGAAGAAGGTGGAAATGAAAGATATATGTGCAGATGGTCTAAATGTTGTAGAGCAGGGGTGCCCAGTCCTGTTAATGGAGATCTACCTGCTGCATAGTTCAGTTACAACTATGCTCCAACCTGTTTGTAATTATCTAAGGTTCTTGAAGATCTTATTTAATTGGTAATTGGATAGATAGGTATGGAGCTAAATTGTGCCTGTAGACCTCCAGAAAGAGGATTGAGCACCACTGTTATAGAGTAAATCTCAAGAAACCAGTCAAGACCATTTCTGGATCATATTTCACCCTAAAAATCTTGAGAAAGGTTTGGGGATTTGGGGCAGGATGATTTATATGTCTGTTCGATGAAAGACAGCGGGAGTGAAAACCTGCTGGAAAAAAGTATTTCTGCAGTTCCATTTGTTGACACTACTGACAGAAAATTAAAAACTTTTTTACATTTTCATGACAACTAAGCATGTATTTCCAAAACTGTTATTACCTCAAAAAGGCAGCAGAAAATCATTCAATTAAACATAAATATTACATAAATATAATTAAGTTCTTGACAATCATATTTGTCCACAATTGTCATTACCTTAAAAATAATATTAATATTATTAAACTGAATTTTATATTATATAAATATTATTTATTTATTTATTATTGTTATCATAATTACAATGAATATTATTAAACTAAATACAAATATAATTATATTAAAATTGTCATGTATTTGTATATTTGCAGTTCAGTGAAAATTACTAAGACATTAGTACAATAATGAGAATAACCATTGAGAATAATAGGAATTTAAAAAAAAGTAAAAATGTACAAATTTATTATGGTAATGAGAAATTGGGCGAAAATGTAATTTTCATGAAAATATCACAATGCCAAAAAAAACAAAAACAAACAAACAAACACATAATGGTATAAGAAACATAATAGTCTTTTTTTAAATACAGTTTCTTATTAATTTTAGGGTGAAATGTTACCTAAACATGTTTTCTTGAGATTCTTGAACAATAATAGAAAGAAGGAAGGAAAGATTTATAAAACATGCAGAAACATACACACAGCCCACTCACACATACCAAAGACGCCCATACAGAAGACAATAAGCAGCAGAAGATAAACGCTAGAAAAGATTCTTGAGATAGGAAAGAGACAGAAATAGCAATTCTCCACTTTACAGTAAATCTAACCTCATGGTCGTCCACACTGCTTCTCTTGACTACACTGACCATATACTCCTTTCAGCTCAATTCCACTTACATCAGTCTAAGCAAAGGCTGGTTTTCACCTGCTTAGCACCTTTAGTCTCATTTAGGGTTTATCGTCACCTTCCTGCTACACTTGCACTAGAAATGGTACATTGAAATACATGACTAGAGGCCTGGGCCAGTCTCAAAAAAAGGCCACATTTTAATCAACATAAACCTATTTAACCAACAGGAACATGCATGTTTTTATGGGTCATGCCGAGTGGGACGCTTCCACAGAACTACTGAAGCAATGAGGGATATCCGCCAGTAATCTTTTTTTAATTTTTTGTGTTCATTGTAGGGTTGTCACGATACCATAAAAATGTCTTACGATACTATACCAGCTGAAGTATCACGATACCAAGTAGTATCACGATACCATGCAGTATTGTGTTAATTTAAAATTCAATTCTACAAAATGAATCAAAATTTCATAAATAAATAGATGTAAATGAAAATAGACAATATTTTTCTCTGAATACTTAATTAATGTGAATGAATGACTGGCTATTGTTATCCATGAAATGATCTAAACAAATCTTAGCACTGCACAGAAGCTGCATGAAGTGACATTTAGATGTGGCATTTATACATTTAGACTGTATTTATAATTGCATAAATAAAGTTATGAGATTAATGTTTTAAATACTAAATTCTGAATATAGAAATATGTTGGAAAATAATGTAATATGCCTACTTTTAGATGGGAAACTTAAAACGGCCAGCAGGTGGCAGAAGTTCGTGATTGAATCACCGAGTCATTCAAACGATTCTTTCAAAACGGCTGAATCCTTCAGAAGCGAATCAAATGACTGTTTTTATGAATGGCTCAGTGAATCAGTGATTCAAAGACAAAGCGGATTTGGATTCCAACACAGAAACGAAACAAAAACAGCACTCTTGCTCGTGTCATATTGCCGAACTGTCAGGAGCATTTTTTGCTCGCATATCTTGAAATTTCCAAGTTAGCAGCATGTATATTAAAACATAACATTATAAATGAATAAATATATATAATGATAAGAACCAAGTGCAAAGCCGCTATGTTGATGAACGGAATTGCGTTCGTGATCGCAAAGATGCTTCCAGAAACGAACTAGTTCACCTGTTCTAGAAGTGGTCAAATGAATAAAACTGCGAGAATACTTTCTTGTAAGATATTATGATGTTGAATAAGTGATGCTTGAGCTGCTGTTTTTTAAAATGACATCAGACGGTCTGAATCACGACCCTTTCTTCTGATAAACTGCAGCATGAACAACGACGTGCAAGTGCAACTTCTCATAGCAAACTGAACTTTTCCCGTCGGGAAACACTCAATACAATATAAAGCGTATACACAGACTAAACTAGAGCACAGCAGAAAGACATTTGGCAATCAACTTGTAATGTTTCTGCTGGCATGCATGTTCAACGTTTGAACGTTTAAAACAGTGTTGCTGCTGTGCATACTACGTATCTTATGGTACTACCTTATGGACGATACTACCGTTTAAAAAATGCGATGGCACCGTGGGTATTTTTAAGCTTTAGTATCGCGATACTACCGTAGTACCGGTGTATCGTGCAACCCTAGTTCATTGCGCTATTTTTAGCACCTGTGCGGGTGGATAACATTCCAGATCAACAACTGTTAGGCGAACGGAACGGCACGTGCAAAAATATTGCACCTCTATTCTGGTCCTGTCGATGAAACACGTCGTCTTGTTTGGCTAGAACTGCTCGCTTTTTATTGAGAATGACACTAACTGTGCGTTCACACCGCCGCCGGCGAGAGCATCAAAATTCGCTCTGGCCGCCCTGCCAACGACGCTGTAGAAAGATTCGTTGACGCTCTGACGATCGAACGTGTGGTCTTGTATTTAAAGGAGCCGAAAAGGAAACAAGCATGTTGATCTTGCGCAAACTGATCACAAGTAGGGTATAAGTTAACCTCATTAAATATTTTAAATGTGAAAGTAAGAAATTGATAAATGGAAAGAGCTTTATAGTTACAACAATTATAGTTACATGTTTGCAAACGAAATAAACCAATAAATGCCATTTGTGTGGTGTGTTTTTTGTTGGTTAAGTGCTAGTCTAATTTCAACATGCAGTTTATAGGAGATGTTTACTAGCCTAGGTCTTTAATTAACATTAACGTTAATTTGTGCGCAGCCTACATTCCAAACTGTCCTGGTTGAAGTGTAGCCTTAATGTAATTGGTCAACTATGTTGTTTTGAGGAAATTGATAGCATTCCCGCTGAAAAAAAACTAAGCGTTCTAGCGCTAAAATGCTTGGTAACTAATGTGTTCGGAACCAAAGTTTGCAGGACTGCGTTCTCTGGAATCCTCTCAAGCGGAGGTCTTCTACATTCCGATTGGTTGCCGCCGAACCGCGTCATAGCTCATTACCATAAAGTTGACTTGATTTCAACTCTCCTCGACGCTCTCACCGTCCAAAACGCGCCGCGCCGCTCTCGCTGGAGCTCGCCGCCGGCTCACATTGAAAATGAATGACTTCCGGCCACTTTGACGCTCTCGCCGCCTAAGGTGTGAACGCACAGTAAGAGCTACTGCTTCTGGCTAAAGTGAGAATAGCTTTACTGTGTCAGTAAAGTGGGTCATATTTGGCCCTGAAAGTGATGACACAGCACCAGCAGTGTTGACAGCTACCATCCAGGGCTGCAGCTACACAGGCTATCTATAGAATATAATACTGTGTCCACCCTAATCAGGATGAAACCCTGTTCTGACCTGTGGACAGAGGAGACTTAGCCATAGAAGGCTAACACAAACACAGTGTCACCTGACTTTGATCACAATGCTGCACACCGGAACATCTTTATTTTGACCCTTTCAAAATGTACTATCCAATAATCTCTGTTTGAGAGATCAACATTTTCTTCATGGTCAGGGTGAGTAATCAAATGGTAATAATCCTCAAGTGTATTGACGATAAAAACTATAGCAACACTAGCTCACGCCAGGTTTGTCGGACTCGGTGGGCAACCTTTTGGTGCCTGGCCTACATTATTTCCCTCCACAATCTTAAAGTACATTGACCTGTTGTGCGTCATAACAGCATCTGATGTGCATGCCTCTCCCACAGAAAGGTGTAAATTTTTATTGCTCTTACTCTAAATAGACAAACTGCGGCAGGCATAACATCGGACCATACTCTGGAGACCAGTCTAGTCACAGCTCTGGTATGAGCAAATGTAAATAGTCATGCTCAAAGTCCTTTGTAAAAGAAAGTGAGTCCACTTGGCAGCCATCTTAACGGCCCCAAACAGAAACTTCCAGTTAAGTACAGCTTCTATGTATTTGAAAGGTTAAAGACTCAAATCTCTGAAGCTGTTTGTCAATGTAACATTAAAATAACATTGCCTCATGCCTCTACCTAAAACTCCATAAATGTACCTATACATACAATTCACTTCAGTTTCCAAACACTAGTGGCAGTAGTGATGATTATAGGGGTAGATTATTAATTTGTAAACTAACTAATTTTGATGTTGGCATCATAAAATGTTCTATATGTATGGCTTTTCTAACATAGTAAACTTGCTCGATAGCTCACCTGGTACAACACTGCACTTGCATTGCGGAGCATATATGTAAGAGTCCCATGAAATACGAGACCTCAAAAACTTGTGGAAGCAATCTAAAATTGCAGGGCTGCTTCAGCAAATGCGTTTGTATTTCATGTTTGCTTTTGTTAACACTACTGGTTAGGTTTAACGTAGGGTTAAGTCTAGATTGTACATTATTTTCAATCATGATTAACCTTTTAATGCCACTCAGCGAACATTTAATTTCGGTACTGCTGCAAAAAAGTTGCCAGATTTACATTCATCTGACATTTACGTTCACGTTCACGTTCAAAACCGACAATTCACTTTTAAAATGTCACGAAATGTGCAAGAAGCAATGTAATATAATTTTGCAGAAATGATGCCATGGGCATGTTTTCCAGTGTGCCTGGGTTGGTAATACTGGTATTGTATGTTGCACTTCTTTAACTCAATTAATACAAACATAGCTGTATTTTTAGGTTAGTCAATGAATACGCATGAGCATTCAAATGTAAACAAACAGGTACTGCCTCTATGAAAAAAAGCGTGATTACATAATGTTTAATATGGCCTATAATTAGGCAGCATCCTACCTTCTGCTCACATTTGTTTGTAGGGCTTTGTTCAAATCTTACATTTAAAAATTCCACCTAACTTGTCCTGCACCTGGCAGACTTCTGCATGGCAGTAAAAAAAAGACAAAAGGCTTACACTGAAGTTTGGATTTGAGCCAGTACAGAGGGCTCTTTTCACTTGGGACACTAAGCAACCACGTAGAAGGCCATAGAAAAGTCCTAGAATCACAAATGCAACTTTGCCGATGCCACCACCACTCACATTTTCTTGAAAATGCAAAAATCTAGTTTCCTTTGTCATAACATTTTATGACATTATAACACAACCTAACAATGAACCTGATAGCCCGCATTTAGCAGCTCCTCTGTGCAAATGTTGTTTCCATCCTATAGCTACATTTGTAAAAGAGCTGTCCAAATGCCTGGTATTACCTTTCACATTAAACACTTTTAGTGTGTGCATTATGTAACCTCATTCTAGCGGTTGGCAAATCCAGTTAATATGCCAAAGTGTGCGCTGCGCCTTAGTGCGCTTAAACGGCTCGAAACAATGACTGTGGGTTTTTATGAGAGCTTTCAGTCATCAGGTTATCATTCAATTGAATTTAGAGCGTTTCTACCCCTCCCCCATCCTGTCCAGAGCAGATGAATAGCCATGGAAGAACCTTGCAGTTCAACAGCTATTCACAGTGCATTACTCAAACTGCGGAGGCTGTTTGAGAGCTGATGATTGCAGCCAGTAAAAAGACAACAAAGTCTTCGGATTCGGACTCTTTCGCAGACTCTCTGTCCTACATAGCCCCCCTTGTTTCTTCAATGCAGACACATATTGGCCAATCACTGACTGAATCTGAGCCTCCCTCAGATCTTTGCATCTTTCGCTCACTCAAGGGGAACAGCATCTGCTCCGAGTAGAGCTATGCAAATGGTGAGGATTGTATTGGATGGAGAGTGCTAGCAACAGTCTAATGTTACGTCGCAATTAGGCCAAACACAATCGCCGGGACAGTGACGGGGGCTCATCCGGGGGGACCGAGTCCCATCACATGAACTCACATTGCACACTGATTGCCCCTCTGCTGGGTGGCCCAGTTCGTGCAAGGTCTCCGTAATCCCCTCTCGCTCGCCCACTTTCCAGCTCCACTGATCCTTCAATTGTCCTCTCTCACTCTGAGTGCGCCGACAACAACTGTTCTAGATCCGACCAGCAAAATACACCCGTCATCCACACACATTCCCAGCCTGAACTACGTCCTAGCATCTCACACACTCCTTGCCGGTACCTGAATCGGCTCCGGTGGCTGAGCTGAGACGGGCCCCCCGGGGCTCCAGGGCCTCCCGTGCCGTGTGCGGGCTCCCCTGTCGCTCCCGCTGAGGAGCCCGGCGGACGGAAACGCCGCACATCAACCCTGACTCTGTGGAGATTGTAGCAAGAGGGAGAGCTGTGCAAAGACCTGCAGCATCTCACCATTTCCCCGTAGCGGCCCGCACCGGCCCCTTCTGCTTCTGCTGCTTCAGACTCCCCTGACACATGATCACTGTGGAGGGATTAGTGCGTATGGCAGGCTTTAGCCCTCTCTCACGCTCACTCCGTCCGTCTGGCCCGGTGGTTTTCCGCTGCAAAGCTTAAAGACCGGCCCCTCACTGCTCGTCACGTGTGGGATGCTTAACTGCGATTGGTCAGCCGGAGGATGAGTCCACCTTCTCTTCTAAGCTGCTGCTGAATTCAAGGCCTGGTGCTGCTGGGAAGGCGGCAATATGAAAAGGAGGAGGAGAGGGAGGGGTTTGTAAACAATCCTGTCAGCATGTGCTCAGTAGATTCTGAATTCCATCTATGACCCCATCCCCCTCTCTCTCGCATCTCTTTCTCAACTAAAGGATAAAAAACAACGAGCTCCTGACGGTTATGACAAACGATTTCTGATCTCAAAATCACTCTCTACAAAGTCCACTGCATAAAAAAAGCCTAAAAATACAGTGCATTTACTTTAACTTGCTTTTTATTTTAAAGGAAAACGCCACCGTTTTTCCATATTCCAATATGTTCTTCCCTCAACTTAGACGAGTTGATATGTACCTCTCCCGTCTCAGTCCGTGCACTTAATCCCTCTAGCGCGCGGCACCACTATGCTAGCGTTTAGCTTAGCACCATTCATTTCTTAGGATCCAAACTGGGATAAATTTAGTAGCCACCAAACACTTCCATGTTTTCCCTATTTAAAGACGTTTACATGAGTAGTTACACGAGTAAGTATGGTGACACAAAATAAAACGTGGCGATTTTCTAAGAGGATAAAAATGATAACTATAATGTGTGGCGGAAGAGCACTTTGCAGCACTTCGACCTCGGCGCAGTAATATCATCACTCCTGAAAACTCTCCCTCTCCCTCTTCCGTCAATACAACCAACGTGGCCTGCACTATCACTATCAGGGAGAGGGAGAGGGGGAGGGAGAGCGAGAGGGGGAGTTTTCAGGAGTGATGATATTACTGCGCCAAAAACATGGAAGTGTTTGGTGGCTTCTAAATTTATCCCAGTTTGGATCCTAAGAAATGAATGGTGCTAAGCTAAACGCTAGCATAGTGGTGCCGCGCGCTAGAGGGATTAAGTGCACGGACTGAGACGGGAGAGGTACATATCAACTCGTCTAAGTTGAGGGAAGAACATATTGGAATATGGAAAAACGGTGGCGTTTTCCTTTAAGAATATTAATTTCTGCATGTTCTATAAAACATTTTAGTACAGCAACAATGTGTAAGAAAATCTGAGTGCATATACCAATTGATATGAATTATATTTCATTCATATCAATATCAGCCTATTTGTTACATTAATAATAATATGTCATGTATATATATATATATGGGTAGTTGACGTATCAATGTGTCCTATGGTGTGACAGAAAAATGTAAAAAAATAATAATAAACACCTAACGTTGAAGATAAACCTCTCTCATGCTATTTGTAACCAAGAATGAAGATAAATTTATTTCTCATGCTATTTGTATGTTAAGTTATTTTTTTCTACATTTTTGCTATTTCACACAATAGGACACAGTCCAATTTTTGTTTCATACATTCATTCATACATTCATACATACAAAACAAAAACAGAATTGTCACAACTAAAACATATATATATATATATATATATATATATATATATATATATAAAGACTGAAAGAAGTACATTGCATAAGTATTCATACCCTTAACTAAATATTTAGCTGAAGCACCTTTACAGTCTCAAGTCTTTTTTTGTTTGATGCAACAAGCTTTGCTCATCAGCATTTGCCAATTATCTGCCATTCTTCTCCTCATCTCTTCACGTCTCAAGCTCTGTCAGGTTGGATGGGGGCAGACGCACATTTTCAGGTTTCTCCAGAAATATTTAATTGGGTTCAAGCCCAGGCTGTGGCTGGGCCACTCAAGGACATTCACAGAGTTGTCTATAAGCCACTCTTGCGGTGTGCTTAGGGTCATTGTTCTGTTGGAAGGTGAACCTTCTGCCCAGTCTGAGGTTCTGAATGCTCTGGATTGGGTTTTCATTAAGGATATCTCAATATTTTGGAGCACTGAGCTTTTCTTCTACTCTGACGAGTCCCTCAGTCCCTGCCGCTGAAAAACAGCCCCACAGCATGAGGCTGCTACCAGCACACTTTACTTTTGGGATGGTACTCTGCAGGAGATGAGCAGTGCCTGGTTTCCTTCAAACATGATGCTTAGAATTGAGGTTCATCAGAGCAGAGGAATCTTGTTTCTCACAGTCTGAGGGTCCTCTAGGAGCTTTTTTGCAAATTCCAAGTGTGTTTTCATGTGTCTTCACTGAAGAGAGGATTGAGTCTGGCCACACCGGCATTAAGCCCAGATCGGTGGAGTGTTGCAGTGATGTTTGTCCTTCTGTAGATTTCTCCTATCTGCACATATGATCATGGAGCTCAACTAGAGTGACCATCAGGTTCTTGGTCACCAGTCTAGACAAGGCTCTTCTCCATCAATTGCTCAGTTTGGCCAGGAGGCCAGCTCTAGGTAGAGTCCTGGTTGGTTCAAACTTCTTCCATTAAGGGCAACAGAGACTACATGCTTCTGTGACCCTTCAATGAAACAATTTTTTTTCTGAACTCTTCCCCAGATGTGTGGCTTGACACAAACCTGTTTCTGAGCTCTACAGGTATAGTTCTTTTGACCCCAGGGCTTGGTTTTTGTTCTGATATGCATTATCAGCTGTTAGACCTTTTATTAAGATGCGTGTGCCTTTCCAAATCATAACCATTCAATTGAATTTGCCACAGGTTAACTTCACTCGAAGTGCAGTAACATCTACAAGCAATATTAATGCCCCTGAGCTAAATTTCAACTGTCCCAGATAAGGGTATGATTACTTATGCAATGGAATCATTTAAGTTGTTTTTTTTATATATATAAATTTGCAAAGATGTTAAAAACCTGTTTTTTGCTTTATCATTATGGTGTATGGAGTGTAGACTGATGCTGAAAAAAAGTAATTTAAAGCAGTTTAACAAAAAATGAAGGGGTATGAATATTTTCGCAAGGCACTGTATACATATACATACACATACATACATATACATATACACATATACATATATATACATATATATACACACACGTACATATCTTTTTAAATATATTTTTAACACACTTCTCTATCTACCCATCCATTCAAAAATGTTTTATTGATTATTTTTTCCCTTCTCTTTTCCAGATTAATCACCAAGTAAAAACTACACACTGTGGAATCTCTTTGAAAGGTTTCTCTTGCATCTGTTCTTCTACTGCTGATTTCATATATTCTTTAAAAGAAAACCAAAGCACACTTGACCGCCTGCAAATCACATGAACTTGAGGCTTCCTATTAAACAGGAAGGAAGTAAAGCTTCCTGTCTCGACTCATCTTTTGATACGAATTTTAATACGAAAATCCTGTCTGAAAATACTTTGAATGCTCTCCCACTAGAAATAATTCTGGAATTTCTTTCTTGCCTATTCTACACATAAAATAATTTGACAACCTGATGATAAAAGAATTCAAGCCCACAACACAAGTATACAACCACTTAAATAAAAAAAAAAAGACTTACAAAGGAAATCTTCACACTCACTCACTCTTGTACAGAGTGACACAATAAGAGGTCTGTCGATCTTCTTAAAGGACTAAACTCCACTCACTGTCTTTGTACTAGGATCCGCTCAGATATAGCATGTGTGTGATGTGATGTCATCACTAAATATTAACCAGACCAATGAGTGAAAGGGCTTACTTCCTATTTGATGGCTGTCAAAGAGCCCATCCCACTCCATAAACACACACAACTGCAGACAGCTATAGCATGTGTATTCAGTAGACACAGAGAAATAAATATAATTTTGAGTCCAGAGTAGCAGGAGCTTGAGTTGGGATGCAGATGTACATTTGACAATACCATTGTGAAAACTGTAACAACCTCATCTTTTATACATAACCAAAAGTACAGCACATCATTACCATGGTAAAAAAGTAGCCTAACTCTATGGTTTCTATGGTGTTTGCATTGAAAAACAGTAGCCTAAAGACATTCAGTCAATTACAAATCCACATCAACTGATAGAATAATTAACAAAATAATGTAATTATATTCCATTCCTCCTTTAACATATTTAGTATATTAATAATATAATAATACTCAATATGAATATCCTACTATCCTTCTAATTAAATTAAAAGTAAAATAGCCTACACAAGTAACATTTAGACTGTTTCTGATTAAATAAAGCAGTAATTGATGTCATAAAATAATGAGTATTTTTTGATTTAAAAGGTCAGAAGCTATGGCTTGAATGAAAAAAAATAAAAATCACAAACATGACACTTGTAAATTAAATAATTTTATATATACTGATTTATTCATTAATGTGTAATATGTTTTATTTTTTAAACAAATCATAAGCTCTAAAAGATTTTCAGAATTTTTACAACTCTTTTGCTTTAGACCATCTACAAATGTTAAACCTTATAAATAAAATAAAATAAAATGTTAGGGTTAACACTGCAGCTTTCTGGGGGGGGGGGACTTGGTGTTGTTTCCAAACAAAAAGGAAATATATCGGTATCGGCCAAAAGTATTAGAAAAATATCGGCATATCGTCAAAAATCCAATATCGTGCATCCCTAATTTTATTTTATAAATGCAGCCTTGGTGAGCATAAGAGACTTTTCAGAAACTGATCCCAAAACCTGAACTGTAGACGATAACAATTATTACACTGTAGTTTATCGATTTAGTATCATGACAGAAGATTTATCATCCATTTATTACCTCTAGGCTACCAATATAACAAAGCCATTGTGTGTCTGAGAAGGTTCTGGAAAAGGGGCACACCTACACAAAGAGTGCCGTTATCTCTGGCAGCGAGGCTTTCTGCCGCACTGTGCTTTATCTGTAAATCTACAACAAACCCGCTGAACTGAAATCTATCCTCATATATCAGGCGTAATATAAATGAAGAGTCAATGACTGACAGTCTGTGAACACCAATCATACACAGAGCAAAAGAATGTTTCAATAGCATGAATACCACAGCCAAATACGCATGCATGATAAAGATACATACTAAGTGAGTTTAATACATCTGAAAACGTCAAAAGCACTGGCTATTTCTACACGGCTAGAATTCAATGAAATCACATAAGGGTTAAAAAAGGCATTGATTCAGCCACTGTATAAATAGTCTTGTCCCTTGTAGCTTTGTTGCCAAACCCCCATTCCGTACAAGAAGAAATCTTGCTATTGTTTGTGAGGTACAAGTCTGCCATGGTGCTGAATGCCCTTGCAAACCAGTGCTGTGTGAATGCCAGGGCTAAATCCCAATAATATATATATAAATAGGCCTATATATATATATATATAGACAGAGTGTGTTGGTTCTGGATGCTACTTTTGGCTTTGAGTGTTACTGATAAAAGTGTCCCCAATGTCATGTTTAAAGTAACAAAGATCAAGTTTTTAGAGGTTGTGTCAACTGACTTAACTGCATTATAACAGCTTTGTGTGCAAACATAACTGTCCGGTGAGACAGGTCATCATCGGGTCACGATAAGTGACCACTAAACAGGAGCTCCACGTTGGAGGCTGATGTTTATCTGTGATATAAAGCAGATAAAACACTACAGCACTCTAGGGAAAGCCTTCAAAACAAAACCAGCCAATCAGACGCTAGTGACAACACCAGTGAATTTCAACACACTCAGGTGATCTGGACACTCAAACAACCCGATCAGCCGGCTGGTATTAAAGGCCACACAATAAATAAACACTACATTGTATCTGTCCTGGATTTGTGACGTCATTACATAAGGAAACATTTCATTACATTTTTTTTCAGAAACTCAAATAAATTAAGTGTGATTAAATTGATTAAGTTTGATCATCTTTAATAGTATTAGATCAGATTGATGTGGTAAGTATTTTTGATTACCACTGGATAAGAAAAAAAAATGACTTCACTTTTTACTAATTTGTGTTTTTATTTTATTTTATTTTATTATTTATTGAGGTTATTTAAATTGGTTAAAGTCAATTTAAATAACTTTGCAGAAGCAACAATTCAGGCTTTGGCAAGACCTTCACTGTAAAAGCTTGACATCTCCAGCAATGTCACACTGACACTTTCATGGGTTTGAATGTTTGTACACCCTGTATTATCAAAACCACAATCAAAACTCTGACAGAGCGGAGAATGACAACAGCTTGTCTGTATTTTAGGGTCCGTTTACACTTGGCCACTTCATGCTTTTTCATTGATCATATAGCTATCCTAATAGGTTATTATGCAAAGAATTATATATAATATATTTTCTTCCTGTAAGAGCAGGCGCGGCCATTTGTAAATTCTATGGGTCTAGTTTCCGGTCTCATCCGCATCCAGCCATTTTTAGCTGTACAAAACAGCTCGTTTTGCTGCTTGATATTGAAAATTGGTGTTTTACCATACTATTTTAATGTATTATCTTAATTATGAACACACTGGTTTGTAGTGCAAACAGTTTTACCGTTTACTGCACGTTGTTTTTTCCCTATAGCGGCTAATGAACCAGAAGTCTCATTAATACACTGTAAAAAAAAAAAAAAAAAAAGTTGGGCAAACTTAAAATTTTACGGCAACCAGCTTCAGCAGATTTTTGAGTTTTCTCAACTTCTTTTAAGTTTATACAACAAAAAGTTGAGAAATGTCCTAAAAAAATAAGTTGAGAAAACTCAAAAATCTGCTTTAGCTGGTTGACTTAAAATTTTAAGGTAGCCCAACTTTTTTTTTTTTTTTACAGTGTAGGCTTACTTCCGCATTTAAGAATAAGGTGGATAGGAAAGTAATATTATAAATAATATTTACACACACTAACATTGAATGGTTTGGGGAAAATATGTACCCAAATCTGAATTTTCAAAAATGTAATTTATTCCTGCGATGGAAAGCTGAGCTGTGAGCCGCCATTATGCCAATCTTCAGTGTCATAAGATCCTTCAGATATCATTATTTTATGCTAATATGCTCATTATTAATGTTGAAACAGTTGTGCTGCTTAATATTTTTGTGGAAACAAGATTAAAAAAAATTCAGGACTTTGATGAATAGAAAGTTCAAAATAACTTTGTCTTTGCCACTTTTAATAAATTGATAATGCATCATCCCTGATTAAAAAAATAAATGTATCTTTTTTTTACTGACTAGCCAAAAAATGCACAGGGACAAAAAACGTGGATAAACATGTAAAATTAACATCATCAAAATTACACCCACAGTGACTACTGTTTTATATATACAGTGGGTACGGAAAGTATTCAGACCCCCTTAAATTTTTCACTCTTTGTTATATTGCAGCCATTTGCTAAAATCATTTAAGTTTTTTTCCTCAATGTACACACAGCACCCCATATTGACAGAAAAACACAGAATTGTTGACATTTTTGCAGATTTATTAAAAAAGAAAAACTGAAATATCACATGGTCCTAAGTATTCAGACCCTTTGCTCAGTATTTAGTAGAAGCACCCTTTTGATTTAATACAGCCATGAGTCTTTTTGGGGAAGATGCAACAAGTTTTTCACACCTGGATTTGGGGATCCTCTGCAATTCCTCCTTGCAGATCCTCTCCAGTTCTGTCAGGTTGGATGGTAAACGTTGGTGGACAGCCATTTTTAGGGCTCTCCAGAGATGCTCAATTGGGTTTAAGTCAGGGCTCTGGCTGGGCCATTCAAGAACAGTCACGGAGTTGTTGTGAAGCCACTCCTTCGTTATTTTAGCTGTGTGCTTAGGGTCATTGTCTTGTTGGAAGGTAAACCTTCGGCCCAGTCTGAGGTCCTGAGCACTGTGGAGAAGGTTTTCGTCCAGGATATCCCTGTACTTGGCCGCATTCATCTTTCCCTCGATTGCAACCAGTCGTCCTGTCCCTGCAGCTGAAAAACACCCCCACAGCATGATGCTGCCACCACCATGCTTCACTGTTGGGACTGTATTGGACAGGTGATGAGCAGTGCCTGGTTTTCTCCACACATACCGCTTAGAATTAAGGCCAAAAAGTTCTATCTTGGTCTCATCAGACCAGAGAATCTTATTTGTCACCATCTTGGAGTCCTTTAGGTGTTTTTTAGCAAACTCCATGCGGGCTTTTCATGTGTCGGGCCACTCTGCCATAAAGCCCCGACTGGTGGAGGGCTGCAGTGATGGTTGACTTTCTACAACTTTCTCCCATCTCCCGAATGCATCTCTGGAGCTCAGCCACAGTGATCTTTGGGTTCTTCTTTACCTCTCTCACCAAGGCTCTTCTCCCCCGATAGCTCAGTTTGGCCGGACGGCCAGCTCTAGGAAGGGTTCTGTCGTCCCAAACGTCTTCCATTTAAGGATTATGGAGGCCACTGTGCTCTTAGGAACCTTAAGTGCAGCAGAATTTTTTTTGTAACCTTGGCCAGATCTGTGCCTTGCCACAATTCTGTCTCTGAGCTCTTCAGGCAGTTCCTTTGACCTCATGATTCTTATTTGCTCTGACATGCACTGTGAGCTGTAAGGTCTTATATAGACAGGTGTGTGGCTTTCCTAATCAAGTCCAATCAGTATAATCAAACACAGCTGGACTCAAATGAAGGTGTAGAACCATCTCAAGGATGATCAGAAGAAATGGACAGCACCTGAGTTAAATATATGAGTGTCACAGCAAAGGGTCTGAATACTTAGGACCATGTGATATTTCAGTTTTTCTTTTTTAATAAATCTGCAAAAATGTCAACAATTCTGTGTTTTTCTGTCAATATGGGGTGCTGTGTGTACATTAATGAGGAAAAAAAATGAACTTAAATGATTTTAGCAAATGGCTGCAATATAACAGAGTGAAAAATTTAAGGGGGTCTGAATACTTTCCGTACCCACTGTATATTTATTTTATATATATATATATATATATATATATATATATATATTTTTTTTTTTTTTATATATATACACACACACACACACACATGCATAATTTACTCTATATACAGCCATCTAGAAAATATGCATATGTATTTACATAGTACTTGAGAGAGAGGCAATATGTAATGCATTACAGGCATGAATTACAGAACACAGGTAATAATTCCTGTGTTAGCGGTTTAGGCTGGAGAGTGCATGGGGGAAAAACAGTTTTTATGCCTAGATGTTCTAGTGCACAGAGATCTGTAGTGTCTGCCTGAAGGGAGAAGTACAAACAGGTTGTGTCCGGGGTGAGAGGGGTCTGTGATGATGTTACCTGTCCGTTTCTTCACTCTGGAGTAGTACAAGTCCTGAAGGCTGGGCAGGTGGACACAAATAATCCTTTCTGCTGTCCTAACAGTCCGCTGCAGTCCTCTTATATCTGATTTGCTTGCTGACCCAAACCAGACAGTTATAGAGGAGCACAGAACCGACTCAATAACAGCAGAGTAAAACTGTGTCATATGCGCCGGTGGCAGGTTGAACTCTTTCAGTTGACGAAGGAAGAACAACCTCTGCGGAGCCTTTTTCACGATGGAGTCAATGTGATTGTCCCACTTCAGGTCCTGAGAGATGGTGGTTCCCAGGAACCTGAATGACTCCACTGCAGTCACAGTACTGTTCATGATGGTGAGTGGGGGGAGAGAGCAGGGGGGTTTCTCCTGAAGTCCACTATCACCTCTACAGTTTTGAGCGTGTTCAGCTCCAGGTTGTTGTGACTGCACCAGACAGCCAGCTGCTCAACCTCTTGTCTGTAAGCAGACTTGTCTCCGTCCTGGATGAGACCTATGACTGTGGTGTCATCTGCAAACTTCAGGAGTTTGACAGAGGGGTCAGTAGCAGTGCAGTCATTTGTGTAGAGAGAGAATAGCAGTGGGGAGAGAACACAGCCCTGAGGAGCTCCAGTGCTGATGGTGCGGGTGTTGGATGCGAGTATACATACATACATACATATACACATATACAGGTGCATCTCAATAAATTAGAATGTCGTGGAAAAGTTCATTTATTTCAGTAATTCAACTCAAATTGTGAAACTCGTGTATTAAATAAATTCAATGCACACAGACTGAAGTAGTTTAAGTCTTTGGTTCTTTTAATTGTGATGATTTAGGCTCACATTTAACACAAACCCACCAATTCACTATCTCAACAAATTAGAACACTTCATAAGACCAATAAAAAAAACATTTTTATTGAGTTGTTGGCCTTCTGGAAAGTATGTTAATTTACTGTATATGTACTTAATACTTGGTAGGGGCTCCTTTTGCTTTAATTACTAACTCAATTCGGCGTGGCATGGAGGTGATCAGTTTGTGGCACTGCTGAGGTGGTATGGAAGCCCAGGTTTCTTTGACAGTGGCCTTCAGCTCATCTGCATTGTTGGGTCTGGTGTCTCTCATCTTCCTCTTGACAATACCCCATAGATTCTCTATGGGGTTCAGGTCAGGCGAGTTTGCTGGCCAATCAAGCACAGTAACACCATGGTCATTGAACCAGCTTTTGGTACCTTTGGCAGTGTGGGCAGGTGCGAAGTCCTGCTGGAAAATGAAATCAGCATCTCCATAAAGCTTGTCAGCAGAAGCAGATGACATGGCAGCCCAAATCATCACTGACTGTGGAAACTTCACACTGGACTTCAAGCAACATGGATTCTGTGCCTCTCCACTCTTCCTCCAGACTCTGGGACCTTGATTTCCAAATGAAATGCAAAATTTACTTTCATCTGAAAAGAGGACTTTGGACCACTGAGTTCTTTTTCTCCACAGCCCAGGTAAGACGCTTCTGACGTTGTCCCTGGTTCAGAAGTGGCTTGGTAGCCCTTTTCCTGAAGACGTCTGAGCGTGGTGACTCTTGATGCACTGACTCCAGCTTCAGTCCACTCCTTGTGAAGCTCTCCCAAGTGTTTGAATCAGCTTTGCTTGACAGTATTCTCAAGCATGCAGTCATCCCTGTTGCTTGTGCACCTTTTCCTACCCAATTCTTCCTTCCAGTCAACTTTGCATTCAATATGCTTTGATACAGCACTCTGTAAACAGCCACACCTTTCAGTAATGACCCTCTGTGACTTACCCTCTTTGTGGAGGGCATCAATGTTCATCTTCTGGATCATTACCAACTCAGCAGTCTTCTCCATTATTGTGGTTTCAAAGAACAAGAGATACCCGGAATTTATACTGTAGGGATGGTCATTAATTGAAACTCAAATGTAAATATTCTAATATTTTGAGATACTGATTTTTGACTTTCATGAGCTGTAAGCTCTAATCATCAAAATTAAAACAAAAAAACTTTTGAAATATTTTACTTTACATGCAATGAATCTAAAATATATGAAAGTTTCACTTTTTGAAATAACTTACAAGAAAAAATTAACTTTTTCACGACATTCTAATTCATTGAGATGCACAATGTACATTCATACAGAGTTAGGTCTATACAGTGCCTATAAAAATTCTTCATACCCCTTCATCTTTTTCACGTTTTATGTTGCAGCCTTATGTTAAACTGCTTTGAATTACTTATTTTCCCACATTAATCTACACTCCATACACAATAATGACAAGGAAAACAAGAATTGTCACAACTTCGTAAATTAATTAAAAATAAAAAAACTGAAATAAGTACATTGCATAAGTTTTCATACCCTTAACTCAGTACTTAGCTGAAGCACCTTTACAGCCTCGAGTCTTTTTGGGTATGATATGACAAGCTTTGCAAATCAGAATTTGGCAATTATCTGCCATTCTTCTCCTCATCTCTTCACGTCTCAAGCTCTGTCAGGTTGGATGGGGGCAGACGCACATTTTCAGGTTTCTCTAGAAATATTTGATTGCATTCAAGCCCAGGCTGTGGCTGGGCCACTCAAGGACATTCACAGAGTTGTCTATAAGCCACTCTTGCTGTGTGCTTAGGGTCATTGTCCTGTTGGAAGGTGAACCTTCTGCCCAGTCTGAGGTTCTGAATGCTCTGGACTGGGTTTTCATTAAGGATATCTCAATATTTTGGTGCACTGAGGTTTTTTTCTACTCTGACGAGTCCCTCAGTCCCTGCCGCTGAAAACAGCCCCACAGCATGAGGGCTGCTACCAGCACACTTTACTTTTGGGATGGTACTCTGCAGGAGATGAGCAGTGCCTGGTTTCCTTCAAACATGATGTTTGGAATTTAGGTTCATCAGAGCAGGGAATCTCGTTTCTCAGAGTCTGAGGGTCCTTTAGGTGCTGTTTTGCAAATTCCAAGTGTGTTTTCGTGTGTCTTCACTGAGGAGAGGATTGAGTTTGGCCACACCAGCATAAAGCCCAGATCGATGGAGTGTTGCAGTGATGTTTGTCCTTCTGTAGGTTTCTCCTATCTCCACATATGATCATGGAGTTCAACTAGAGTGACCATCAGGTTCTTGGTCACCACTCTAACCAAAGCCCTTCTCCATCAATTGCTCAGTTTGGCCAGGAGGCCAGCTCTAGGAAGAGTCCTGGTTATTCCAAACTTCTTCCATTAAGGGTAATGGAGACTACATGCTTCTGTGAAACTTCAATACAGCATAATTTTTTTCTGAACTCTTCCCCAGATGTGTAGTTTGATGCAATCCTGTCTCTGAGCTACACAGGCAGTTTGTTTGACCTCAGGGCTTATTTTTTGCTCTGATATGCATTTTCAGCTGTTAGACCTTTTATTAAGACACGTGTGCCCTTCCAAATCATACCCATTCAATGAATTTGCCACAGGTTAACTTCACTCGAAGTGCAGTAACATCTACAAGCAATATGAATGCTCCAGAGCTAAATTTCAACTGTCCCAGATAAGGGTATGATTACTTATGCAATGGAATCATTTAAGTTTTTTAATTTTAATAAATTTGCAAAGATGTTAAAAACCTGTTTTTTGCTTTGTCATTATGGTGTATAGAGTGTAGATTGATGAGTAAAAAAAAAGTAATTTAAAGCAGTTTAGCATAAGGCAGCAGCATTACAAAATGTGAAAAAAATGAAGGGGTATGAAGACTTTTTATAGGCACTGTATATATATATTTGGACACAGACAAAATTTTCATAATTTTGGCTCTGTATGCCACCAGAATAGAATTAAAATGAAGCAATCGAGATGAAATTGAAGTGCAGACTTTAAGATTTAATTCAAGGGGTTGAACAAAAATCTAACATAAAATGCTTAGGAATTACAACCATTATTATACACAATAAATAAAAACAAATACAAATAAATATAATCATAAATTAAATGTTCATTTTTAATATTTTGTTGAGAATCCTTTGCAGGCAATGACTGCCTCAAATCTGGAACTCATGGACATCACCAGAGACTGGGTTTCCTCCTTTGTGATGCTTTGTCAGGCCTTTACTGCAGCTGACTTCAGATGTTGTTTGTTTGTGGGTCTTTCTGCCTTTAGTTTTATCTTCAGCATGTGAAATGCATGCTCAGTCGGACTGAGATCAGGAGATTGACATAGCCATTGCAGAATATTCCACTTTTTTACCTTCAAAAACTCCTGGGTTGCTTTGGGTCATCGTCCATTTGTACTATGAAGCGCGGCCCGATCAACTTTGCTCCATTTGGCTGAATCTGGGCAGACAGTATATCCTTATACACCTCATAATTCATCCGGCTGATCTGTCTTCTGTCACGTCATCACTAAACACCAGTAACCCAGTGCCACTGGAAGCCATGCACGCTCATGCCATCACACTGCTCCACCATGTTTCACAGATGATGTTGTGAACTTTGGATCATGAGCTGTTCCAAGCCTTCTCCATACTTTTTTCTTCCCGTCATTCTGGTACAGGTTGATCTTAATTTCAGCCGTCCAAAGAATGCTTTTCCAGAAGTGGTATGGCTTTTTTAGATGTTTTTTGGCAAAAAAAAATCTAAAAAATGTATTTGCTCTGTATTTGCACTTGTGAAGTCTTCTCTTGATTTTAAGCCTAACAATTGTCTGTTTCACTTGTATGGAGAGATCCTTTGACCGCATGATGTGGGTTCACAGCAACAGCTTCCAAATGCAAATGGCACACTTAGAATCAACTCCAAACCTTTTACCTGCGTAATTGATGTAGAAATAATGAAAGAATAGCCCATGCCTGTCCATGAAACAGCTTTTGAGTCAATTGTGCAATTACTTATGGTCCCTTGAAAAAGGGGGTGGTACATATTAAAGAGCTGTAATTCCTTAACCTTTCCTCCAATTTGGAATCAAATTAAAGCTCAGAGTGTGCACTTTAACCCATATTCATTATATAACTGTAACTTGAATATGTTTTGGTCAGCATCTAAAATAAAATAAAAAATTGTACCTGTGTCCAAATATATATGGACCTGACTGTATCTGTATATATGTATATATGCAAGCATAAACCCTCATTCTTGTAATAATACTGTACAAAAGATTAGCATGTACACACACACTTTTGAACATGGGCTCCAAAGAGTATCTCAGTATCCAGAGACATTGAAGACATCTAACACAGCCATACCATCAGTGTCCCAATGTACCTATACCAGGGCTGGACGATATGGCAAAAAATCACAATACATTTCTTAATCTCGGTCGATACGATATAATTCCGATATCGATATGAACACTATTTTAAAAAGCCTCATAAAAACTGCCAAGAATGCCCACAACAGATGTCTGTACCTACAAACTTGTGTTTGAATCTATGAAAGTAGACCTCGTGTTGAGGTCTATGAAACCTCCTCCTATAAATTTTTTTTTCAAATTTTCAGTGATTTCAAAGCTGAATTTTTAGCATCATTACTCCAGTCATATGATCCCTCGGAAATCATTCTAATATTCTGATTTGCTGCTCAATTTTTTTTTATTATTATGTTGAAAACAGCCAAGTACAATTTTTTCAGGTTTCTTTGATGAATAGAAAGTTCAGAAGAACAGCATTTATCTGAAATGGAAATCTTTTGTAACATTATAAATGTCTTTATCATCACTTTTGATCAATTTAAAGCATCCTTGCTAAATAAAAGTATTAATTTCTATAATTTCTTTCCAAAACAATTAAAAAAAAAAAAAATTATACTGACTCCAAGCTTTTGAATGGAATGGTGTATAATGTTACAAAAGCTTTTTATTTCAGATAAATGCTGATCTTTCGATCTTTCTATTCATTAAAGAATCCTGAAAAATATGTACTCAACTGTTTTAAACATTGATCCTCAGCAAATCAGCATATTAGAATGATTTCTGAAGGATCATGTGACACTGAAGACTGGAGTAATGATGCTGAAAATTTAGCTTTGGTCACAGGAATAAATTACATTTTAAAATATATTCAAATTGAAAGCAGTTATTTTAAATAGTAAAATTATTTCAAAATTGTACAGTTTTTGCTGTACTTTGGATCAAACAAATGCAGGCTTGGTGCGCAGAAAAAAAAAACATTAAAAATCTTCCTGTTCAAAACTTTTGAATGGTAGTGTGGGCTGATTATTCTTATAGAATGAAACAAATGTGCTTCAGCCAGGATAAAGAGTATGAAAAGTGCTCGGAGTTGCTGCAAAAAACAAAAATTGAGCAACAACAAAAGCATGTTGCTGGAGACTGGCTTATTATTGAAAATGCAAACTGATTCTCTGCCAGCAGGAGGCGCTTTGAGAGCGGTAGAACAAGCGGTTTCCCCGGTAATGGCTGTAAACAAAGCAGCTCGCTCATGAACGCTACTTTATCAGATAAAATGAAAATGTCATCGAAACGTTTCTGAAGACAGTCGGTTCCCTTCAGAGATACATTCATATAAAACACCTGGGCCGCATTTTGTTTTTGAAACGTGTAGTGCTCATGTTTATTCAACGAAGTCAAAATAAATCAATGTATGGGAAACACTGGTAATATATCGAGAAATATCAGAAATGTGTTTACAAATCATATCACCGTTATTGAAAATATTGATATTGAATTACTGTCCAGCCCTAAACTATACCAGTACAAAAATGGTTTCAGTGTTTGGGAACAAATTTGATTGATTTGATATAATTTTTCACAGAATCAGGAAACTTAAATTTTGCATAGCTCATGGCACACAACCTACTGTGCTGAAATTAGACTGTGTGGAAATAAGTGGTGGATGTAGCAGACAATGCATTTGCAGTGGCAATGTTTTGCAATAGGACCTTGTGTTAATTTGTCTGGAAATTTTACACACAAATAATACAATATTCTGGGATTGACCTTACCTGAATTTCACTGGCAATCCGCGGTGGCACTTCAATGCCAAGTTTCTCCAGCTGCCGATCTTTGTATCGCCCATATTGATCATATCCTACATAACCCCCACCTGCAGCTAAAAGAAGAGGAAGGGGTGATATACGGGCCTGTAGTCCAGGAAAACCTAAGAGAAAAAAATATATAAAAAAAGACAACATAAAAAATACAGATGTTTGTGACAGTCAATTTATGGATGGTGTTTATGGATCAATTGCAAATATACATAAAAAGGTAATTGTTCAAACAAAAGCACACCTGCCAGGTTTCATTAAGTGTAAATAACCTTAAATATAGTGAATTATTGTAACACTGTATGCGTTACTTTTCTATCTTTTGCTGTAGTGTGTCATTAGGAAATAGTTTACATTTCCAAACATTCCTTATGCCATTAATTGTAATAATCCAGTGAGATTTAGAGTAACAGAGAACTGATCTCACTATCATCCAGTCTTAAAGCATCTTGGAGACGTTGCCAGGATTCTTCTGGATTTAGTCTGCCTCAGTTTTTTCTGTTTCTTCATGTCAATTCAGACAGACTGGATGATGGTGAGATCAGATTTCTGTTGTCAGACTCCTTGTGCATACTAAAATCACACTGGATGATTATTATTAATGGCAAAAGCAATGTTTGGAAATGTAAACTGATAATTCCTACTGATACACTACAGCAAAAATAGAAATAACTGGCTTAAAACCATTTTTTGTTGTTGTTGGTGAAAATACTAATGGCCTAAGACTTTTGCACAGTAGGGTATATAAATATAAATCTACATAAACACTCAGTAACGTAGCGGTGCCACCTAAAGGCTATTATGACGAACTGCAGAATTACATTCTCCAAAAAAGACTTTCAGGTTCTAGTTTATGAAAAATACGAAATTGTGCAGTGACGCAAAAAAAACATATGTGGGACTATTTAACAGGGATAAAATATTTAGTAAGCGTGACTGACCTTTTGAAAATAACCTCTGATGACTCCATCTGAGACCGACACCACCGTACTGCAGGAAACTGCATACAAGAAAATTCACATCATTGTTTAAAATATTCGAGAACTACATAACAGGGTTCCTACACATTTTCCATTTCAAAATTCCATACTTTTCCAGACTCAAATTTCCAAACCTCTCATTAGATTTTCAGGTAATATTTAACATAAATGGTTTATACAACACTATTTGCAGCTTTATATTTAGGGGTTCAAGCACGTAGTGCTGAAACCCTATTGTAATTGTTAGGATTTTTATTATTATTATTTTTCTGCCGTAAAACTGATCGTACAGACCAAACCGTAAGGCCTAGAAACTTGGCCAGATGGTAGAGCTCAATTTGGGGAGAACTTGACAAAGACTCACCCCAATCTGCCAATAGAGGGCACTACAGCAAACAAAAGCGCGAAATCACTCATAACTCCTAGACTGTTTGTCGTAGATTCAAGCGTCTTATATCATTGGAATCCTTGGCTCAAACAAAACAAAATCCGATTTCATTTCCGGTATGCAAACTTTTCCGCCATTTTTTAATTTGTCCAAAACCTACTTTTGCGAACTAGTCCTAGGTTTTGCGCCCGATCGGAACCAAACCAGTACAGAAATGTTCCCTGGACAGTGAATATCAATAATTATCAAAAAGAGTTGAACTTTGGACTCACCGTTGCATAGGGCGCCGGTGCAAAAGGGGCAGGGCCACTTTTACAAAAATGGCTATAACTCATGAACGGAATGAAACATTTTCACCAAACTCAGTACATGTGTATGAGCTCAATCTTTGGTCCAAAAAAAATTAGGCAGCTTTGCCACTTGGTGGCGCTATAAGATGAAAAAACAAAAACAGCTATAACTACGCAACCGTTGGTCTGATCGACTTGGATTTTGGTATGCAGTGTCTTTGTCCAAAGTGGCACAAGTGTCTATGAGGATATTTGTGTATCTCAAAAAACATGGCAGCCATTGGCCAAACAAGTTTAAGCACCTTTTAGACAAGGTTAACGGAGGTCGATCGGAACGAAACTCGGTGGGCATGTTCGACTCATGGCCCTAAAGGTCGAAATTGGACACTAGTTGGTGCTAACGAGTTTTATGGCTCTGTAATCACGTGGTGTTTCACACATCCACACAATATGCATATTATGAGGAGATCTATCAAATGATGAGCAACTTTGCCTCAAGAACCATTGCTGTCAATTAAATCGTTCATTAAATATTCTCAATTATGTTAAAAACATAGTTTTGCGAACTAGTCCTAGGTTTTTCGCTCAATCTTGACCAAACCACTGCAGCGCAATTCTCTGGACTCTCTAGATCAATAATTATAAAAAAAAAATTAAAAAAAAACATTTAGAAAAGGGGCCAAATATACCCAAAAGCCTATGAAACCTAAACGAAAACTCAAAACTTCACAAAACTTGTTGAAAACATCTGTCAGTTGACTCTTAACAAGATCAGACCATAGGTGGTGCTATAGCAGTTAAAAAGGCCTCAAAAACAATATTTCTATAATAAATTACCTCAAATTGCAATAAAATGTTCATATATTCACATAAACTCTATCTTCATATCATATATGATAGATCTCCTCATTTTGAACAACTTTGCCTCTAGGACCACTGCTGTCAATCCAACTGTTCTTTAAATATGTGAGATTATTTAAAAAAAAAAATGTTTTAACTAGTCCTAGGTTTTTAACTCAAAATCAATAAAACCACTGCAGTACAATTCTCTGGACTCTCTAGATCAACAATTATCAAAAATATGTTGAACATTGGCATTTGGACAGTTATAACATGGTCATTTAAAAATGTGCCTATAAATCTTAAAAGAAAACTCCAAACATCACAAAACTATGTAAACTCATGCATTATATGATTCTAAGCAATCATGCAAAATTTTATGGAGATTGGACAGAAACTGACACTGTAAGTTGTAACTGACACAAGCTACGCAATATCGCGTTCAGAATCGAAGGCGATTCATCTGCGATAATGAACGCGATATTGCGTAGCTTGTCAGTGATCTACGGCTCTGTGTATTAAATGCCGCTCCATCTGAAAACATGTGATGGAGATTTACCGCTAATCAAGGAACCGGCTTTACTGACGAGATGCGCATGCATATCGCATGAGATATATCGCCCAGCCCTAATCAGTGGTGTAGTCTACGTGATATGCAGGTATACGCCGTATACCCACTAGGGAAGGTAAAGGATTTGCGTATACCCACTTAAAGCACGCGGATACGTAACATCATTTTGTGACGGACCTTTCACACGTTCATTCATAAATTTACCCAGTCTGTGTTGCGAAGCACCGTCTTTTTGATAATCACGCCGTATTTCTGTTGACGACTATTGCTAGGCTTGAAATAACTACTGTGAATCACTAAAGGAGATATGAAACGAGCTACACCCTTTCAGTGTTTTCGTAAGCCTGCCCCTGAAGCTGCTGCTGCTGCTTCGGGTGACACACTGCAAATAGATGACAGGAGCGTTAACATTACACAAACTACAGAAAATGAGCCAGATAAGGCTGATACTATCCTACACTGTACAGAAAATGAGGCCGATGCTATCGTAACGTTACATGGTAGAGTATAAATTGTCATTAACGTAACTGTAACAGCAGGGGATTGTTGGCATATAAGAAAAAAAAAAATTCAATAAACAAAAAGTTAATATTTAGTGACTTGCATTGTCTGACTATAACAGTATTGCCTGATTTTGCTCTATTTCGTCAACTAAAATAGTTTCAAATAAACTCACAACTGAGCCGCTGCACATCTCCATTCAAACACAGCGTTGTTTCGTTTATGAATGAATCTGCGTTTTAAACTAATCTAGTGAGTCAATTCAATTACTCATTCATAAAGACAGTCATTGCCTGAGTCCCAATGTGCATACTATCCATCCTAAATGTGATATTAGTAATTTTCAATACTATTTAGTGCAGATAGGGTGGATAGTATGCACATTGGGACTCAGGGACTTGCTTTATTCTTGAATGAATCAGCCGTTCGAACGAATCAATAGAATGAATGATTCGGTGATAAAATCAGTATCTTGCTGCCACCTAATGGCAGTTTTAGTTTAATTTTTAAAGTATCATTTCAGTTATTTAAATCATAGAATATTTCTATATTCAAAATATTACATTTAAAACATTAATCTCAAAATGAATTTATGAAGTTTGCACTCATGCCACCTCTGAGCCTCATTAAATGTCTGTAAATACATACAAGCCAGTGTTGTGTTCTTCTGTGCCACTTCTGTAGTGCAAATTCATTTTGTTAATACTGATTTTATTTGATCGGTAACCTATTAGTTTTAATTAGAAATTCTGAAAAAAAAGCTTATAAAAACACTTTTGAATTTGACAAAAGATAACACTTCAAATAAAGTTAGAAAAAAATGCCCCTGTAAATCACTTTAAGGAGTCCAATATTACTTCGTAATGGGAAGGCTAATTTTTGTTATTGAGCAGAAGGTGCTCCTGATTTTCTTTTTAATTAGCAGCATAAGTGCTCCGAAAAATAAAAGTAAGAGTAGAGCCCTGTTTAGTGAGTGTGGTGTTGCTTATGAGGCTGGGAAGGAAAAAAAAAAAAAAATCACAGTATACTCGCTACAAAAAACTAGACTACACCACTGGTATATATTATAGTGATCTGTAAATATTTTTTGTTTTTAAGGGTTTTTTACATAGATTTTTTTCGAAGTGACTTTTGCACGCACAAGAAACTTTTTGTGCCCTCGAGAAACTATTTACATGCGCATGGGAATTTTTCGCATTCTTAAGCATTACAATTTCTAGTTTTATATAACCCATTTCCTTTGTGCATCACTGCCATCTTACTATGAATATAGTGAGAGCATGGATGCACATGAATTAATAGAGATCTACTAGCTCAAAATTTGGCTTTCCTTATGGTAGTACCTCTAATATCAAGGCCTAATGTCCAATTTAGCACATCCTCTGCAGCAGCAAAAAAAAACCATGACACGAAATGGGCTGATGGCATAATACAGCTGTGTGCATTGTCCAAGTTCAAGGGTCTATAAAAAAGACTGGTTTATAAAAAAAAAAAAAAGTGTTCAAAATGTAGCTTTCGTTAGGGCAGTATGCCGTATTTCAAGGCCTTAGGTCTCTTTAACGCATATTCTGTGGTGGCCAAGACACCACACCGCTAAAGTGTGCATTGTCCTATATGCTTTCGTCCGTGTAAAGTGATATTAAAATATGTGTTCTGAGTTTGTCACACAACAGAAAAATGTGTTCTTAACCACCCAGTCAAATTTGAATGATAAAAAAACACGCTAAGTAACTAAAATAAGTTATCAAAATCTTTGAAAAATAAGCAGGACTCTCTGCTCTCAAACGCTAGGGGCGTGTCCACGCCCACTCGCGGGAAAGCGGCCGTCTCTCTCAAATACCGCTACAACCTGAATGGGTGCTACCGATACTACCTCTAGTAGCTTGTTTATACAGCCATACATGTTTGAGCGTGCAAGTTCGTTATTTAATTGTAGAAAACTGCCATGAAAACACACTTCTTGCATGATAAACTTATTTTCATTAAAACACTTAATTTTCTATTATAAAAAAACTAAACGGGGGCAAAAGTCTGGAAATGCAAATACTTTTTTCATACTCTGCTTTCTTTTTTCCATACTTTTCCAGACCAAACCGCGAAGGAACCCTGACATAACAAACGCGTGCATTTCTAGATGTCTCCATTTTGAAATTGAAGAATGTCGCTGTTTGCAGTAATGAAACATTACTAAAGAAAATTAATTAATTAATCTATTCTTGAAATTCGCCCCGCTAATGCAGATTATACGTAACGTTAGCAGTCACAACTTGTTTTTGAAGTAACGTTAACTGGGCCTCATTGTAAAAGACAAGAAATCATATGGGCCAACAACTTGTTAGAAGGGTTCTTCTAAGGTAAGAAAGGATACAAAGTCCCTGCTCATGTGCTAATGCTTAATTACTTGAGCTGACGCAACTCTCTAAGGTCAGTTATATTTGTGTAACCAGGCTCTGAGATCAACTAACGTTAGGTCTCAAGATCCGTCACTTTAACTCGTCTTGACGGGTTCGGCAGGATAATGAAGCGTGTAACGTTAGTCGTTAGCATTAGCCTCCGAAGGTTTAATGCAATTTAGATTCATTCACAAAAGCGAAAAAATAACATGACACAGTTACCTGCTCTTTCCCGTCCCTGACAGGTGGGTAATAAACACTCTGCGTACGAGCGCTTCCATGATGCCTGAATGCGGTTACAGGTTCCCCGTGCTCTCGTCCTTCATCACACGCACTGCCGCCATCTACCGGGATGGAGGACTTCCTTCCACTCAACTCATTCTTCTTTCTTCTTCTTCTTGCTTTACGGCGGATCGCAGACACATAAGTGCATTACCGCCACCTATCGCTCAAATGGACCATTGACAGTCTATCTACAATCTCCTGATTAACCTTCTAACCCTACGGTGACCGGGAGGGGACGTCTTCGGTTCACTAGTTGTGTCGTGGCCACGACATATTAAGTCGTGGGAACATGATATTATGTCGTGACCTCGAGATGTTATGTTGAGGGAACGACATATTTTTCTCGTGGCCACGAGTTTAATGCTTAAACAAACATACGTGACCATAGCAACCCGGGATTATCAGAGAAGGATTCATTAATATTTTTATTTTAGATTAAGAAATTATTATAGAAATTATTACATAATTCAATTATTATATTGACCATAGGCTACCGGACTGTAGGCAATTGCACGCGATGTAAACAGCATTCGAATTAAGTTTATCATGAATAGGCTAAATGTTACATACATAAAAAAGTACATAATATAAAATAGACCTACAAGAAAACATTTTTATCCATCCCACAGTCTAGCTGTGTGTGTCCATTACCTGATCGTCTTTTTCTGTAATATTTGTATATTATTATTAGCTATTATTGTTATTATTATTATTATTATCATCTTTATCAATATTATTATTAGCCTATTATTATATTTTTATATTCGGTTTTTTTCCCTTCATTTCGATCTCTTTACATAACGTTCTGACTAGTTTTGTAAATAAGCGTACTGTAAATGCTCGACATGCCAATAAAGCTTTGATTATGCTGACTGGAATTTATAGCCTATTGGAAATGCAGTTTAAAGGTTGAATTTAACATATTTAAAAAAATTCTGCGAATTAATAATTATTAATATTATAGCCTACTGCCTAGTGTTTCGTTGAGGAATGAATCATTCACGTAGTTTCATTTGTAAATGAAAACACAACACACTCATTTATCATCACGCACTGGCATAAATAGCCTACAATCATAAAGTATTGGCATAATTGTCAGGCGTTTACAGTATTTGCAAAATATATGGTAGCAAATAGCATAATTACAGTATACAGAACGTTAATTAGGTAAAGCGATACACGAATTGAAAGGGGAAATAATAAAATATTATATTTATATGAAATAAATATAAAAATATAGCCCTAACAAGTTAATATAACCTAATAATAATATACAAATATTAAATGAACTGTTTAATGTTAATAAAAATGTTGAATCCATCTCTGATAATCCCGGGTTGCTATGGTCACGTAGGTTTGTTTAAGAATTAAACTCGTGACCCCCAAGAAAAACCAAAGCACCCCCATAAAAAATAAAATAAAAACATTTGACTCATTACACATTCATAACTAGGCTACTGCAATGCAATACAACGTGACGTGATTTGCAGTCGCACATGTCAGCATTTTATTTAAAAAATGGATCGGTTCCTTGTGCCAAGAAGGCCTGCCCTGACTAAAGATTTTTCTAGTCAAATTGTCGCACGTTTATATTAAATTGAATAACCTACTAACCCATCCTTTAGGCATTTAGGCGTATTATAGCCTATTCCACACTCAAGCGCACGCATAAAGCTTGCTGCAAAGCACCAGCTGAAGTAATGATTATGAATGCATCAGGGAAAAAATACATTTTAATTATTTATTAATAAACTAGTGCTTTCTCAGTCAGTGTCGGCTGCAAAGATGAAGTTGCCGAATACAGGTGTTGTGCCCATTTTCGACCCCCTGCCAAATTATTACCCCTCTCTTGAAATCGCTATATGATTGCCTAATCCTAACCCCTCCCCCACACCTTACCCTAAACCTACCAATACTAGGGGGGTAATAATCTGGCAGGGGTCAGAATTGGGCACAACACGGGGCGCTGACTCGCCATCTCCACAGGAATGGACGTGCCTTTGATAGAGAAATGCATCAGAGAAGATTTGTTATTTATTTGAATTGGTTTTCAAGCTTTCTGCAGATTTATTTCTTATGTCGGTGAGCTGGTTCATTGCTGTGACGCACTCCATTCACGGAGACTGCATGATACGACAGAAAGCACATCCAAAAATGATGGGAGTATTTTAAGCTCTTTCCACAGAAAAAAAAAAAAAAAAAAAAAAAGATTGCGCGGACGCCCCCAATAATACTCCCACACTCCTCATAAACATTTGAAATGTGCCTATAGAGCGATTTTATTATTCATATAAAATAATAATAATAATAATAACAACCTGTTTTGGGTCATATTTACTATTAATTGCCCAGCTCCCCCTGTCACTGATCTAGCACCCCCTCAGGGCAGTCGTGGCCTAATGGATAGAGAGTTGGACTTGTAACCCAAAGGTCGTGGGTTCGAGTCTCAGGTCAGGCAGGGATTGTAGGTGGGGGGAGTGAATAACCAGCACTCTCTCCACCCTCAATACCACGACTGAGGTGAGACCCTTGAGCAAGGCACCGGACCCCCAACTGCTCCCCGGGCGCCGCAGCATTGGCTGCCCACTGCTCCAGGTGTATGTTCACTACTGTGTGCGTACACTTGGATGGGTTAAATGCAGAGCACAAATTCTGAGTATGGGTCACCATACTTGGCCACACACCACTTCCCTTTCCCCCTCAGCACCTGCGTTCAACATTCTCTGGCGCCGCCCCTGCCTCAACATAACATCTCGAGGCCACGACATAAGGATGTCGTTACCTCGACAAAACGATCTCGTGGCCACGACATATTACAACGTTCCCACGACTTAATATGTCGTGGCCACGACACAACTAACTGAACTGAAGACGTCCCCTCCCGGTCACCCTACAACCCACATTCAAACACCCTTGAATCTTGCACCCGCTCGAGTATTCTACTTCTGTGGATTTATTGGCGGGTTGCAAACCAACTGGAAAGGTGCTTACCGTCACCTACTGTACTGGAGTGTGACGAAGATGGAACACAAGGAAGATTTTCTATACTCTGTTCTTTAGACAGCCATTTCTCAAGAACTTCATTAAAGCTGTAATTATTTTATGAAATTCTACTCCTGCCTTTAAAATATTATATTAGGTAAATTCCATAATACCCAAAGCTTGCATATCTCTTATAAGTTCAGTTTTTTCCTGTTCATTTTTATTTTATTTTTTTACATCTAATCAAAACATGCTCAACAGTTTCCATTTCCTGACATGCATTGCATAAACCAGAATGTTTTCCGATAATATGAAGTGTTGCATTAAGATTAGTATGACCCATTCTTAATCTTGTATATATAATAAAGTCCTTTCTACTTATATTAGTTTTACCTTGTATTCTATAAAAATGTCTTCCTTTTTTACATGAGTTCCAGTATTTATGCCATTTACTCCTACAAACCTGCTTAATCACAGACTTTCCTTCTGCCCTGCTTAAAGTGAAAGAAAGAAAATAAAGGAGAGAAAAAAAAAGAAAATGTATTTTGTTTGGTACAAAGTTTTTTATATTTATTTCATTTATTTTAATTTATTTGATATTTTCATTTTTATTATTCGTCATTAAAAAGATTAATTACTGTGATTTCAGTAAACCATCCAAGCATTACACTGAATCTTAGGTAACACTCATTTATTCATAAAATATATATAAAATCACATTGACAGCAATCAAGCAAAACGTAGTGTTGGTCTGTTGGTGAGCTCAAAGAGAAGCACGACAGTAGCAGTATCTGTAACACTGTAAGCGTGATCCGGAAATACAAATGCAAATATTTCCATCGAGAAAAAAAGATCAAAGAGCTGGTTTCACCGCATAACTAAGTAAACACAGAATAGCCTTTTTAAATGCGTTCCTGTGAGTACAATTCTAACACTTCAAAGTGATTCAGAGACAGTGCATGTCTATAGGTTGAGTTATAAGCACAAAGCTTTAGGTAATAGGTCCAAGGCTACATTATAATTGATTGTAAAAGTTTTCAATTAAACAAAACAAAAAGCAATGAAAATGACACAACATATCACATCAAAACAAAAAATGTTACCTTGGTTTTATCCTCAAAAAAATGAGAATGAAGTTGTGGCAGTATATTGTACTGTAATGGAATGATAAAACTAAATATGTCTAATCTGGCCAGCATATTACTTTATTAGCTGCAAATAACACCCAATAAATGTCAGATCAGAAAAGTAGAAAGCGAGTTTCACCAAACACTTAAATTTTCTCAACCAGATATTAAGCCAGCAAAAAAGAAGCATGGATTCATGGCAAACATGTACATATCACAGCTCTGTTTCGGATAACTAAATATAATCCAAAAGTTTTTGATGAATAAAAGCAATTTCACATCTAACATAAGAAAAGTGGTTTTTCTCCCATTTTTCTCAAACACAACCCAATGGTTCATCTATCCCGTGTTCGAGGTCTCAGAATGTTGTCTAGGCTATATAAAATAAATAACTTAAGGGACTTTATATAAAATCGAGTTTCTGTCATTCTTTACTCACCCTCATCTCATCTCAAACCTGCATGACTTCATTTCTTCTGTGGAACACAAAAGATGATATTTTAAAGCATGTTGCAACTTTTTTTGTCCAAATAATAGGGTTCAGAACAATGCTGGGTTCCGTTTACTTTCATTATATGGATATTTTTATCTTTTTGCATTCTGAAGAAAGAAAGTCATACAGGATTGTAATGACATGAAGGGTGAATAAATATATCACATCGTAAGAATATAGTGATCAAACATAGCACTGTACCTTAAAGGATTTATTTAAAAGAAAAGAAAATCTTAAAATAGCTTTTCGTAGTCATGTTTTTGGCCGCAAATCCCTTAGTATTTTTATTTACAAAGCTGTAAATACATATGGAAAAAAATGGAACTGTAATGATAAAATCTAAGCTGCCAATTTCATAGGTCATTAGTAGTCAAGGATGAGCACCTCCTTGTTTCAGAGACCTTGAAGGGCTTAAACCAATGGATCATTAATTATTATTCCCACACTCATTTTTTCATCAGAAAATGACAGATAGGAACGTGTTAGTTAGCAATATGTTGCAAATGCAAGAAAAACACAACTAGGTTGCAGCAGTCACATTGTGAGGAATCAGAAAGTGCTCAGGTGAAGGTTTACTATAATGTGCTTATATTATTTGCGCACGCACGCACACACACACACACACACACACACACACACACACAGAGCTCAAATGTCTTTTGTGTCAGTCTGCTTCACACGCTTTGTTTCAACTGTAAAAGCTACAAGAAAATGTTTTTTTTTTCACTCTATTGCTAAACTTTCTGTAAACAACGGCGTGTGAAGCACAAATTCTTTCCTTGATTGGGCAAAAAGAATAAAACCAAAATTTTTGGTAACTGATCAACTGTTCACAAGAACTAAGAATAGATTTGTGAAAAACAGAGCTTAAACCTCCAGGCCTTGACGAGAAAAGTAGTCTTCCAGTTCTGTGAGCTTCTCGATTAGCAATACATCAAGGTCAACGTCGTCCTGTCTTCCCCTACGAGCCCTTCCTCGTGGCCCCTTCACACGCAGTGGACCCAGGTTAGTTTTAGTCTTGCGTTTTCGAGGCAGTGTGAAATCTGGGAAGTCTAGAACTCGCTTTCGTTTCTGATGACCGATGCATACCAAAGAGCCGTTCTTCTCTTTCGGTTCTTCAAATATCGTCTCCAGGCTTCTGCGTGAATGAAAAGCAGAAACAGCAGAATGACTTCCAGAAAAACACAAAAGATTAAAAGAAATTAATAAATAAAAGTTGCAAAAACAAACCTGTTTGGGGTTGGAGACTTGTAATTCTTGTTGGTATAAATCTCCTCCAAACTGAATTCCTTTTTCTTCAGCCTTATTGGATGCAAAACAGAATGTTTATGATAATCAATGTTTTAACCAATGTTGTATCACAATCTTAAGCACTTTTAGTTTAGCCATTAAGTTTCTTTATTCAAGTTTATTTATTTAAGGGGTCATGAACTGCCTTTGTTTTTTATTTTGTACTGTTCTCTGAGGTCCACTTATGTTATCAAGATTTTTACATCAAAAAAACATAATTTAAAGGTAGTAGGCTATTTTCTGTCCTGTTTTTAACCCCCCTCATCAGAACGCTCTGTTTGAATGGGCGTGACGGGTTGTAGACTCAGAAGTAAACGCCCACTGCTATGATTGGCTAACCGTTGCGCATGTTTGACAGCCTACGTCTTTCACAGATGGACGCTGCTGTGATTTAGGTTAAAACACATAAATACTCAGTACATATCAAACAATCTGTTAAACAATGCAATAGTGATCACGTAATAAAAACGGTTTCTCACACTTGTGTGTTGCGACATTACTGTCGGATCCAATATAGTCGACACAGCATTGTCTTTTAGTTTAAATCTTTCTTAAAATCCCGCATCAAATTGAGCCTTGTTTGTAAACGAATCCGCGGTAAAATGAAGTGAACAAAGGACAGAGTTCTTACTGATGTGGTCTGAAACTTCTTTAAAAATAAAGTTCATCCACTCTTTACTAACGTTGGGATCAGAAGGAAGGCAATGCAAAACTGTTTTTCCACAACTTGGCACTGCACAGCATCTTGTTGTCTTCTCAGCCATCTTTATCATTTGGGTTCTGCGTAGACCTGCGTTTGCCTCTCATTATATTTACACTATGTGCATGAATCAGTGGGCGGGGCTAAACAGGCAGTGCTGTAGATGCAGGCGTTGATCTTCCTCTGCGGAGGCTGTGCTTATCCACACTATTACATCATAGAGTTGTACATTCCACAAGCTGTCGTTTTGGCAGACTGGTTTCAATATAAGCTGTTTTTAGATTAAAAATAAAGTTTCGAGTTCCGAAACTCACAGGATGTTTTTATAGTACAATAACCTCTTATTATGTCAAAAGATCAGTGGAATTTTGGTTTCTCAGTTCATGACCCCTTTAAAAATATACAGCAATTACAAGAATTTTATCAACTGTTAAAATTTACATATAAACCAGTTCTAAGATTCCATATCATTATTTATTATGAAGACTAGAGGAGTTGAACGCTCACCTCTTTGGTTTGGGGAGTCCCATTGGAGTAAGGTTGTTATCTGGTTTGGGAACAGTCTTACGAATACGAATTTGAGAGACCCTTTTGGAACGTTGACCTCCTTGAGCTTCACTATTAGTGTCATAGAGTTCCACCTAAAGAAAGATGAATGTCTAGGCTTGAGGAAACATAACTGGAATGCAAAATCCTTCAGTTCAGCAATGTCTGAAGATCCAAATATTTGTACTTGCAATCTTCCTTCTACTTGAATTCTTCCTTCTTTCAAAACTATTAGTTCAAATGCTAGAAGCGATGAAATACTGTAATACCTGGTTCATTTCTGTAGATGTGCCCCGATTATGCAAACCAGGGTATTTGACATTTGCACTGGCGATAGCAAAAGATTTCCCCACAGATTCAGTGGGGGATCCATCCAATCGCACCGATTTGGGGCTGATAATGTGTCGAGAGGGGTGATCTAGGCTCCTTTCTGGTGTGAGGCGATTTTTTGACAGATGACACACTGATAGGGATGAGGTGGCTTTCCTACATACAGTGAAACATCAGGTTATTGCTAATATAACATCAGTCAACATCTACAGTCCATGATTAAATGATCAGCTTAGAAGTGTAGATCTCTATGGATTGTAAAATTGGATTGCCTTCATGCTTCAAATCTGACAACAATCACAAATCAGAATGTCTGAAAAGAAAGATTTTATTGCTACATTCCTATTTTATTATGTAGATCGCTTTAAGGTGAAGTGAGTAATTTCTGCACCACTAGCAGCATCAAACTGAATAGAAAAACTAGATTTTTTGTTTACGATTTACGATGCAATGCCGCAACATGAATAATGTATTTTCCATTTTAATAAAAGTTTTTGGCGTAACCAGACATGTCAGCGATACACAACGAGTGACAGGGGATTCTATTTTTGGAACAGTTTCTATCATGAGTGACACCTCAGGTATTGACTATGTTTTGTATAAAAATGGTTTTATTTGACTTCAACAGCCAAAATTAAAGAGACAATGAATATTTTACCTCAGATCTTGGAAAGGAAATAATAAAGGAAAATAACAAAAACATCTATTTCATTGGAAGTGTGAGACTTCCAGTGAGCCCGCCCACATGCTCTTCTGATTGGTGATTGATTTGTTGATCAGGTAGGTATATATATATATATATATATATATATTTTTTTTTTTTTAATTTGTATATACCTGTATATATTTTTTTTGTTTGATTTGTTGATCAGGTAGACAACTAATGAAAACCCCACATTCATATCCCTACCTGAAAATCGTACACTCAGTCATTTAGAAAAGTAATAGCACACATTAATAGAGAGGCGAAGGGAAGGAAAAGATGTGGTAGAAAAAAGTGTACAAGCAATAGGGATAACCGCACCCTGGAGAGGATTGTGAAACAAAACATTCAAAAATGTGGGGGAGATTCCAAAGAGTGGACTGCACTGGAGTCAGTGCTTCAAGAACCACTCGCACAGACGTTCAAGACATGTTTCATGCATTCCTTGTGTCAAGCCACTCTTGAACAACAGACAGCGTCAGAAGCGTCTCGACTGGACTGCTGCTGAGTTCCAAAGTTATGTTTTCTGATAAAGTAAATTTTGCTTTCCTTTGGAAATCAGGGTCCCAGAGTCTGGAGGAAGAGAGGAGAGGCACATAATCCACGTGCTTGAGGTCCAGTGTAATTTCCAATAGTGATGATGCTTGCTGGTGTTGGTCCATTGTTTTCTGAGGTCAAGGTCACACAGGAAAGGAAGTTTTAGAGCCCACTTCCTGCTGCTGACCAACTTTATGATGCAGATTTCATTTTCAAAATGACCTGCACACAGTGCCAAAGCTACCAGTCCTGGTTTAAGAATGGTATCCCTGTTCTTAATTGGCAAAACTCGCCTGACCTTAACCCCATAGAAAATCTATGGGGTATTGTGAAGAGGAAGATGCGATATGCCAGACCCAACAATGCAGAAGAGCTGAAGGCACTATCAGAGCAACCTGGGCTCTCATAACACCTGAGCAGTGCCACAGACTGATCGACTCCATGCCAGGTTGCTGCAGAATTCAGCAAAAGGAGCCCCAACTAAGTTTGAGTGCTGTACATGCCATACTTTTCATTTTCATACTTTTCAGTTGGCCAAGATTTTAAAAATCCTTTCTTTGTATTGTTTAAGTAATATTCTAATTTTCTGAGATTGTGGGGTTTTCTAGTTGTCAGTTAATTCAAAATTAAAAGAAATAAACACTTGAAATATATCACTGTGTGGAATGAATGTATACTTCAAGTTTCCTTTTTGAAATGGTTAACTTTTTGATGATATTCAAATATGGCTGATTATTTTTTTGTTTGAACTTATTTTCATTGAATAGATTGGCTAAAATGCGAAAGATGCAGGGGGATATGCCCACCTTGCTGAAACTCTTTTCCTGCTGGGTGTAGCTTCTTGACTGGATCGGCGTATATAGCTATCAATGAAAAGATGTAGATAAAAATGGGTTGAGTTGTAAGTGCAAGCAGCATGCAGGTAAAAACTGACATTCACCTCTGATTATGTAAATCAAATTTCCTTGCAATCAAAACATGCAAAACAAAGTTTTAACCTCAACGGCTTTAACTCACTGGTGATCGTTGTCTACGCCTGGTGGGGCTGTGAAGTCAACCAGAGGTCGAAAAGGATGACACTTGCTCCTCCCCAAAATCCGACTCACAACCGTATGGACACCAGGACGTGACAACTGCATAAGAGGAAAGTTGATCCGCTTGTGTCGAAACCACAGTCTGAAGGAAGCTGGAGAAGATAAAGCCAGGACGGTACTAACACCTGCCCCAGAGAAGCTCCCTTTGCTAAAAGTAGACAAAGGCGGACTGGTGGGGCGAAATAGTTGAGATAAGCTAGGACAACGTGCAGAGTCTTTATCCAGGTGGATAGGTAAAGCATCTGAAGGACAAGCTAGTGTACCAGTCAATCGAGGAGAGACAGGAAGTATCAAGTCCTCAAGAATCGGCTGCCAATGTTTGGATATCCCTCCTGCATGCTCAAAGAAGGAAAAAGAAAGGGTTTCTCCAACTTTAAGAGTGGGAAATCCAGGAAGGTGATGTTTCTTTCCACCACAGTGTTTGAGTTTGGATGCAGTTCTGCTGCAACCAGTCCATCTGTCCAAGTTGGCTGAGGAACAGCTTCTGGATACCAAGCGATAGGCGGTATCTGAGAGCTGATTCAACAGTTTGGTAGTATCGCTTTCTAAAAATGGTTTGGAGGACCTATTTCGTGGGGCCAAGAGATGGGAACTGGAGTGTGCTTGATAAAATGTCAAAAGCGAACCTAGTGATTTTTGGTCACCTACACCTTTTACCAGTTGGTTTGGCAAAGCAAGTTCACAGTATGGCAGGATTGATGACCCTTGAAAAGGGCTATCCTTTGAGTGTGATATATTTGAGAACTGACAATCAACGCTTTGTCCCTTATTACCTATCTTTGTGCTCTCGTCAGAATCTCCAGCATTTGTCCCTGTCAATTCATCAATATCCCTTGATGTATGGACGTGATCCAAGACTGAAGTACTATTACTCAATGAGGTAGTAGTAGAGTGAAAAAGACCATTCATTTTAATCTTGTCCAAGATTGCTTCTTCTTTCTTATTAGATGTCGGAAAGAGAACTGAACAACCCTTTGATTTATCAGGGTTTGGTTGTGCTCCTAGCGGCTTAGTGGAGAAAGGGAAGGTAATTTGACTAAAGGACTGCTGCTGGATTTTTTCACACTCGTCTTTAGAGGAATCTGTCAATGCTGCTGGTTTCCCAGAGGGCTTTGAGTTCACTGCTTTTGCAAATGAACAAAGATTAAATGTATTGGTGTTTGACTTTAAGCCAATAGGAGCTGAAGATCTGAGAAACTGAACGGAAGGCACCTGAGGGTTTTCAGGAACATGTAAACACTGATTATTCAAGGTGTCTTCTTCCTGACCAGTTTTATTATTCCCCACACTATCAGAGGACAGCACTTCTTGATTACAAGGAAGTCCTCGGCTGCCATTGTCATCTGAGCTGCTAAGCACAGAATCGACCAATAAGTTTAACGCGACTCTGTCCTTCTCAGCTTCCAGTTCCATCTCCGGGTCTTCAAAATCTGAAACGGGCGAGTAGTTACCCTGCAAACAATTGTCTTTTTGTCCTGAACAGCATGTTCTTAGAATTCTACATGATAAACTGGAGCTGCTATAATTTCCACTTAGATCTTGACAGCTTAGGTCCTCAGACTTATGATCAGGACTTTGGCTGGGCTGGAAAGGAGTTGACATTGCCCAAGAACACGCAGAGTCCTTCCTAGATTCTGGAGAAGAGATATTTGAAATGATTCCTTTGTAGTCTTTTGGCACTTCTGCATGCACTCCTGCAAGCACAACAAATAAATCAAATCAAAGTTAATCTATGTCTTTGCTGTACTCCTAAAAGTTGACTAAATTATCTTTTAGCAAACACCTGGAAGAATTTCTCTTCCAAATATACTTTTGACTCACGTTGAATCAATTTTTTTGCCCAATAAATTGCTCTATGTAAACTATATGATGTTAGCTATTAAAAAGGGACAAGTTTTTTTTTTTTCCACTGCAACTTCATGTTACATTGGGAAATATAGGAAAGAATACTTTGCTCATCACAGTATTTGAGATGGTATATATGTAATTAGCTTCAAATTACTTTATAATTAATTTACATGAATATGTTTATTATGCTATCATGAACATTTACCACGACTGCGAGCTGATGAAACACTTGTATTTGGACAGCCAAAGGACAAGTCTCTTCCAAGTTGGCCAACTTTACTGTGCAGCTGAGCTAAACTGCGAGTATGTGCACTGCTCTGTGAACACAGCTGGTCCATCCTCCTCTCCACTGCCTCAAGACGCTGGGTCAGAGATCCAAAGGTATCAGTCAGCAGACGCTTCATCTCAGTTTGATGGGACACAAGAAATCGTTCCAGAACTCCAAGCTGCTCTCCTGATGGTCCAGCTGGAGGAGATGTATTGAAGGTGGCAGGTGTCCATCGTTGATCCCTAAACTTGGCCTCTGCAAAGGAGATGTTGATCAAACATAACTTCTTAACATAACTTGACTAGACACCAAAAGATTGTTTTGATTCCATTTGGAACCAATTATTTAAAGAATTAAGGTAAAAAGATAAAATATTACTGCTTTTACGGTATTTTATCAAATAAACGGAGCATTATAAGAGACTTATTTCAAAAACATTTAAAAAATCTTATTGACCTAATAGATTTGAACAGTAGTGTAGGTATATATTTATTATTCTAATGTTTTTATTTAGTGTTTAAAATAAAACACACACTAAGAGGTGATTTATGATACTGTGATACATAGCATAATAAGGAAATTAACTGTTGTACATTAGATTGCTTTTAATTTTTATAGAATTAAAAAAACAAAATAATGAACATAGGTGTTTCTTCTTAGGTAGCAAGGGGAAATATGATTTGCTTTAGTAAAACCAAACTTAGGGTGAACACTGCAGATTTGACCACATATATACAACATTACCTTGCTGATTACACATGTGCATGCGAGTCGAACTAGAATTGACTCCGAAGTTACTATTTTTTGGATCAAACGTCATCTGTCTCAGATCTCCTTCATTTTCCAGACGAACTTCCTTCAAGCCCTTCTCAAAGTCTGAGGGTTGTGTTCTGTCACCAGATTCAGTCTCCTCCCTGCTGGTTTCTCTGCATCCTACGGCCAGCTGTTCCTGATACAGCGGAGAAAGAGCAGCACGATGGCATGGACCAGCCGCAGACGCAGGCACCTGCTCTGTACCTTTCTGCTCAGCCGGAGGATTGGACAACATCTTTTAAAGGGACTGAGAATACATCAGATCAGCAACCGATTAAGTCATAAGTCATAACATGAATTACACATGGTAAATTTAATATTACTCTTGTGTCCATTCTTTGATCTTACCAGTCTTATGTAAGACCGGTATTGTATATATTGTACCCTGCTATTTCTCTCAGATCTCAGATAGTAATATCATGGTACTGAATGATTAATATATTTATACACCATGTATTTACATGATACTCCAATACAAGAGGTGGTAATACCATTACTTTGATATTTAACATGGTACTGAATTATTAAAATGAATATACCATGGTATTTACATACAATTCCAAGGAATTCAAACTATACCAGAATTGTACTGAACTGTCTATACGTGCACATACATTTCAATTTATATACATAAATCGTGTTATATTAAAACACCAGCTAGAATAATGTGTCCGGAATCACATGAATGAATGAAAATAAACAGGTTTCGTCGGAAATATCCTCACACTAATTAAAAACATATTACTAGTAATCCATCAAAGAAAATATTCTCAATTCAAAACAGTTTTTTTTTTATTTTTTTTATGTAACGTTATAGGTCTTATGCGTAATGATGTCAATGAACAGGCTATGCATGCCAGACTTTCGAAGGCCCTGGAAACGAATACAAATAAATCAAGAGCAAGTCAGACATGTTTCAAAAAGCAGTACCTATATTGCGTTCCCGTTTACAACTGTCAGTCCCCGCTAAAGAACGTCTCCGGCGGTGAGGGTGTGCTGTTATATCACTAATACTCGCCCATCCATCCTCATGATGCACAGGTCGGATGTGATTTCTTTAAGCCTGTAAAAGTCATTTCCGGCGACCCTTCAGACCCATACTCAGACTGATGGACAGATTTCCAGTGCAAACTGACTGCGCACTAACCTAGCCTATTATTATGGCAGCTATGTAATTAACTATATCATAAAATTAACACACAGCGCTAACAAATTTCCCAAGAGTCATAATATTTGCTATTGACGGTCAGTGACGACTTCCGTCAAGCGTGCTGCTGTAACGCGTGCTGCCATTGGGTGCTGCAGGAACTCAGGAGCATTTCTATTGGACTGTTTTAATGAAAACATCAATCTTTTTTGAAAAACATATTTTATTACCCCGAATCTACTGTGTACCATTTTGAATGTTACTTACAGAGGTATATTATTCAGAATAATTACTAAAATATTTGTTATTAAAAATATAGTCACAATTTAATTTAATTATTGATTCCTGAAAAAAGTTTAATTTTAAAAGAACAGATAATGAAAATCACAGCAGGTTGTTTATGTTTATGTTAATCATTTATAGTTTTTTCATAGATTATTATAGATAACGTATAATGATGATGAGCTAATGATGAAATGTTGATAAATTTAGCTTGCTAATAATTCTTTATTAGTAGCCTGAGCCTAGTCAAGACAGAGTGAGTGAAGAGTATGGCTTCTTGCAGTCAAAAAATTACCATTTTCCTCACACGTTGTTACTTTAATAAAATCAGTGTTCTGATATTATGACCAGCAGAGGGCATGCATTCCTATTTATTGAGACAGTACATTTCACATGCCTTTCAAAGCTCATTCTTCTTCTTCAAGGCAAAATTGAGTAGGTCAGTTTTTATTTACACATAGTTTGTGGTCCTGTAGGATTAGTATAGCTACAGAACATTTAATCAATATTGAATGTTGCAATTCAATATTAATTTGGACACTGAATCCGCAAAACTGAAGAATTTCCTATAGAATTTTAGAATAGTTGTTTTGGTTTTATTAGTGCAGTAAGGTCTATGGTAGACCTAAACATTACTTTTCTGTGTGTTGTTGTGTAATCTTACTGCATGTAATCTTACTGTATCCTAACCGACCATAAGAAATAACAGTCAAACCATGATCTTCTTCAGAGCCACAGTCTGAGCAGCTCTGTATGCCATTTGAGTGATTGAAAGGGTGTTCTTTTTTTAGACACAGCAATAAAGCCCAATTATTTTATCACCTTATTTAAGGACGTTTTCATATTCTATAGAGAATACATATAATCAATCATGTAATGTGTAGAAAGAACTTGAATATCATTCATAAGCATGATCCAATTAGCTGCTGCTGGTAGATACCATAATGGTGTGTTTTAGACCAAAATAGCCACTGGAACTTCGCTGGAGGTTGGACTTCCAACTTGGAAGCAGGAACACACTGATAAACCCTGTCATGATATCATTTCCAAGAACAGCTTACTGAAACTGTATTGGTGAGTCATGGCACCAACTTCTTTTGTTTTCACTTGACTAGAAGTCTTTGATGTTGAAAAAGAGGAATTCCAGAGAACTTTGTATGGAACAAGACACAACTACAACCCTTTCTAGTCAGAATAAACCACAAAGTGAACCTGACATTAGCTGGATACACAAGACTACTATGATTAGCTACTATAAGTGTACTTTCAATTAATAAACCAATTGGCTGTAAATTTATTATGAGTGTTAGAAATACATTTTGATTTGCAGAAATCATAACACAGGCTATAAAAAACAAACAACCTCTTTATGGCACTTGCTTTTTATGCAACGTGACGAGTACAAATTGCACACTTAAATGCCTTGTTCAAAGGCACAATAGTAATACAGCAGGATAGAATATACAAAAATAAACAGAAATGTGTTTTTGTTTGTTCAAGCCATAACTGCTCGCTTTGAGTGGACATTCTTCCTGTGGGAAAAGCTCATGTTTGGTCTCTGTAGTTCTCCAGGTGGGATGAATAAATCTGCAGGTTCAGCTGACGTCTGTGTATTCACAGTAGTTTTAAAGTCTATGGTTGCATACTCTGTGTTGTCGTAGTTTGAAGTCTGTTTCAGTTTTCCTCTGCTGGTCACATTTTCAGACTGTAGGACTTGAATCTTGGCGTAGTGTAAACCATCCTCATTCTGCTTCTGTTTTTTATTCACCTGGGCATACTGTGGTTCAGCTGACACAAGGTCATACATGTGAGCATCAACACGGGCCTGCTGTGGAAAAACAGTTGTTGTCACAAAACATTTGCATATATTTGCATAAAGGTTTTTTAGTGACTAGTTATACCAACACACCTGATGGGAAGGAACCACTGGTGGACCTGTTGTAAAGATGTACGTTGTTGAATATAGCAATCAACATTACAACAACTGGATAAGCAAGTAATAAACGTTGTTTTGATAATCAGAGTATCCTTTTAATTTATTATCTCATAAATGGAGCTTTTGTTTTGCTGTGTTTTGTTACCTTTTCTTTTTGCCTGTTTTTGTGAAAGTTTTCTTGGATTTATTCTCCATCTAAGGAAAAAAAACACAATCTACAATTTAAATAAAAGTTGGTTTATTTGTTCTGTAGTGTAGTTCCCTAAATGAAGTTGATCATTGATAGACTTTTCCTTTATACTGAATGTGAATTTGTAGTGCACTTAAAAGTATATATATATATATATTAAATATTAATGAAATAAAAGGCCACTTGAATGTTTTTAAAGAGAGTACCCCTTCATAACAATGTTCTTAATAACCTAAGTACACTTTTTAAAAGTTTTACTTTAAAGTAGGCTATTTTAAATTATAATTTTTTAAATAATCTTGTCATGCTTTATTTTGATTTGACTAACATGCTAAAGCACAAAATACTTGATTATAACTTTAACTGTAGTGTATTATTTGATTTTACATTTGAAGTTATTTCATTTCAAATGTGTAATTACATATACTGTATATAAATACATGACATACAAGTTTCAACAGAAATTACATTTTAGTATACATTTTATTTACCATAAACATTCAGCAAACTTTAACAATATTTCGAAGACAATAGATGTAATTCTGAAATTACATATAAAGATGCACTTAAGTCCTACTTAAGTGGGTCAAAAAAAAATTAAGATCGCATTTAATATGAACCTAATCCATAATAAATTTTCAATTAACATGACATACATGAAATTAAGTGTATGAACAAATACACTTAAGTTCATTCTTTCAAAGTAATAAGCACTCTTGTTAAAAGTAAAGTGTACTTCTTCTGTTTTACACGGGTTAAGAGGAAGAATATTTAACTTCCTACTTCTTTCTCCTGTTAAATGCTAATACAAATACATTTCCCTCTTTTCTGAACAATTCAACACCTCATGAACACCTTGTATCTGGTTTGGCTTTCCAGCCTTAAACAAATTCAACAGCTTGTTAAGCATTCAAACTATCAAATAAGAACAAACACAGAGGATCAATGTTTCTCAAACAATGGCCTACTTAAAGGTTCACATTTGTGTTAAATAGTGAACAGAACATTTAGCAACACAACTGAATCTAGTTTAAGGCAGTTTCCTTCCCATCAAGATCCTACTGCTATAAAACAAGCACATGTCATAGAACCCTGTTGCATTTGAGTAAATAAATACTGTAAACTGTGCCCAGTATGTTTAACAATTTAAACATGCAAATGTTTGGCTACTCACTTGTTTATTGTTGTGGTTAAACTGCTCCCCATGGCAGAGATCGTCGTCAGTGCACAGAAATCCTAGAGTTGATCAGTTGCTGATTTTCCATTTCCTTGTTCCTCTGTAACTGGAGTCCTGCAGGTGCTGCTCTTAAAGAAAGCTACCTTTGTACCTCGAACTGCAACGCCCCTATCGTTGAGGCTGACCTTGAGTTGAGGTCATGAATGTTTAACAATATCTTTAATGATGTATATCTTTGCAGTCATTCATTCATGAACAGAATGATAGTGGTTAGGTAAGAGATCTATTTCCCAGCAGAGAACTCTTGGTTTACATTGGACTATCTTGTGTACTACTTACATTGTACAGTAGCTGTACTGTACTGTAATATGACATATTATGTCTTATTTAGTCTTTTTAGAAAATCATTAATTAAAGATGAAGTGTGTAAGTTTGCGATGATAAAATCTTTCTCAAATCCCAGGTTAATATGCAGAGACAACTGTAAGTAAACAACGGTAGACTGATTTCCCAGAAAAGTGTAAACACTGTGATCCTATAAACTCCCGACTCAGCATGAAATGGAAATTCACTATTTTCTAAATGCATTTGATTGAAGATATTTTTAAGCTCTGAATTTTTAATCAAAATGTCTTAGTCATAACTCAGTTTTCCCGTGAAACAGCAGATTTCTTTTTTTTATGATGTTTGCTGCACTTGCTTTCTTACTTCAAACTCACATTCAGATCTGCATCCATCCAATCAAAACCTATGGATAGAACCAAGTCATTGCAACTTTAACACAGCAACAGTGGCTCAACCAATGGCACTAATTAGGGGCAGGACTATCTTTATAGCCAACCAATGGTAGGTGATCTTTTCATTTTTGCAATAACTGTAAGTAACAAAACCAAGGCAAGACTGTTTTAAATACTTGCCAGCTATACAGAAAAGTTTATTACAAAACATAATTTCTCTAGCAAAAATTCACACATGGCCACACATCCAGAAAGGTTATCCCGAGGGAACTTAACGTGCGTCGTAAAATTCCAGTTTGTACAGTTTTACTCCCTGATGTAAAGTGTAAACAACAACCATAAATGAAGTAACTAATGTATACTACCATTCAAAAGTTTGGAAAAATTAAAGACTTCTTTTGTTGTTAATGTTTTTAAAGGAATAGTTTATTGAAGACAGAAAGTCACCTACATCTTGAAAGGCCTGAGATTGAGTAAATAAAGAGCAAATTTTCATTTTTGGTGAAGTTTTCCTCTAAAAGAAGTCTTTTATTCTTATCAAGTCTGCATTTATTTGGTCAAAAATACAGTAAAACAGTACAATTGTGAAATATTATTACAATTTAAAATCATTTTCTATTTTAATATTAAACTGTGGCAAAATTGTTGCAAAAATGCAAAACTGTTTTTAACATTAATAATCATATGAAATGTTTCTTGAGCAGCACATCAGCATATTACAATTATATCTGAGGGATCATGTGACACTGAAGACTGGAGTAATGATGCTGAAAATATCAGCTTTACATCACAGGAATAAATTACATTCTAAACTAAATTTATAAAAAGTAATGATAATACTATTGTATTTTTATCAAATAAATACAGTCTTGGTGAGCATAAGAAACTTTTTTCAAAACCATTTAAAAAATCTTAATTATTCCAAACGTTCGACCTGTAGTGTATATACAGACCCAGAAGAAATCTGTAAACTTTTTCTGCACTAATTTTAGTTTTGAATCTGCAGAATTCTGTGGAATGCATTTTAACAAACTGTGAGAGAACAGAAGTGAGAGAACTTCGAATTATTCAAAATATCCAAAATATTTAATAAATGAGCACGCAAGTATTGTGGGCAATCCAACTCCATAGACTTTTCTATGGAGATTCCACGTGGGCCTGCTTATATCAAGTCCATTTTATGAACTTTTGCTTTCCTTCTTGTCCACTTTAATCTTGAGCTGGTTGATTTTAGGCTCCAGGTCGTCAGTTTTTCGTGGTGCCTGGATACACAGTATCCCGTCATGTGAGAGAGACACCTGCACCAGCAGCGGATCCACACCCATCGGTAAGATGTATGTGCGGGTAAACTCACGACTCACAAAGCCATGCTGGTCCATTCTCTGAGCGTGCCGCCCAGTCACCTCTAACAGGTTGTCCACTGTTCGCACAGTGATCTCATCCGGTGTGAACTGACACACGTCCAGCAAAACTCGATACCAATCATCTTCACTTTCTACCTGAGAGAAGCCCCGCTCGAGCTGCTTGTTAATGCGGGGACGAATGTAGTAACCGTGGTACAGGACAGGGGCCAAAAGGTCCTTGGGACTCAGTGCTGAGAAGGAGAGAAGGCAAACAAATACATCATAATCTCAGCTAATCATACACTCACAACGTGTCCAGTGGAATGTAATTTGTCTCTCCATAACGACACTGGAAACAACACAATATAAACATTTTATGATTAGGCTGCATTCTATTCAGTTTGGTATATCAGAATTTCCTCCTTCCTGCTTGGAAAAGCATAAGTGAACACCAACTGAAGTCAGACTTTGATCTTGGAAACAAGCAGGCGTATGATGTTAAGAAAATCCTTTAAAGTTTAAAACAAGTCATAAGTTCTAAAAGTTGTGTTTCTTTTGGTTTCATCCAGTTTTGAAAAACAGAAGTGTAAATGTATTCACTCTAAAACGTGTTCCTTACACCTTGAATAATCCTTATCTTAATAAGTTGCACCAAGTGATATTTTACAGCCTGAACTAATCTTGCCTTATCATAAAAATGTCAAAGTGTCTCATATTTTAAGAGACTTGACCTCTTGATATCATTTGATGTTTTGTTTACTTTTTTGTGCGCTACATGACTTGGTGGACATCTTTTTCTTTTCAAATATTAATAAGCAATGACGCAGATTTCTTAAAAGATTTTTCTAGGAAATAATGAATAAAATATTCTTAATCAAGAATTTCAAGTCTTTTTTTCATTGTGATATCAGGACAGTTGTATCACTCTAAAAAATGTTTTACTTAATACTTCCAGAACTAAAATTTAAAAACTAAAAAAAAAAAAACTACAATTTAAAAATGAATGGTAGTTACCCTACATGTATATGCCAAAGCACTTTTTTTTTTTAATTAATTCTTTTAATAAGCCTTTTTTCATTGTGATCTCAGTTGTATTACTGACAACTTTTTATGCCTCCATACAGGTGTATTGAAGTCTCTTTATTACATTTTTAATATATTCATGAATCAAATCAAAGAAAAAATCCAGACAAAGAAACTAAAATCATGTCATTGACCATGAAGCAATTTGCTACTATTTAAGGAAATGTATCATCTTTATATGGAAAGCTTGTCTCTCTAGATTCTAATTGGAAATGTCTTCTAGAAGACACATGAAATCTGCACGTCAGGTCTATTTACAATTTGTGAATTCAGCTACAGATCAAGTAGGTTCCACTTACAGTTTCTATTTTAATCCTATCACACGTGGCATTTTTACGCTGCTTAACAGTGAGTGGTGTTTTCACAGTTGGCCTCCAAACCTGCTGCTAACTTGTTTGATAAGATCAGCTCATACTCAGTCATGAAGAAGACAAGTGGTTTTTTGGTCATGTCATGTGTGGAATTCTAAATATAAGCTGTTACTGAAGCATCGCATTTCAGTACTGTCAAAGTACAAGTGCCAATATGGATGTTCACAATTATATATGTATTAGCCATAGACTGACCCTCATTTATGACAATCAAAATGATTTGTTTGTGCTAAAATCAAATATCTGAGAACTGCTTTAAAGCAGTTGTAAAGTCATTGAGACATAGCATCAGCAATATAAAAATACAAGAAATGTGCACATACAGGATGTTTTGCCTTAAAATGTTGTCTATTTCTATTATATTCAAGACTCTAATTTTACTTACATTCTGCAAAGTTCTGATCATAGATTCGAGGGGGTGAACACATCTCGTAATCCATACTCATTGGGTAGGCATGAGGAACGGTGCGGTCAGCCATTTTGACCTCTGTAGCAGGTTGACAAGATAACTGAAGAATTCACTGGATTGACAGACTTCAGTTACACTAATTTTCAGAGTGTGAGAGAAGCAGGAAGGCTTGAAAGGGAGAGGGGCGGAAAGAACAGCAGGGGAAAGGAGAAGAGAGATAGAGCACTTGAGACAGGACGGTGATAAATGTTGCTACAAATAGCTTGTAGTAAACGCTGTGGAGCTGCATAGTCCATACAGGAGGACATATACTGGACACAAATGCATGGTGAAGGGGTTTAGTGATAGACTCAAAAAGCAAAACAGTCTAACAGTTCTAGGTCTCAAAGTTGTAAAAAAAAAAAAAAAAGTTATAATAAAAAAAAGAAAAAAAAAAGAAAAGGTTTGGAATAGGCCTTAAAATAAAACATTTAAATAAAATGAAATAACATGAACGAGTTTCATAACAGCACTACACCATATTAATCAGTCAAAATATTCTTTGCAGCATAAATAAATAGATAACAATAAAAAGTGAAAATAGCCTTTTCTCAGAAAATACATAATGCATAATGCAAATTTTAATTATAGCTGAATTGAATGGAAATTGGTTAATATTATATTCTAACTGAAAATAAACATTTATAAATATTTTATTTTAAAATTGCTTTTGCATTGCACACGACTATAAGTTAAAGAGTTGCACTATACTATAAAATTTTGGTGTCAACATATTTATTTGACATTTATAATATTACAAAATATGTCTGTTTCAAATTAATGCTGTTCTTTTAAAATTATATTTATTCTATTTATCTAAGAATCCTAAAATGAAAATGTATTAAAAGAGAAAATAGTTTTAAACTGTAATAATATATTTCACAATATTATAAAATTGTAATAATATTGAATTGAAATATTTCTATTGTAGAAATAATTTTCTACATGTTGTAGTTACCCTAAATGAGTTTGCAGGCATTTTTTTCAAATATTAATAAGCAGTAATTTCTAGGAAATAATAAATAAAAGTATATTATTCTGTATATCAAAGAATCCTGAAAAAAATATATAATTTTCCAAAAAAAAAAAGAAAAAAAAAGGCTTTGCCATCACAGGAAAAAATTACATCTGAAAAAGTATAAAAAGAGAAAACAGTTTTAAACTGTAAACATATTAATCATAATAATATTACTGTTTTACTGTATTTTTGTTCAAATAAATGCAGCATGAGAGATTACAACCCCAAATTCTTTCAAATACCGTAATCAAATAATGTCCAGTATTGTAATTTCTTCTTGTTAAAGTAATAATAAGTCTAACCAAAAGGGCACCAAATCCACAAAATGAGCAGGTAAAACAAAAATAAAATGTTTTTAGTTAAGAAAATATTCACTGAGAGCACAGTGACCGAGACTGCTTACCCCTCCAAAATGATGATTTCCAATCAGTGTGCCAGCTCAAGTAAGCCCCGTACACACTGCCCAGCCGAGGGGTTGTTCATGGGGATTGACTTTGTATGGTGTTTAGCCTGGCACAGTTATCTCAGCCACATTCACTGTCAGATTCTGTTAAGACTAAACCTCCAAAGGGGCTCAGAACCTAAATATGCACGGGCACATCACCTCGTTGGCATCCTAATCTATGCTGGCATCAAATGAGCCAGCTGGATGCACCGGAATGCTGAGCAAATACAGACTTCCTTCAATATTGGCAGGTTCACCGGGCCGGACAGCACAGTTTCCAGTGCACTGAACACAAGGGACCATCAGCACTATTGGGGGCTTGCACTGTAATCCAGTTGGTATCTGAGTGAATTGAAATCTGATCAGCTCTTTGGATAAATACAGAGAGTGATGGTTGGAAGAGAGGGACAGGGTATCAAGCAGAGGACAGTGGGAGGGCCAAAGTGAAAGAGTCAAAGGCAGGCAAACAGTTTACATCATTATTCCAGAAAGATCTGCCAGGGGCCGTCGGTGTTGCTCTATTTAAGTGCGCAGGCAGAAGAGACAGCAGTTTTCTGAGTGCTGCTAAGACCCAGACACAAAATGGACATCGCCATTCAGCATCCCTGGTTCCGTCGCTCCTTCTTGCCATCCTTCTTTCCCAGCCGGATCTTTGACCAGCACTTTGGGGATCCCATCTCTGAGGCCGACATGATTCCCTCGCTGTACTACCCACCACGACCTTCCTTTTCCCGCTGGCCAAGCTGGGTGGACAATGGCCTTTCTGAGGTGAGTTTTCAATGACTTTTGTGAACGTTGTGGTTAATCTACATTCAGTTTATAACATTAGCATTATTGTAGTTCCATGTCTAATTTGTAATCTCAAAATAAACTGGGTGATCAGGATCTGGAAGCAAAGTGGAGGGGTCTCGTATTAACCAAAAGGGTTTTAGTTTGTGTTTAAATCATTTTAAAATAATTTTAGTTTAAATAATGGGTGTTTGAAGTCATTTTAATATGTTAACAGTTTAGTGGACATTAATATTTTACCTTAATCAAAACCAATTTCAAAGAGACATGTAATAATGTATGTTATTTATGGATTTTTTATAGTTATTTTAAGTTTTCCATTTAACATTAAGTTTTAATTCATTATTATCGGTGTCCATGCCTATATTAGAGACAGCTATAACCGTTTTTTTTTTTTTTTTTTAATGGCAGCTGCGCTAGTGTCAGCTGTTTTCTAAACTATAATCCAAATGGATAAATATTTTGAGCATTTATTCCATGATGATAGCTTTGATTGATTTCTGCCCAGCATCTTTAAAAAGCCACAGTGAAGTATAGCACTTCTGTTTTGATGGAAACAAAACAAAAAACATAATTGAATTCATTATATGTTTGAATCTTACAAAAAAAAAAATATATATATTTTTTTGGGTCATATTTCACCTTAAAATCAAAAGAGAAATATTTTTGCATAAAGGAAGTGAAGCATATTTGTAGAATTATTAGGATTTTTGCATTGTGAAAACAGGATGTGAAAAAATGTAAATGTAATTCTAATACTCCAATATAAAATATAAAATAAAATATACATTATTATTTTTATCACTTAATATTATAACTATAGTAATGAAACTGTCCTGTCTGCAGGATGATAATTTTTTTTGTTTTTTTGACATTACAAGAATTTAAGGTGCAATTTTTTGAATCGTCATGAAAGGAATGTCCCAATAGAAAAAATCAAAACGTCTAAAATTAATTAATTAATTTTTCTTTTGAATTTGAAATGCTAATTGTGAACATTAGATTAAACTAGACAAATTATTAAATATATGTCATTAATTTTGTTTTCTTAGATGAAAATGGAAAAGGACTGTTTCTCACTAAATCTGGATGTCAAACACTTTAAACCAGAGGAGCTGTCGGTGAAAATCAATGGAGATTACATTGAAATTCATGCCAGACATGAGGATCGTCAGGTAGCAACTCACAATACATAAACACTGAGCACTGCCCTGTTGAAAAAACAGCATATGCTGGTTAGTTTTGAAGCATGGGAGCTGGTTTAAGCTCGTCATGATCTGGTTAAACTGGTCCTGAGCTTGTTATAAGCTGGTTATGAGCTGGTCCTGAGTATAGGAGCTAGTTGCGTAGGACCAGCTTAGCTCCACTGCTTCAAAACATACCTAACCAGCATATGCTGTTTTTTTCAACAGGGTGTAAACCAACACCTACCCAAACCTTTGCATGTGACTGGCTTTACTGTTTAATATCCACATGTCATCACCAAGATCACTGGCCTTGTGCCGCAAGTAAACATTGAGTTAAGCAGAGTGAAAGATGGACCATTCATTCAGAGTGAAAGATAACCATTCATTATCACCTACTCATAACGATGTTGTGCTTTCCTCGCAGGATGATCACGGTTTTGTCTCACGAGAGTTTATGAGAAAATACCGTGTCCCTGCTGGTGTGGATCCAGCCTCTGTCACTTCCTCCCTGTCTTCTGATGGCGTTCTGTCAGTGACAGCCCCGCGCAAGCACACAGACGGCCCGGAGCGCTCCATTCCCATCACCCGTGATGACAAACCCGCCGTGGCTGGGTCTCAGAAGAAGTAAAGCTGCTAGACTTCCATGTTTCAATCATGTCCCTTGTTTTCCCCAGTCCCACTGTGCTCCCGCTACATTACAAGGGAATAACTTATTAGCCCAGTGTTTCCTGACAGGCCAAAACTTATTTTGTCTTTGCTACAGCGGCTAGAGAAGAAACAGTTATTAGGTTGAAAACTCCATCAGTGTCAAACTAACTGTAAACACAAAAAATGATGAATGTTACCTAAAAGATTTTCATAGAAATACACTTTTACAATAAAGCATTGTGTTGCTTCTGTTGATGCCACCAAACAAAGGGGCTCTTGTATATCGTGCAGCCTTGACAGCAAGACAAAGTATTTGAGTGTAGGAGTATTTTTCCCTGGCATTTTTTTTATAACAAAGAAAAACAGGCAAAAATGGGACATTGTATTAAGCTGGATCAAATGGCAAAAAATGCCATAGTCTCTCATTATTAATGGTGAGATTTGCAGGAGAGTCAGAAAAACAGGAGCAATTTACAATAAGGTCCTATTAGTTACCGTTACTTAATGCATGAATTTACATTAACAATGAGCAATATATTTCTTACAGTATTAATTTACCTTTGTTAACGTTAATTAATAAAAAATACAACTACATTGTTATTCCATGCTAGCTCTGGTGCATTAAATATTATTAACAGATACAACTTTTGATGTTGAAATTAACATTAACTAAGATTAATAAATGCTTTATAAGTATTTTTCATTGTTAGTTTGTGTTATAGTTAATGTTAACAAATGGAACTTTGCTGTAAAGTGTTTCTTCTGTTATTGTGCACTCTGAGTGTGTTAAAATGATTTGTTTGAGATGTCACAATGGCTATTGTTTTTGGTTTGAAAAAGTTAGTTTATTTTGAATTTAATGGTGGATTTGGGACCAGAGGACAAAGTGAGGAAATGTGGATACGTTCTTAAAAAAGTGACAGTATTTAAGTGTTTTGACAAAATTTGTGAACGTTGATCCAGTTTTTGATTGGTTAATGACACATTTATGCACTGCATTGCTACATACTATACTTTCCCCACTGTATTTACATGACAATAGCAGCACCAGGGCTTTAAACCCCAAGGTTAAAGGGGTTATGAACCCCTTTCAAATAAAAAATATAAAAATGTTGCTCAACACAGCTTTAAACCGAAATCAAACAGTTAATTCATGGTTAAGCAGCATGAATAGCAGGTGCTGCTTACATGGTGGTACGGTTCCAAGAACTGGTGTTACTGCAACAATGAATGAAAATGAAAGCATAATAAAGCAAGTTTATTCATGCAAGCATGGTGTATAGGTCAAATGTCTCCCATGAGATTTACCAAATAATATTTGAATGTTGAGAGAGTGAGATGTGAGCTGAGATGTTTGTGCATGTGAATAAGTGCCAAGAATTTATATTGTTTACAATCACTGAGACTATTCGGTATCTTAGCAATGGCTCACTTATTCAACAATGGTAAAGCTGCTAATATCAAACTAAATCAGTCATTTTTTGATATGGAAAAGCAACATAAGCAGGTTCCGACAGAAAAATATTCTTATTTCCTCATATTTATATCACTACAGCAAAGGCCTAATCTACTGCATTATCCCCACTATAGAGGTGTTAGTGAAGGAGAACTTCAAAACATGGCTTTGTACTGTCCACTGTTTACATTCCTCATTAATCACAGCTGAAGCATTGAATTAACTTATTAGCTTCATTAAATAATTATCAATAAACACTTCAGCCATTCGTAACCAGTGTGACCTTATTTATTTTTGTAACTCAAAATGTTCAAATATTAGGGAATTCAATGATCTGGCAGATATTTAGTCTATGAGTAGGCCTACAAAATATATGTTGAAATGGTGAATTGCTCTGCATTTTAAACTCAAGTATAGTCTAGCGCTGCTTGTAGAAATTTTTGACTTTTCCAACACTATCTCATGACCAGTTTGTACGTATTTTACGAGGTGGCTAATATAGTACAATATAATTGAAATTGAGAAACAAAATAATCTAACCTCATTATGTATGGAAAATCAATCAACATGGGTACATTTTCTTTTCACTGTATGCATGATTAAAAAATAGACACATGCTTGAGCAAAATATAAGAACATTTTAGTCAATATTTGACAATGGTTCATTCACAGAAGTCAGTTGGAGGCTACTGAATCTGATATAATTTTGGGAGCCAGATTTCTCTGCCAGAGGCTTCAGTTTGTCTCTGAACGTTCCTGCACTGAGGCTCTGAAGTCTCCCCCACTATTTCTTCTCTATGTTGAGGGCCTTTAAAGTCCAGTCTGTAGCAGGAGTTTGGCACACACTTAGTTTGTGGAGGGTCCAGCTCTGGTTGGTGGCCAGGGAAGCTTCTTGACTCTCTCTTCGGGGCTGATAAAGTGGAAATATAGGGTTCTTTAGACTGTAAGCATAATTATTTTGTGGAATTCAAAACAATATAATTAACTAATTAATAAATTAATAAAACGTTTTTAAATGTAATTATTTAAAGAAATACATACTTGTGTAAATCGGCCGAATGTCATCTTTTTTGTAGCTGGAATAATATGTGGTTTCAAAGTAGTGAGAGAACTGTGAGGAGTAGCAAATTCAAGGTTATCTGACTGTTATTCGATTGCTATTGGGACACTTCAGTGACACCTAAACATGTGTGAAAGTCACTGCATTAGATAACTAAATATCAAATCAAATTTGTGACCCTGGACCACAAAACCAGTCATAAGGGTCAATTTTTTTTGAAAAATATCTTCATGGAACATGATCTTCACTTAATATCCTAATGATTTTTGGCATAAAAGAAAAATCGATAATTTTGACCCAATGTATTGCTGGCTATTGCTACAAATATTCCCATGCAACTTATGACTGGTTTTGTGCTCCAAGGTCACATTTATTTTAAAGAATGATAGCACTAGCACACTTTTAAAGCAAAACATTAACAAAATAGGCTAAGTTTTAAAACAAAAAATAGAAAATGATTTGGGCTTTTTGTGATTAACAGATGTTAGTAGAACATGTTCTTGTAATGAACTACACCTGTGGTTACTGGGCTGGACACTTAATTGACTAAAAAGCATTGCATACTGCTCAAAAAAGTGAAGCTATGAAAGGATTGCAGATGATTCTTGGTTTGGTATTTTATTATCTAATGCAATGGTGGCTATGATGGTCTCAGAGCAATATTTTACTGAACAATACCAACCTGATGCGGAAGGGGGCGTCGTAACGCCACAGTACGGCGAGTGTCAAACCTCTCTTCTGACCAGTTACCAATGAGGGTGGCATTTGAATAAGAGTCTTCATTCGTTGAACATCGCCAGCCATACTGACGAAATTTCGCCTCGTCGGTAAAATCAAACCAGACCTCAGTTTGCCCAGACGCCCGGAGCATGTGATGAAAAGGAGGGTCGTTTGTCACCCAAGAAAACTCCTTGCTTTTATTGGACATCGTGCCACTAAGTTTTGTGTCATAAAATAATAGACATTTTTTTTAGCAAACTGCAACAATATAATAAATGCCCAATAAATAGTTCAATAATTTGTTAAAATTAACCAATGCTATTTTTTCCTCCAAAATAAATTAGCTTATACGCTGTTACTATGGTTGGCAAGCAATGCAGTCCGTTGTGTGGTCGCATGTGCATTCGCAATTTTACAACCGTTTTTATCATTTAAAATCTTATTTTTGTTATACGGTTTTTTTTTTAAATAATACATTTTCAAATACATGCTTTTTGCAAATACTTATGCAATCATTCTCATCAGACAGTAACTTCACCCTAGACCACCACACACATTTAAATATTTGTGATAGTCGCCCATGTCAGTACATCCTTTACATTTTATTGACCTAGTTTGAAGTTAAATGATTTTAATTGATTGTAAACACGCACTCACCTTGAATGCCAGTAATACTCGATCCACGCGCTGTCTTTGGTCTCCATGGAAATGCGCATGACGCAACTTAGAAACCGAATATCTACTGCTGAAGTCGTATGAAGATAACAAATACAGATGCAATCATTTATCGCTTGTGTAGTAATTGATTTTCTCTTTAGTTTTCATTCAAAACTTTTCTTACCAAAAACATCACGTGATACAAACAAACAGTGATCACAAGAGTAGCAGCCAAACAGCAGCAGCTCAGCTTTATTCAAACTATTGCATCAAAGCATTTACAGTCTACTACAGTCACTGTTCTATATGTTTTCCTCTTCTGAATAGTAAGTAATCTTTAAGTTGAGTTGCCTACTAGAAATAATAAATGTAGTGACACACTATAAAGTGCAGTGGAATCAAGAATCATGTTTATGTTCCATCCGAGACACAATCCTAATAGCAGTAAAAGTCCCATTTCTGAAAAGAAAAAAAGTATAATTAATCCTAAACGTCCATTTTTTATTACATGTATTTGTCAGTGCATCCGTTTGCTTATCATAGACAAAAGATTGAGATACACACATCGGTCTTGACCTCAACCTCAGCAGGCTTTAAGGCATGTGTCTCTTCAACAACACTGCTGGGGAAATATCCCAGACGAGCTTCCTGGTCTCCATAATATGACCCTTGAACCTTCACAAACAGTTATAGGCTACTTTGTGACTTCATTGTCAGAGGGGAAAGCATTTGTTTTTGCACACGTTGTCAATACATGAAAATCATGGAAGTTTTAATTAATAAATTACTGCATGTTTGCAATTGAGTTCAGACAGTAACAGTAGATACTTACACTGCCAGCCCAAAAGAGGTTCCCACGGTCTTTCAGCATGGCATACACATAGACAGACTGGCCTTGGTGGATGTGAATGAAGCGACAGTCTTGTGGGTAATAATCCTGCAGAGCTCTAGCGATGAGAATGGGATCTGTGAATACACAACCACACGGTTTAGATGGGTATTACAACAATTTTATCACCACTATTTAAAGTTTTTTTTAGCATTATATAGCCTATAGAAAAAAGAAAAAATCATGTCCATGTTGTTTGTCAACTAGTAAGTTTTAACCAAACTCTTTTATAATATAAAAATAGACTGTAACAAATTCAACAAATTCATATTATTATTTTTAACAGTATTTATTAATCTAACCATTCATTGTTAGTTTATGTTAGCTCAGGTCCAATAAATAATAATTACAACTTTTGATTTAATAATGCATTAGTAAATTTTGAAATGAACATTTAATAAAGTATTTTCATTGTTAATTGGTGTTATCTAATGTACTGTAATAATGTTAACAAATGAAACCTTAAAAAGTGATGTATGTTGAAATGCAACATTTAAAAGAAAGCACTAAAAGAAAAAAAACTATCCTGAAATTTCCCTACAATAAATATATTAAAGTTAAATCAGCTGGTTTGCATTACTCACGGCTACACTCTGAATCGGCGCATAGCTTCTTGTCCGAGAGTTTTGGCATCTGTCTGCCAGCCCGAGTGTTCAGTGGCAGGAGGCCACACAGCAGCAGGAGAAGGGTCCAGTTAGCACCGTGTTTCTCCATCTCTGTGTCTGATTCTTAGTTTGTTTGAACAGGACTAAAGCTCAAGTGGGAGGGGCATGTTGAGGCCAAGCTCCTCCCATTTTCAGAGAGTAGACATATAATCCATATAATAACAGGGAAAATTGCAGTAACACTCCACTCAAATAAAGTGTATTTACTTATATAGAACACAAGTAATTCGATTTATTTTTCTCTTAACTATTTAAGGACAAAATCCGACTACTATTGTAAACATAATTATCTAGTATATGATTCACTGACTGTCTTTTTTGTATTTCATTCAAAATTCCTTTTTATTTTTGTAGGTTTTTCTTGTGCTACAGCTATAAGCCAGATTCAGAGCAGAGCTCTATAGCTTCATTCAGGGTCTGTAAGAGAAAAATATGAAGTCATGAAAACAGGAAATATTGCTGCAAGTTTCACAGACTCTCACTTGTGTAGATATTACTAATCCTATCTGAATCCACACACAGTTCATTATTACCACGGTAAGGGACACAGCCAGGCCACAGGTCCCATAGCACCTAGTTACTGAGGCCGAGGCCTTTGCCAGGGGTTGAACAACCCGTCCTTTCACAGCAGCAAAAAATAAACACTCACTTTGGTTCAGAGGACTCCTTATGGTCTCTCTGAGCCACTTCCATATTTGGATTACCTTGAAATGTCACAAACAGTCCAACAAAACTAATTGTACATTGCAAATCCAGTAGGCTACCTTACTAAGTGAAATTGTGATCTCCAGTTATCTAACAGGAGGAGGCTGGTTGCCTGCGACTAGAAGCTGCTCCCTCCACAGTGGCCTAGGGTGGGTTACTTTAACCATAAAGTGGCAGCACTGAGCAGGTTCCCTATAACAGCCACTGAATGGGTTCTTTTATGGTGAGAAATGTTATAGTCTACATTACATCTGACACTGTGGAAATTATGAATACTTTACTTACATATACAACATTTTAGAGAGAATTATAAAATCATATTTGAACACTCTGAAGCATGTTGTAGTTATAAAAATGTTTAATTTAGAGATTAATTGAAAGTTTTAATACAGAATTCTTAGCACAATCCTTTGTCTTGTCATTTCTTTAATATGTGGTAAGAATTAATTAATTATATGTTCAATGCTCTATATAAAGAAATTGGATAGAGTGATGGCATAAAAGAAAATAGAGAGAGGCAAAATGTTAAAACATTTTAGAAATGGATGTTTATTTTTTATTTAAGATTAAAAACTAAAATAAGAGAAAAGTTCACAGGAAAGTTTCTCATGAAACTAAATGAAGATTTAAGTCTGTACTACAGTCCAGAGTTGTCTTTTTTTCACTGTACTTTATTGTAATTTATTGTTTCAGTATATTGATAAAATTCAGATTTAAATTGTACATACATTTTGATGGTGCTAAATTTATGTAATTTAATATTCACCAAAAATAATTGTAAAAATAATACTTTTTGACAATTTGTCTGTTAAAAGTAATTATCATAAAATAATATGATCATTTATATTCCAAAGTTGGCAAATTAGGCAAATCTGTTTGTTTCTTCATTTTATAAAAAAGTACAAATCAGAAGCAGAAAGAAATGTAATATCTAATATTAATAAAATGTAATATACATAAATTGAACATATATTATTCAGTGACAAGTCTAACAACTTATTGATCTCAGAAAAAAGGATAAAGAGTAAATGGGGAAGACTAAAAGACAAAAAATGTAAAAAGTGAACCAAATGCATACAAAGGCATAGAAAACAATAAATGAACAAATAAATAAATCATACCGTTTTGTTTTTATATATATATTTACAATTACACCCAGAGGGTACATTAGAATAGAAAGAAAATCAAACAAACAAACAAACAAACATAATGATGGTTAAATTATATAAAACAATAACATGTTTACAAAAAAATATTTTACAGCTTTCTTATTTTTGTAACTTAATCCCCCAGTTTCACAGACCAGGCTTAAACCTAGTCCTAGACTAAAATGTAAGTCTGAGCTGTTTCAACTGAAATAAGCTTGCACTGACTGATCTTAAAATACATCAGTGCCTTTGGTTTGTCTCAAGATGCACACCAGTAATGTTTTTTTTTCTAAGCACGTTCATAAAAATTGCTTAAATGTTCTAATTGAACTTTAATCTAATCCAGGCTTACTCTAAGCCCCGTCTGTGAAACCTGGCCAATATTGTTTTTGGTATTGTTGAACTTCTGCCTTCAAAGTTCAAAACAATGGTTTAATTCCCCCATGTTTACATTTATGAATAAATCATAGTTTTGTAGTTGTATTTTTTTTATATATATATATATATATATAAATCGAAGTTTCATATTATATCAGTGACCGTCTCACCTGAACGCCTGACGTCAGCGTCACCTGCCCTGTTTTGTGTGTTTGGGCTCCTCCCACTGAGCTGATGACGCCATGAGAAGGTGTGGCTTAATTAGCTTCACAGCAGCGCTTCCAAGGCGACCAGTAGTACCTCCCTGTCACCTTTCATGCTAAGTTTGGAGCTGGAACTTCCCAGGTAGGAAAAACAAAACATTACTTGTTCTAAATAGTCAATAGGACATTAATACTACTAACAGACACCTTCTTACCGACTTTACAAGAAAATAAGTTTGAATATAAAACATTCATTCAAGTTCTTAAGTCTTTTAATTAAGCCTTTATCTGCTGTGAAGTTGATACGAACAGTTTGGGCTGTTTTATTTACACTACATTAGACTAATGTAGTTGATTCAACAGTCTCAATGCCATTAAATACCACATCATGTTAATAATAAACACTTCAGCCAGAGGTTCTGGTTTACATCCATTTATATCATCATGTGCCTGGGTTTCCTCCATTATGATCCACAGACAGGAAAGCAGTTCCTGTTTTATTCCAAGTAAACACTTTACAGCTAAATAAAAAAAGTGGTGAAATATCAGCATTAAGGAGGTCACCTATGTCTTAGTTACCTGTGCTCTTTAAAACCTGTTTAGCCGATTGTATGGGGTGTAGTCACTGGGCCACTGAGGAGTCTTGAATGACTACTGGAATGTGAGAAACACTGAGACTTTGTCATGTTGGTTATGTCCACAAAAGAAGCTCCTAGACAACAATAGAAATGCCCAAAGGTAGAAATTGATAATTTGGTGTTTGGATACACATACTGTATAGGGACGAAATCCAAGCTCTTTACAATCCAGGAGGATTAGATATTATAAATGAAAACACCTGCCAGCTTTGTGTCATAATTTTCAGGGTGAGTTCCAACACAATTGTCACCTGTTCCAACACGTTTCTGTCCATAGGGAGATTTATAAGGAAGACTCAAGATAAAGCAAACAATAAATCAACTGATGATTCCACCCTTGGAGGAACCTTCAGCTGCAGTACACCCTACATGTGACACACACAAGGTGTTGATCATCTTTTGAAGGATATACAAAACCAAGAGGTGTCAGGTTCTGCGTTTTCTTGAAAATCCAGTCTAGACTACAGCATTGGACATTTAGACTGGGAAGGATGCAGATGAACAACTTTTGACCATCAGGACGATTACTTGGAGTCCTGCTTAGCCGTGAACTTGAGGGACGGACCAATGTTTTCATCCAAGAAGGAGAGCCTACCCTCTCCCATCATGGAGGATTCTTTCTTCCCCTTCTCTTCGTCACACTCTTCCTCCGGTCACCGGATCATGGCTCCAATGGGAGCAGATGATCTTCTCGCCTCACCTCAGGACGACAGCAGTCCTACACTGCTGGAAAAGGACCTGATCTTGGCTGCTGAGGTGGGCCAAGCTTTGCTGGAGAAAAACGAGGAGCTGGCTGCTCAGATAGAGCAGATGGAAAGGGAGATGGAGGTATGAATGAGAATGAGTGCTCAGAAGTGATGGAGTCTTTATAAAGGCCTGTTCACACCACAAACGTTAACTATAAAGTTTTATTAATCATTCAAATTCTATGAGAATAACTATAGTCCACACCACAACTATAACAACACAGAGGAATGGTATTGCTAGAATCACTTTCTCACACTTTTCAGCTGAGAAAATAAAAACATTAACAGCCAATCGGAATCCACACGATTTTAACAAGCTCAAGGATTTAAAACAGCAGACAACGTACAGTAACTGCAGTGCATGCTTATTATAAACAGAAAATTATTGTCTGATAGTGTGTACGCTAATATAGTTATCTTGATCGTTCTTGGTGTGAACAGGCCTCAACTCTGTAAAGTAACATGTTTATGTTTATGTTTATACTTTAATATGTTAACAGTTGTTTACACCATTTTGATTCACCAGTTTGAATTCTTCTTTGGTTAACAATCTAAACTCTTTTGTTTAGCAAACTTTTTAGAATTTAATTAAAATATTCTTTATTGTCCAGCAGAGAAATTTGTCTTTATGGTGCTGTACACATAAACAATACATTGTTACTTCTTCAAATCTATTAATATCTTCTATAAATAATAACTGCATATAAAACATCTATCACAATAAATATATAATGCCTAATAGAATGCAAAACATCACAAAACATTACAAAAAAACCTTTTAAAACATTATAACCCATCAGATGTCTACAATTAAAACCATATAGCAAATGGCTGTATGTGCCAATTTTACATTAACACCTTGTTATTTAATATTGTAAAGGAATTTTGTTAAAGGTTTTTATAGATTAGATTTACTCCACCATTATTTTTTTAATATTTAAGATTAAAATTAATACTTTTATTCAGTAAGGACACATTAATTGATCGAAAATTACGGTAAAAAAAAAATATTTCAAACAAATGCTGTTCTTTTGAACTTCATATACATTAAATAATTATTATTTATAATAATAATCATTATTTGCACAAAAAAATATTAAGCAGCACTGATCAGCAGTGCAATGTTTCCAATACTGATAATAAGTAAGCAGCAAATCAGCATATTAGAATAATTTCTAAAGGATCATGTGACACTGAAATCTGGAATATCAGCTTTGCGCACACTGGAATAAATTACATTTAAAATATTTTGAAAATGAAAAAACATTATTGTAAATTGTAATAATATTTCACAATATTGCTGTTTTTTTATTGTATTTAGATAAAATGAATTCAGCCATGGTGAGCAATAAGAGAAAAAAAATTGAACGGTAGTGTAAAACAATTTCTTAAAATGCTGAAAAACTACACAGTGGTAAACATCTACTAGAGGGCTTGCCAAGAAAGTACAAGAAATAAAGATAAATAGGCAAACACGCAACAGTTTATGTTGACCCTTCATTTAGAGAGAGTTTGTGTCAATGGTCCCTCAAATAGTGACAAAAACCTAAATGATAGAACCTGTTATAAAGGTTACTTTATACCCATTACACCACCTTCAGAAACACCACCTAGAACTCTCAAAATAAACATTTCACCATAAAAGGCCCATTTAGGTGGATATAGTTTTAAATCAAATCTATTAACATCATGAAAGAACTCTTTTAAAGTGTGTGAATTACAGACACAGTTTGTTTGTCTCTGTACAACAGGCTACGCAGCAGGAGAAACACATGCTGCAGCGACGTCTGGAGGTGCGGGACCTCGAGGCGGGTCAGCGGGAAGCAGAACTGCAGGCTGACATCACAGAGTTCCGTGCGCAGTTGGAACAAAAACACGTTCAGAGTCGTGACCGGCGTCGTGAGGAGAGTGAGCATCTGACTCAGCTGTCCAACCACAACCAAAAACTTGTGGAACAGCTGGCAGAGGTGACCAATCAGAAGCTTTAAGTCCCCAGCTTCCTGTTTTTTACAGCTTCTTGCAAATCTTTTCAGAGGCATCCAGATGCATGTGGGTAAACATGTCTAGTGACGTAGTAACACTGTAACAGTTGTATACAGGGCTTGAATGAAGATCAGCAGGTTTAGGTGTCTGTCTGATGTCAGAAGCAGTCCTAGAAATACCTATCTAAACCTTTCTCTCTCCTTTTTTTTCCTTCTAGGCAGTGGCCTTAGAGCATACTTTGCGTACTGAGCTTCGTTCTTTGAGGGAAGAAATGGAGGATAAAAGTTTTAGCAAATCCATAAGCTCTGCTAGACTGGACAGTCTGCAAGCAGAGGTATACACAAAATTAGTGATCCAAAGTAGAATTAGACCTATAAATCGGCCAGGCCAATTAATCTTCTGATATTTTGACATTATCAACTTTGATTTATAGCAGAATAATCAAAGAAAGTGCAGTATGTTGATTCACTGTTTTTGTCTGTTATTTTTAACTACTGATCCTGTATCATAGAACAGGGTTATGAAAGAGCGCTGTGCTCATATGGATGAAAGATTGAAGTCAACTCAAGAAGACAACCACCGGCTGAAATCTGAGAGGGATGGATTGAGAGAGAGGGTGATTGAGCTACAGACCAGTCTGAAAGATAAAGAAACTGAGGTGAGGAAGATGTGCCAGATGATAGAATTTGGGTAGGAAAGTATATAGCAGATGGGGAGCAAATATCTATGTAGGATAGGATATCTCATATAAATACTGTATACAATTAGAATTTAAACCCTACATTCGACATAATTGATTTGTAGCATTTAGTGATTTGAAGCTGCACCAGGGCTCATCCTAATCTACAAACTCAAACACTACAGTACTGTTGGGAAGTCCATTTCACACTTTTAAGAGTCCATCACAAAGAATGAAGCACTAGTAAAATGTCTAAATTCATATGATAAAATATCAGCCATTAACACCCTGAAAAAAATGCATCAGTGTTCCACAAAAATATTAAGCAGATAATCACCTATAAAACCCAATAAAATGCATTGTAAAACATCGAAATTGATCAAAAGAGTCAGTAAATAATAATATATATATATATACACATACACACATACACACACACACATATATATATATATATATATATATATATATATATTTATATATTATATATATATATAATTTTTTATTCTTTTTATTTTTTTAAAACCAAAACGGACAATTCTGTTCTGAGAGGCATTGAGATGCACACTTTGAAAATAGACTGTGACGTACTATTTTCAAAGTACTATGATTTGAGGCCAAATAAATATAATATTAAACACTATACTTGCACTCCTATTACAGGTGCCTCTAATACAGGTGCATCTCAATAAATTAGAATGTTGTGAAAAAGTTTATTTTTTCTTGTAAGTTATTTCAAAAAGTGAAACTTTCATATATTTTAGATTAATTGCATGTAAAGTAAAACATTTCAAAAGTTTTTTTTGTTTTAATTTTGATGATTAGAGCTTACAGCTCATGAAAGTCAAAAATCAGTATCTCAAAATATTAGAATATTTACATTTGAGTTTCAATTAATGACCATCCCTACAGTATAAATTCTGGGTATCTCTTGTTCTTTGAAACCACAATAATGGAGAAGACTGCTGACTTGGCAATGATCCAGAAGACGAACATTGACACCCTCCACAAAGAGGGTAAGTCACAGAAGATCATTACTGAAAGGTGTGGCTGTTTACAGAGTGCTGTATCAAAGCATATTGAATGCAAAGTTGACTGTAAGGATGAATTTGGGTAGGAAAAGGTGCACAAGCAACAGGGATGACTGCAAGCTTGAGAATACTGTCAAGCAAAGCTGATTCAAACACTTGTGAGAGCTTCACAAGGAGTGGACTGAAGCTGGAGTCAGTGCATCAAGAGTCACCACGCTCAGACGTCTTCAGGAAAAGGGCTACCAAGCCACTTCTGAACCAGAGACAACGTCAGAAGCATCTTACCTGGGCTAAGGAGAAAAAGAACTGGAATGTTGCTCAGTGGTCCAAAGTCCTCTTTTCAGATGAAAGTAAATTTTGCATTTCATTTGGAAACAAGGTCCCAGAGTCTGGAGGAAGAGTGGAGAGGCACAGAATCCATGTTGCTTGAAGTCCAGTGTGAAGTTTCCACAGTCAGTGATGATTTGGGCTGCCATGTCATCTGCTGGTGTTGGTCCACTGTGTTTTCTGAAGTCCACAGTCAACGCAGCAATCTACCAGGAAATGTTAGAGCACTTCATGCTTCCTTCTGCTGACGAGCTTTATGGAGATGCTGATTTCATTTTCCAGCAGGACTTGGCACCTGCCCACACTGCCAAAGGTACCAAAAGCTGGTTCAATGACCATGGTGTTACTGTGCTTGATTGGCCAGCAAACTCGCCTGACCTGAACCCCATAGAGAATCTATGGGGTATTGTCAAGAGGAAGATGAGAGACACCAGACCCAACAATGCAGATGACCTGAAGGCCACTGTCAAAGAAACCTGGGCTTCCATACCACCTCAGCAGTGCCACAAACTGATGACCTCCATGCCACGCCGAATTGAGGCAGTAATTATTATTATTATTAATTATGAAGTATTCTAATTTGTTGAGATAGTGAATTGGTGGGTTTTTGTTAAATGTGAGCCTAAATCATCACAATTAAAAGAACCAAAGACTTAAACTACTTCAGTCTGTGTGCATTGAATTTATTTAATACACGAGTTTCACAATTTGAGTTGAATTACTGAAATAAATGAACTTTTCCACGACATTCTAATTTATTGAGATGCACCTGTAGTACGAGATTAGGGAATTGGGCAGCCTAGGTTTCAGGTTCAGGTTTTGCTGGTCAGAGTCCATCCATCCCTAGAGAGTTTCAGTCTGGCTGTCTCTGGCTCTTTCACAGCTGGAACAGGAGCACAGCACAGTTTTTCAGCTGCGCACAGTCAACCGAACCCTACAGCAAAGGGTTCAAGCCCTGGGAGAAGAGGCCAGTCTGGGGGAGGCTACCTGCTTCCCTATGTCACTTCAGAGTGAGATCCAACAGTCTCAGGTAGCGCTCAACCCATGCCTAGTGAAAAGATAGGTGTGCATGCTTCAAATGAGCTTGTAGCAAATAATTACTACACTGCAAGTGACGTAAATTGACTATCAAACGAATTTGGGTTTTAAGTATGTAAGTGCTTGTTTTTCTCCTCACACAGCTTTTTTTTTTTTCTCACCTCACTTTGTATTTTGGCTAACTGGTTGTTTTCATTTTGATCTCAAACAGGCCAAAGAAACCATTTTGGCCCATTCAGCCATTTTGCAAGAAAAAGAAGAAGAAATTCAGAAGTTACAGAAAGAGGTTAGCTATATGATACGGTGACATCACAATAGCATGCATATAGACTGAGTATCTTCATCTAAGGTGATATGTGATGTTTTGTTCTTTCATCAGCTACAGTCTAGAGAAACTGAATTAGAAGGGCTGAGGGAGGAGGTGAAGCCATTTCATAACAGTCCTGGCAAACCTACTTACAGGTGAGAATTTGATCAAAAGGCTTTTCAACCTCTTCCTTTTTGTACTCTGTGTGTCATATTTAATGCCAGAGATAAAGTGATAAGCTAACGATATGTGATGAATGGTGGATATTTTGCATAATAGTCTGAGGGTAGCTTGAAACTGTCTATTGTTTTATCCAACCCAATCTTTTTTCCTTATTACCCATAGTGCCTTGGAAGATGAGATAATTTTGGCCCGACAAGAACGTGATGCACTCAACCAGCAGCTTCTGAACACTATCAGACACAAGGTGGCACTATCTCAGGAAGTTGAGTCTTGGCAGGTTGGTAACTTGTAATTGATTTCTATTCCAGTACTACTACAGGAAGTACTGTTCACATTTTTTCCATAAAATGTATATCTATTATGCATTGCACAGAGAGCCGTATTTGACATCCTTCTCGAATTCAGAAACACAGTTCTCAGAAACACAGTCCTCATTAATATTTTTTAGCCAGGCCAGTGCAGTTGTTGGGAGTTCCTCAGAGGTTAGTCTTAGGACCCTTTTAGTTCCTGCAGTGACACACTGTATAGAACATACACTGTATTATTGTAAATGATAGTTACCCTCCACTATGCATTGTATGTATTAATATACATTTACATTTACGCATTTAGCAGACGCTTTTATCCAAAGTGACAAGTGAACCCACAACCTTTTGCACTGCTAACGCAATGCTCTACCACTGAGCCACAGAAACACAGTTTCTGATAAGTATTGATTATATATAGAAAATGTAAAAATCTAGTTTTGCTTTCCTTTTGTTTACCAACAAATTTCTGTTCCAGGAGGACATGCGTCTAGTGATATGTCATCAGGTTCAACTCCAACAAAACGAAAAGGAAAACGACAAAGAACGGACAGGCCTTCAAAGAGGCACTCGTGCCACCAAATCACTGCGTGTACGTGGGGAAGATGGAAGGAAAGGTTTTTTTTCTTCTCTGTTTGGGGGAGACTGACTGGAGGACAAATAAGAAGGGACAAGAAGAGAATACAATAATGAGAGATTTCTCTCTTTTTTCTACAAATGTCAAATAATCATTAAAATCACCCAAATGTGTAAATAGAAAGACAATAGAAATAAATTATATGTACTCCATAGTGGCACTATTGCATATTTATGTTTTTCAATATTTATTTGCTTTAAAATCATACATAAAAATAAATGTATAGCATTTACTTTTTTCTCGTCTCTTTTATAGGAGGGGTTTATCATTCTTAAACCATAAAAGAAATTTCTTTAGCACCATTAAAGGCATCATTCAGTAAGGCATTATGCAGCATTACAGTCAGTAATATTTCATGTAAATATAAAACTTCCACACTCTCAGGCTGTCAAATTTTTCAAATACAAGACAGTCTCCCAATATACATAATGACCCATGATGATAACAAAATCTTTGGTTATATATTGTAGCACCATTTTATAATAGAAAATGTTTAGAAAGTGCTTTACAGAAAACAAGTGTTTGTACATAAACACACTGACATACATATGGTAGGATACGACATGAAAATAGAACCAGCACAGTAAAAATGCAGTAAAACTGTTGTGTCATGAAAGATACATGAAGATTTTTTATATATTTTGTGTTAGTGTGCCAAACATTCTATTTCCAAACATTCTTTTTACAAATACTGTAATAATTCAGTGAGATTAAAGAATCTTAAAAACATGAGACAAATTATGAACTATCTTACAAAATATCCTTTTGAGAATTCCATTAAAATAATTGTGGGAACTGCTAAATATACTTTTTAAGCACTTGTGAGAGGATGCTATAAAGAGAGTATGTTTTCAAAAATAATGTCATTGGTAGTATAAATTTTGTGTGTTTGAGTGACCACCATTTACAATTTAGCAATTTTCATCTTTCATCAGATTTTATATACAGAGATTTTCACTACACTGGTCTTAGATCCCAATTTGTGTAAATTATGGTATCATAATTATGGTATGTATTTTGCATTACATACAATACACAAGAATACACTTAGAATTTCAATTGTCCAATATTTCAGGTCAGTCAGGTATTGCACTGCATCTTAAATTGCTTCATGTAGTACCTGGAGTCCGTTATCAAAGTGTCTGAACGGCTATTTATCGACTAGATGGCTGGATGGCTGACCAGTTGCATCACAGTGACACGCTGCAGAATGTGTAGCTCCAACTTATTCCTGAAGTAGGCACACTTCCATAGTTCAAAATCTGTTCAACATGACCCACTTATAGTACCTCAACTGGGCAATCAGCAACAAGATGGCCATTAACCAGCAATGTTTAGGTCCAAAGTTCCTTCTATTTGACCATACAGAATTCAGCTTGAGACAGATCATAATATCTGGAAGAGTTCTTGCAGGAGAAAACTGTAAGTGCTATTGAGATGAAAGGGAATATTAATGGATAGTTCTCTCCAGGTATAACAAACCCCATATTTTGCTTCTATACCAAGTGTTATTCCCTCATGTTATAGATATTCTGATCTTCTGCATCACTAAATTTTTTTAGTTTTGCATGTCTACTTTCATGGCTCAAGTGAAATGTAGATACTTTTGTGCTTGAATTTGGTTGCAGACTCCACCTTTGGAAGTAGGTTCAGGATATGTAGATCCTCTTTAAGGGCCTTCATAGTTTAGATAGTAGACATTTGGAAGTTCATAATACTTTATCAGGTCTTGGTTCATAGCCACTCTCCGAGTTAGAATCAGGCAAGCAGAAGCTATCCTCCTCCTCCTCAGCAGGCACTTCTCTTTCACAGTCACTGCCAGAAGAACAGGAAAGAGTTTCTTCTGCACAATTTCTATCCATCTCTGAGTTTACAAACATGTTCACAATAACCGTTTGTAGCATGTTGGATGATCTTGAATTGTTTAAAGTAGAACAGAAATATCCCGATTCAGATTCACTACCTGGATGCATACTGTCTTCATCCATTTCAGATATTTCATTTTCTTCACTATCTTCTAAATCATTAGCTAGTGTGTACTTATCAAACTGATTTGATGCCTCAGCCTCCTCATCTTGCTCTGGTGGGTTGACACTGACGATGGATGATGTAAGGTTTTCTCTCGGTTGATAGCCATCCTTGGAGTCTTCCTCCGATGAAGAAAAACATCTCTCTCTCTCTTCTTTTTTTGGCGGGGTCACTGTAATTGGCTGGGATTCTTCAGGGGTTGGTTTTAGGAGCCTTTTACATCCTGGAATAACAATCTGTAAAGGACATACAAACACTGTATTATTTACACTGTAACCTCTACAATGCATTGCATTTATTTATTTGGCATCATTTTACAAGCTTCCATTAGTTAACTTTAGTTAAAACATTAACTAACATTAATAATGAACAGTTGTATTTTTATAAAAAAATGACTTCGAGACCACTTAAAATAATAGAAAATGTGGCTCAGAAAACAAAGTTAGTTCCTAGAAAAGCTCTAGCATCATTTGTTTGCAGATGCCACATATTTTGTATCTTTGAAATTCTGGATATTTTGTATCTTTGAAATTCTGATTTTTTAAAGTTTGACTTGAGGCCTATATACACATAATAAATGTATTTTGTATATAAAAATAGGAAATATCTTGGAAGGGTCGTGTTAAAAAAAAATCAAATAATGTTCATAAAATGATTTCAATATAACAACTGATAAATGCAACTTCAATTCTAAAGTCAAATTAGGACATACACAAAGCTTTATGAACTTCAATAAGTATTGAAGAACATACCAAATGTTTTGGAATGCGGAGATTCTTGATTTGAAGCCTCATGTGGTAAAAACAACCAAAAGGCAAAAAAATCCCAGTTGAAAAAATAATCAGCAGCATGGCCACAATGCACATCACTAGCACAAAGCTTCTTGTAGAATCTATAAGACACATTAACATACAAACAATATCATTGTAATAAAGTTGCAATGTTTTTGAAGTAAAGCTATGCTCACCAAGGCATTTAATTGATCAGAAATACAGCAAAGCAGTAATATTGTGAAAAATTATTAGTTTAAAATAACTGTTTTGTATTTTTAAATGTAATTTATTCCTGTGATCAAAGCTGAAGTTTCAGCATCATTACTTCAGTCTTCAGTGTCACATGATCTTCAGAATTCATAATATGTAGATTTTCTGCTCAAGGAACATTTCTTCTTATTTTATCATTTTTATAAATATCAGAAACAGTGCTGCTTTCTAGTTTTGTGGAAATTGTAATTTATTTTCTTCAGGATTCTTTAATGAACAGAAAGATCAAAAGAGCATTTACTTTATTTGAAATAGAAATCTATTGTTACATTATACATTTTTATTCTCACTTTTCTTCTACTCTCTACTCTCTTTCTCTCTCTCTATGGATATACACACTCTGAACAGTATACAAATAAAAATATATCCATTACCTAATAGAAATACACATTTGGTGGTGTTGAAGTTATTGTTCTTCGAGGCTTGTTGATGACTGGCAGAAACACTAACACAATAGTTCTTGCCAGATGGCACATCATGGAAAATGTAGGGAGATTCAGAGGTTGATATCAGTGCTACAAACTACAAAAAAAACAAATTAATTTTAAGTAATGCAGTTATGTACGTATGTAGAAATTTCATTGTAATAATCAGTGATTGTACATGACAAAATATTATGCATTTACCTTTGATTCCCCTGCAGGACTGCTCTCAAAAAGGTACAGCAGGTATTCCAGTGGTTTGATCTCTGGTTTTAATTCCAGCCAATGACTAAAATTAATTTTAATGGACTTTTGTTCAGTTGAGATTTTTACATCTGGGGAACTCAGGCGTGCTACAGAATAATTCAACAGAAAGTCAAACACAACCATTTCAGAAGAGCATTATTTAGCTTTGCTGACCAAAACATTACATTAATTCTGAAAGTCTTATATAATGTATTTGAGCTTACTGTCTCCATATGGCTGGAAAGACTTTGATGTAGTTGTCCAGTTGGAGCTTGTCCCGTTAAATGTTGTCTTGACCCTCACAAAATAATTCCAGTGAAGCTCATTAGGCTGCCCATCAAAAGTCAGTTCACATGTCAGTATGGCTGTGTTAGTGCATTGTGTAGTGCGATTCCACTTTCCTCCAGACCTACCCAAAAAATGAGTACAACTATTTTTATAAATCTATTTGACAAGTCGCAAAGTATTTTTATTTTATTTTATTGTATTTATTTTATTTTTTGCGAATGTCTGTATATACATTTTATGTGCAGTTATAAATTCCAAGGTGTATCTGGTGTCAGGAGGATGTCCTTGTCCAGGAAGCCATTCAGCTGTAGCCTTAAAATCCAACAATCCCACAGTCAGATTCTTTGGAGGAGAAAGAATTGCTAAAAATAGATATAAAAATAATAATTGTGGCATTAGTTACAAAACAAACCAATTAAATATGAATAAATGCCAAAATACACAAGCCAACATGTATTGTATAGAAGCATATGTGTAGCTAAATTCAATTTTAAATGCAATATGTAAAATGGCAATGTATTTCTGTATTTAAATTTACATTTTCCCATTCATATGTGCAACATTTAGTGCAAAATGAAAATGAAAATTCAATTATATCATTTAAATTTGCCATTTTCTACACTAGATATTAATATGCGAATTAAAAACATATTTTAAAGTTTTATAAGTTGCAAAATTGAAATGAAAATGTATTACCCAAATTGATTAGATATGTTTAACATGTCCACACAAAAACTGGGATTACATTTTCATCGTGAGACCGCGTGATGATTGTAGCAAAATGCAATGAGAGTTTCAAAATGCATTCTGAGCCAAAGGTGCAGTAAAAGGGTAGCAAAATGGTGATTTAAATGTCTTTTATTTTTCTTAAATGCATTGACACTTACATATATGACGTTTCAATTGCATTTTCATTAAATACCCCGTGATGAATATAGTTTAAGTCACTGTTGATTTGAAAATGCATTCCGAGCCGAGCACGCCCCCGAGCTGTCAATTATTACATCAAGGTGGGGCTCGGCAACGGGACGTACAATAGGTCAATATTCACCATTAACCAAACGCCTTTCACCTGCCTGAGCATCTCTCACTGTTTACACTCGGATTGATGCACATAAGCAAACAGACAGTGCTATGCTACACTTATTTACTACCTTACCTTATATTTTATTACTCTTTTATTTTGAATCCTTAAATAGCGCGTGTTCCGTGGCACCTGACCAGGGACGTGCAGAGAGTTCCTCAGGGGCAGGGGCTCAAATGTAAAAAAAAAAGGGGCAATGTGAAAAAAATTAAAAATAACAATTATATAAAATATAAAATTACTATTTTATATTTTTGCAATAAGTCACTTATGGTCATCAAGCCTGCATTTATTTGATAAAAATTTTAATATACTTTAAAATACATTTTATGCAATGCTGATTTATTTGCAATGTTGGAAACCAGTCATACTTTTTTCAGTATTCTTTGATGAATAAAAAGATAAATAAGAACAGCATTTATTTAAAATATAACTTTTGTAACAATATACACTACCGTTCAAAAGCTTGCGGTCAGTATTTTTTTTTTTTTAAGAAATTAGTTTTTATTCAGCAAGGATTTGTTAAATTGATAGAAACAGTGACAGTAAAGATCGATATTGTTAGAAAACATCTCTATTTTGAATAAATGCTGTTCTTTTTAACTTTTTATTTATCAATGAACCCCCCAAAAGTATCACAGGTTCCAAAATAAATAAATAAAATAAAAATAAAAAGCAAAAAATTAAGCAGCACAACTGTTTCTAACATTGATAATAAATCAGCATATTAGAATTATTTCTGAAGGATCATGCACTGAAGACTGGAGTAATGATGCTGAAAATTCAGCTTTGAATCACAGAAATAAATGATATTTTTAATTATATTAAAATAGAAAAACATTCTTTTAAATTGTAATATTTCACAACATTACAGTTTTTCTGTATTTTTGATCAAATAAATGCAGGCTTGATGAGCATAAGACACTTTCATAATGCTGCATAATTATCAAAAATGGTAATATAATAAAGTCCTTTCACGTCACCATTTCGCCAGCCTACACTTCACATAATAGGCCTGTAGGTGGCACTTGGGCTTCATAAACTATGAGAGTTTCATCAAATAGTAAACGGTGTAGGATATCATACATAAATATAAGTGAATTGAACAGCCTACTGATTACCATTATTGCGACTTTTGTTTTGTGCAGTGCTTTTGTAGTCATTCAGCATCTATTTTCTCAGCGATGTAGGCTAATTTGATTTATAAAATGAGACAAACAGCAGATCCAGATCGCTCCACAAATAAGCTTGTCTGTCCCATGTCATTTTCTACCGATTTATGCATAAGAACAGAAGATAACCACTCCACTTCACATTATTGTCCAATGAAATTTGAACTTGAGCCAGATCATGATTGGTTGGTGTATTATACATGACAAATGGGCATTGATGAATTATGTAGCCTAATATTCTAAAATATATAATATATGGATTTTTAATTAAATCGAAACACTAGCTTTGATTATTGATGAAAAAAGAGTTTAAAATATTGTTTGGTTTATTTTTTTCCTTCCGTCGACCCACTCACTGAAAGAACCATACACGGCTTGAGAGCCTATGGTTTCTGAACAGACTGTGGAATATCAGTCAGTCAAGCAAAACGCACGCAACCCATAGCTACGCCTCAGATTTGACAGATATGTAAAAATAAACAGGAATTTTCCGACTTTTGAGCGATTAGTTACCATTTTGTACACATTGTCATGTTAATTAGAATTCAAATGCATTTTGTTTTATTGACCACAATATCATTGATATTTGTCTGAGAGGGGCACTTTTGAATAATTTTGAAAAAAGGGCTCGAGCCCCCAAAGCCCCTGCCCCTGAGGAACTCTCTGCACGTCCCTGTGGTGCCACGGAACACGCGCTATTTTACGGATTCAAAATAAAAGAGTAATAAAATATAAGGTAAGGTAGTAAATAAGTGTAGCATAGCACTGTCTGTTTGCTTATGTGCATCAATCCGAGTGTAAACAGTGAGAGATGCTCAGGCAGGTGAAAGGCGTTTGGTTAATGGTGAATATTGACCTATGGTGCGTCCTGTTGCCGAGCCCCGCCTTGATGTAATAATTGACAGCTCGGGGGCGTGCTCGGCTCGGAATGCATTTTCAAATCCACAGTGACTTAAACTATATTCATCACGGGGTATTTAATGAAAATGCAATTGAAACGTCATATATGTAAGTGTCAATGCATTTAAGAAAATTAAAAGACTTTTAAATCACCATTTTGCTACCCTTTTGCTGCACCTTTGGCTCAGAATGCATTTTGAAACTCTCATTGCATTTTGCTACAATCATCACGCGGTCTCACGATGAAAATGCAATCCCAAGTGTCCTTCTCCTAAGTCTAAATGCATTTAGGAAAAACAGCATTTAAATGATAATTTTGCTACAGTTTTTGCTTGGACATGTTAAACGGGTAATTAATTTTCATTTTAAATTTGCAACTTATAAAGCTTTAAAATATGTTTTTAATTTGCATATCAAAACTAGTGTAGAAAATGTCAAATTTAAATGATATAATTGAATTTTCATTTTGCACTAAATGTTGCACATATGAATGGGAAAATGTAAATTTAAATACAGAAATACATTTCCATTTTACATATTTCATTGCCATTTTGCATATTACATTTCAAATAGAATTTTGCTACACATATGCTTCCATAGTATTGACAATAACAGGGTGTGTGCATGCAAAAAAAACAGTATTTATATATTTGCATTGTGAGATTAAGAAAGGTTACCATTTGCATTACATATCTGCCCTATACATCTAAGCAACTTTCAAATCACAGTTCAGATGCAGAAATAAATGTACACTACCTTTAGATGGCGTTAGACATATTTGAAGCAATGTGAACATGCAGGCTATGAAGCGGGTCATCGTGTCATTAAATCATGTCAAACCTTTAAAAAAGGCTGGAAGTTTATCCTTAATCGCCCCTGTAAAAACATTAAGCAGTACAAGACACATAATTACAACAGATCACAGATAATATTTAACATGATGTTTGGAGAATAAAAATATAGATGAATAAAACAACATTACATAAATAGAAATATGCAAAATAGCATGATTAGTTTGGTGCAAACAATATTTGACTTAAAGGGCCAGAACAAGTTTACAACTATAATATTATAATCATTACAATACCAAAAGGAGAAAAAGATTAAAATAAAAACAGTAAGTGTTCAGTAAAAGCCTAAGTTACTAATAATGGACAATTTAAGTCACACTCACCACACTGGAGTCATCTCTGTTTCTCTAAATGATATTTCAGTCCTGAAGACAGCAGATCCATCCATCTGAGACTGGGTTTAAACAAATGATCCAAGACAAATACGACTGCTTTCAAAGCGTCACTCGTTCACTACAGAGAATGTCTTGAGGGTATACGTCAAGCAATGTTTCCAAGCAATCTTAAAAAGACTAAGAAAATACAAACATTTATTTGTAGACACATTCTACAGTACACAGAATGAGAGAACAACTCTCTGCAGGTCTGCACTCACAACATATTAAACAAGTCCAGACTTCTTTACTGATCTAAAGGTATATTTGGGACTTAAGTCCCTCCCCTGATACCTGGAACATGAAAACAGGTTGTTCCGGTCTCCAGGATGGAATCTCATCTGTTGTCCTCATCATTCTCCACCCAGCATGCACCTGTTACAAGCACAATAGCTAATAAAGGTAATTATGTTGTTCTGAACATAGTACGCAGAAGCTTCATGATATGAATGAACAATGTTATTATTAATATATATATATATATATATATATATATATATATTCAAATAAATATTGGTTGAACAAGCTTATTTTAAATGTCTTGCAAGTGACCTAACTGCAATTGCAACATAGGAAATTTGATACTAAATACTTTTATTTCTATTTTATAATGCTATAGCTTCTTCTCTCAATCAAATCTGACTCATACACTATCTGGAACACATGATGTTTACATATAGTCCAGCACATAAAACAGTGAACAACACTATTGACAATTCTGACTGATGTGTAGTACTGTTGTTGTTATAAGACACTGCCTCTCACACTTTTGTTTTTTACTTTAAAATGCAGGCTGCTGCAGCAACACTTATACTGCTACCATGTACACTATTTACAATTCATGGGTACTTTTGTGCAATATTAAATGCACTGCTCATGCACGGTCTCACTTTATACTTACTGATGTTGCACTATTGCTGTTGGTATTGTCATTGTTTCTGTCTTATTGTTTATGGTTAGATAGTTTTTAGTTTATAGAGTTTGTTTCTTATTTATTACTTAATGTCCTTATTGGTATTGATGTCTTGGCAGAGCTGCTAACACCGTTTCGTTGTTTTTGTACCTCCGGGTGCATACAATGGCAATAAAGATTCATTCTTTTGGCCAGAGGAGAACCGTCCCCTGGCTGAGCCTGGTTTCTTCCCAGGTTTTTTTTTTTCTCTATTTCTGTAATCTAAAAAACACTTAATAGTCAGTAATATTATCAATATGACTGCACAGACACCCTCGAATGAAAACTGAAATAAGCTGGATGATGGGACTGTTGTCTTCTATAGAGCTGCTTTACAATTAAATCACATCTTGCAACTTCGACACGTTAACCAACTGAACTGAATAAAAATTTAACTGACTTGAGCTGAATAACAACAATACTGCCTTCTGCAGACATTCTTTCAAAATGTAATAACTTTATACTGTTATTGAATTGAACTGAACCAACATTGAACTGACTTAAGCTAAATAATTACACAATTGTCTTTTATAGCTGCTTTAAAGCAGAATCTTAATTATCTCCATAAGCGAGTTTCCATAACTGATTCTACTATTTTTTTACAGTGAAGCTGCTTTGAAACAATCTGGATTGTATAAAGTGCTAAAGAAATAAAGGAGACTTGACTAGCTGCCTTTACAAGTTGAGAGACACAAGACTATTGGGGATGGAGTGAAAGGGAATGGGAACATGATATGTAACTTGCAGTCAAGATTTTCTTCCTAAATCATATTTAGTTGGGACTATATAGAGTTCCCTTAAGGAATATCTGTTGGGAATACAGTATCCTTATATGTAAGAATACAGAAACTTGCATGAGCCTATATAACCTCTCTGTCTATAAGTGCTAGTGTTTATCATGAGTTAGTTTGAGGCTAGATCCCCTTATTTCTACAACCTTTGGAAGTGTGTAGAACTTGTGTAAAAGCAATGTAAAACTTATTTTTTATTTAAATGATCCTGTATCTATGATAGACTTTCTCATGAACACTCAGCTTCAAAATTCCTCATAAAACATCTTATTACAGAGTTTCTATATCATACCATTCAGCTGTAAGACAGGTGCTTGAGAAAACTGACAGAACACATCCATTGACTCACTGCTTTATTTACAGCAGCTCTTTATAATGATATAAGATTTGAAGCCAAAAGTATCTACAATACTTCTGACCCTGGAATACAGTCGTGGCATTTGCAAAGTAGCAAAATAAATGATGAGAGCATGGTACAAGTTTCCAAGACAGTTTGAATGTGTCCTTCATATAACAAAAATGAAAAAGTTGAAATCTGTCAGTTTTAATAAAAATCAACCCTGGAACATAAAAGACGAATCACCCCAAAACAGTCTTATTAATCACATGGCCAGCATACAAACTGCAGCCAAATTTCAATAGTCACTTCACCTTAGTGTTTAATCTTCAGTATAAACAGTTTAGTAATTTACGGGAATGACAACCGTATTTTACAAAGTTAATTTAGTGACAACTGCATTTACCAAAATTACATGCTGTGTGCACAGAACCAAACTGAACAGCTGTTAAAGACGTATTTAAACTTGCATCAGAGATGTGCCTCTCTTCTGTGTATGCAGTGCAAGAACATCACAGGTAAAGAGATACGAGGCTTGCTCATTCACACATTATGACACAATTCTGTCTCTACACAGTTGCGCTTAACAAATACAAATAAGACCAAATATAACAACCCGCAATTGCCCACTTTATTCAGTCCACTTACAGTCCTTGATGTGAACAGGGTTTAAGATTCTCTTCCGCATTTACATGTAGTTCTCACTCCTGAAACTTTACAGTGTGAACATGGCCGATATAATGCAGGCCTGACTCATACCTGCATTCCTGTGAACCAGTGGCTGTTGTGCGTCATAAGAATGTGCACTACTGCTCTGACGTTTGTCAAATCAAGTCATGCATAATGCATCCTTATACAGTTGACACTGTCACTTTGTTTCCTTCCATCTTCATACTTGCCATTATGCCAGAGTCCGACCCCCAAGGAGAGTCTTCAAGTTTAGCTTAACAAGCAGAGAAGAGGGTGTTTTGTTTGAATGAGGGGATGATACGTGATAAATTGTGCGCCTCTTTGCTAATCTTCAATATGTTTGGCTTGATTTAGGAGTGAATTATATTTGGAGTTTGCTACAAAAAATAGATCTTTAATAGAGAAGTCACAGGAAGTTGAAACTACATATTCATTTGTGTGGTCTCCTCCAACAGTTGCAGAAGTTGGAATCTTCTTCTTAAGTAAGATAATCTTTGAATATTTATCTCAGGTTACTTTGGGGCCAAAATAAGACCAAAACAGTAAAATCCTTCATACAGGAAGGATGGAACCAACATATCCCGGTTTTTTTTAGCCCCCTCATTCCTGCTTGCCATGAACTGCATGATTGTCCAGTATGGCAAAGAGGGCTTTGATTAGCTTGCCTGTTCTGTCCATTGTCTGTGGTGGACCAGTGTCTTTGGGCAGACATGAAGGTGGTTTCTGAAGTCCCCAGTCTTGAGCGGTGCCTCTTTTCTGTTAGGTTTCGTATCTAACCAACGTTGACCCCAAGACCGACCTGTAACTTGTCTGCTCTGTGGTTGACAAAGGCACCCATGATCAATGTGGCAGGAAGGGGGTAAAGCCGCTTTTCCAGAACCCCACCAATGATACAGCGGCTGTCCAACATTCCTAAAAAACACCAAAATGATCGACAGAAATGATGAGTTAAATATTAATCCTAAATTGAATCATTCTGTTACACACATTACCCTAGTGAAAAATAAATATACTAAAATGTATTTGAAATTCATAAATACATTTATTTTGTGCTAAGTATACTACAAATACATTTACATATTTATGTACTTAATAAAAATACACTGCAATTGTACCTTTAGTATACTAAACTGGTATACTTAAAGTCTGCTAAATTGGAACAACTAATTTTGTACTTAATGCACTTTAATTGTAAGAAAGTAGTGCTGAAGTCAAACTAAAGATATACTGAAGTATTATCCATATTAATATATAATTATAATTATCCATATATAATTATCCATATTATCCATATTAACCAGCTGTTTTTGATGATTAATTAATTAACACCAGTTTAAGAATACCTGTTTGAGCAATTGATGTGTGTCCTGAAAAAGGCTGTTTTTGCCGAAACGCGTAGATCTACTTTTAACTATTTTGTAATGACTTAAGCCCGGTACATTAAAGGCTTTTTATCTTACCACGTGAGTGCCTTGGAAGGATTTTGTCTATATATAGAAGTATATTTTATTGTGCTAAAGTGGAACTATTGCACGTATACTTTTGGTGCACTTTAAATATCTTGCATTTAAAGACAGATATTATTCAAAGATCATAAAATCCTCATCAAAAGTGACATTAAAACACATTTTAGGCTTAATATTACGAAATGTGCATTGTGCACAGGTAGTACTCTAAATAAAGTTTAATTATAATCAGGGGCGGACTGGGACAAAATTTCAGGCCGGGAAATCTCACACTCATCCAGGCCATCCCATAAACCCACAACAAAATTTGAAACCACGGGCAACAATATTTTTTGTATGACCATTCATCATCATCATAAAACAGTTTAAATCCCTAGGCTTTCCGTGCAAAATAATTCAAGGTTATCACTTGAACTTCCATTTTCCTTTTTAGTCTCTTCATTTTCCCTGACATCTCTCTGTCCCTTATGTGTATGTTTACTTTTTTCACTAATTTTTTTCATCAACACATCTCCAACTTGTTGCAAAACAACCATCTCATTATAATTTGTTTGCACATAGTATACTTTTATTTTAGAAAAAATTAAGTATTACATTAAGACCATATGTTATTGTTTTATCTTACCTAAATGTCAAAATTGGTACAATAATAGCTACATCCTGAATATATCTTTATAGAAAAAATCTTAACACTGAACATGTTTTTGCATTATCATGGGTCATGTTTTGTCCTAGAAGGAAAATTAACCATGGTATTATTAGGCCTATGGTAAAAGTAACCATGTTTTTTTTTTTTTTGGCAGACTGATTACCAATTGTATAACCAGAGTTTTACTACAAATACCATGGTGAACTATATAGTGTAAAATCATTGTTAAATTGTGGTTACCATGGTTTAACTATAGTAACCATGTTAATTTTTGTTGTGTTGTTGTCTGCCTTAGCTCCCTCTAAACCTGTTATAAACGATGTGAATATTTGTCTGCTAAATTCCTACTCTATACAATAATAATTATATCCTTTTGGTAATTTTGCAGTAATTAATTGACTGCTATTGCTTCATTTGCTGAAGTAAACAAATACAAAACTACAATACAACAAAACTACAATAGTCTATTTACAAATGTAAATAAAATGTGTCAGCACTTGAAGTCCTGAACAGGACAGTTTTGAGTCTCTGCTCCACCTGGGCGCTTTACTCCATTCTCGAGTCTCGCATCCTTCTGGCGGATGCGCGGAGCGTGCGCGAGGCGAAGCGCGATGCCAGTCAAGACTAACCAATTCATGATTTATTATTTTAATTCTTTTTTTTTTTTTTATTAAAGTGCCCCTATTATGGGTAATGAAAGGTTCATATTTTGGTTTTGGGAGTCCCCAACAACAGGTTGACATGCATTCAAGCTCAAAAAACACTTTCATATTCTTATAATATGCATTTCTTTTTACCTTATTTGCTCAACGACTCCCAAACGATTCGTTCAACGATTAATTTTTCCAAACTCCTCCTTTGCGTGACGCTAGTCTGCGGTGATTGGTCGATTTCATTTAAAGCAGTGTTTGTGAGCTTTTAACACTCCAAAAGCGGCACCTAGTGGCAAAGAATGAATTTGCATGTTCATTCAGACCAACGCAGAAATCAAGTTTTCCCAGGTCTGCACGCGCAACAAGTGGGTGGGCAATATGCTAATAGGCGCGTTCGACTTTAAGCGGCGCTGCACAGAATGGTCAGTGTATGACATCAAATTACCGCGAGAGCCATTCGAAAGCATAGGATCCGTCTGCTCTCTTATCGCTCTCGCGGTACTGTGATGTCATACACTGACCATTCTGTGCAGCGCCGCTTAAAGTCGAAAGCGCCTAATGTTTCATGTTGACGTCAACATGAAATGGCTTGGGATTCATTTTAAAAACGACTCGTTTCAATAATTCAGAGTCGACTCTTTCTTTTGAGAGACAATAACTTTATACATGGTGCACTTTCAGATTTAAAACTTTGCAGGATGCTTTCTCCTTAGAGCGGTCACACACTGCTCAAGGTCATTTTAAAAAATCCATAATAGGGGCACTTTAATATTATTGAATGGCGAATTCAGAAATAATCACTTTAGTAGCTACATTCGGCAGGCAACAAAAACAACAACAACAAAAAATATGTAGGGCAGCAGGCCAAATTGGCTGCCAGGCCACCGGGAATTCTCCCATGCTCCCGATGGCCAGTCCGCCCCTGATTATAATGTTTATATCAGCAGGGCCGCTGCTGGCCAAATGGGTGCCCTAAGCAGGATTGTATTGTTGTGCCCCCTCTCTCAAATATTATGGAAGTAAAAAAAAACAACATAAAAATATCCCACCAACCATAGGGGTCAAATAGAACTTTAATAAAATATAAAAGTAAATAAATAAATTGTTATTAAATTGTATAATTTACAAATTACAATTGTAGCTCTAGACAGTTACCTGGCTATGATTTTATTAATACAGTTGTCTGATTAAATTAAGCAGTTTAAAAAAATTAAGCAGTTTTACTACAAAGACCATGGTTAATTTTTGTAAGGGTTGTGATGTCCACATGTTTTTGTTGAAAAAAAGTATAGAGGCTGTGTCATCTATACCAAAATGGTGGCCAAAAATTAAAGATTAAGTGGATATTTGAATAAAATGTTTGGTCAATAGCCTTTAAACAAGGATTTGATCGTCCTGAAAGTGTAATAGCAGCAATTACCAGACCTTTGGCTCCCTTTGCAGGCATTTGTAATAACATGTAATGTACATAAATTTATTTTGTATTACATTATGTATTTTAACAGTGTTATTCAATGAAACCATAATTATTAATTAACCAACCATTATTGCCTCATTGTTTTATATAATGCATTTTAAGTCATTTTAAAGGCTGTTGTTGGCTTAGGTCTGTTTTTATAACCACAAAAAATATTATCTTAATACTTTCTTTGTAGATTATTATTTGAAGTAACAAAAACATGTTTAATTTGCGGTTACCATGGCTGCAAGAACCATGATTTTTGGTTTTATTCGTGTTAAAAGCATGGCTAATTTTCGTAAGGGAACATGGCAAACTCTGAGAGAATATTAAATGCGTTGGTGGTGGTGAAATTAGCTATTACGTCAACAGCCAAAAAAGTTTCACAGGCTTATGAATGTAGCCTACATGAAAGTGATGCACGGGTTTAGTTTCATCTTTTTTTTTTTTTTTCGGCGCCGGATTGCTGTCTTTTCATGGGCATAGACAAGTTGTCCATCAATTATGATCATTTACATTCAGCCGCAAACATGAGGTGCGAGCGGGCGTGAAATGTGGGAATGGCACGTTTTTTTTGTCCAAGTTTTGAGCAAATTGGGATGGTGCCCCCCTGGGAGTTGGTGCCCTACGCAAACTGCGTATAGGGAGCGGCGGTACTGTATATCAGTACGTCTCGAGGGATATGTCAGTAAATATGCTAACAGATTTGAACTATATTTAGTATGAAATAAATGCATTTTAAATATATCAATGGATGAAAGAAATTAAAAAAAAGAAAGAAAGAAACATTTTTTAAAAAAATTCCTTTAGCAAGGAAGCATTAAATTGATAAAAAGTGACCACAAAAAAAACACTAGACATTTTATTTTTTTGAGATGCACCTGTATATATATATATATATTAGGGCTGTCAATCGATTAACATTTTTAATCGCGATTAATCGCATGATTGTCATGAGTTAACTCGCGATTAATCACACATTTTTATTTGTTCTAAATGTACCTTAAATCAATCCTTTTCAAATTTTTAATACTCTAATCAACATGGGCATGGACAAATATGGATGCTTTATGCAAATGTACACTATATTGCCAAAAGTATTGGGTCGCCCCCTTCTAATGAACAGGTTTGACTACTTTAGTAATTTCTATGAGTACAAATCTTAATGTTAAAGCATATAATGATATTCTAGGAAATTGTGTGCTTCTAATATTATAGCAACAGTTTGGACAGGACCCTTTTCTATTCTAACATGACAATGCCTCTGTGTATAAGACAAGGTTCAAAAAGAAAATTATTGATTCAGTCGGTGTGGAAGAACTTGACTGGTCTGCATAAAACCAAGTCCTAATCCCAGTTTAACACCTCTGGTGTGACTGTAAATGCAGACCTTGAGCCAAAAACTCTCACCAAACACCAATGACTTGTACATATGGGTACAGTCATTTTAGACACTTCCAAAACTGTTGCAACAGAGATGGAAATACAATTTTTAAATACATGAATTATGTTCCCATTGTTGTTGCCACAGATTTGGAAGTGCATTTTTCTTTCTAAAGAAGGGGGTGTCCCAATACTTTGGTCTATAAGTGTATGTACAAGTCATTGGTGTTTGGTGATGAGTTTTTGGCTCAAGGTCTGCATTTACAGTCACACCAAGGTGTTAAACTGGGATTAGGACTTGGTTTTATGCAGACCAGTCAAGTTCTTCCACACCGACTGAATCAATAATTTTCTTTTTGAACCTTTTTATACACAGAGACATTGTCATGTTAGAATAGAAAAGGGTCCTGTACAAACTGTTGCTATAATATTAGAAGCACACAATTTCCTAGAATATCATTATATGCTTTAACATAAGATTTGTACTCATAGAAATTACAAAGTAGTCAAACATGTTCATAGAAGGGGGCGACCCAATCTTTTGAAATATAGTGTATGTTTATTATTATTGAAACCATAGTCAACATAAAGCATGAAGATTTTTATTATTACATTTGTTTCCCTATCTTTGCCCAAACTGTATTTTGATGAGCTAAATTCTCAATAAAACTGGTATATTTTACTGTTTCTGTTGTCGGACAACAGAATAATAATGAAATAGTGACTGAAACGTGACCCATAGACTAGAGTACATAACCAGATCTCCCTTCCAAGAGTTAATCTGCACAAAAAAATATGATAATCGCACCGTCGTCTGAGAAATCAAATACACATAAGATAAAGACAATAGTGTGCTGTGATTTCGGCTATACTTGATGTAAAATTAGAAAGCAAATAATATCTGTGTTTAATGATTAAAGCGCTGCTCCTCTCTGCCGCGCGCTGAGCAACGCAGAGAGAGAGAGAGAGAGAGAGAGAGAGAGAGAGAGAGGTTCGCGCGCTGAACAGAGCAGACGCAGAGAGAGAGAGAGACAGAGAGGTTGCCGCGCTGGGAGAGGAAGACCTTGCATCGCGCGGCAAAATAGAAAAGGTTTGGGCCTTTTTTGAAGGGAAAAAAGGTACTTAAAGGGGTTGCAATTTGCTAAGTTGGCAAATATTTCTTAATGGGTTGGGCCACGGGTCAAACCGGAAATACGCGCTGCGTTTGCGCGTTAAAAAAATTAGTTTAAAATGTGTTAACGCGTTTTAACGTTCAAACTATATATATATATATATATATATATATATATATATTTATTTATTTAGCATTTAGCAGACTTTTGTCCAAAGCGACTTATGAGACTAGAAGCAATCAAAACCAACATAAGAGCAACAACATGCAAGTCAAAAGCTTGGTTACTAAAAACCAAGTTTTTTTTTTTTTTTTTTTTAAAGAAACAAGTAGATAGAATAGAAAAAAGAAAGCTAGTGTTAGTTTTGCAAGAAAAGCTTTACAGTTTAATAGAGGGTTATGTGTTTTTTTTAAATAAAAAGAAGACTTAAAATAGAATTAGAATAGAGAGTGCAGTGACAAAAATGAAAAAATAAGTAATGATGCTTAAAATTCTTTGCCATTATAAAATAGAAAACCTTTTATAAAAATTTTATAAATATTTCTTAATATTACTGTTTGTGTTGTGTTTTTGTTCAAACTATGCAGCCTTAATTATGAGACTTCTTTCAAAAGCACTAAAAACCGTTCCTCACTTGTTTAATTTAACTTTCAGTGACAAAAACAGTGCCAACCCACTCTGATTTCACAGACTTGAGGACTCTAGAGAAACAGAATGCGCTATTGCGTAACATACAATCTCATGATAAGTTCATGGTAAGTCTGTTTTAAAGTTTAATTGTTATTGCCAAGCCAAGATAAAACCTTCAACTGCTTTCATTTTCTGAGCTGATTTTAGAGAGAAAATTTGTCATTCTGTGGATTTAAACAAGGCCAAAGATGTTAAATGGAGTGTAGTAAACACTGACACAGCTCAGAGCAGAATGCAAACTGGATGAGTGTTTAAAACAAAATGCACATGCCAAGGGTGGAACATGTAAAGAAATTTGTTAATAAAAGGCCTTCCATTTTAAGACATGTAATTTGTCTATGTATATTCTAATGGGGTGTTTACTTCCTGAATGCTCCTGTTACAGTCTGGAATGGAAAATATGAAAAACAAAACAAATTTGAGTATGAGTATTTGAGTAAATGGTTAAAATGGGTTTAAAAATAAAGGGTTAAATTCTGCCCTGCAAAGAAATTCCGTTTGGGCTAAAATTGGGGGTTTAATAATCTGTTTTGTGACGTATTGTTTGGCTTAACGATGCTAAGAATCATACAAAGCCCCAGACAAGACATGTGGGAATAAAAATATTTATATCATGGCCATGAATTAACGATTCGTTCCCATGACTTATTAATAAGTCAGCACGATACTAATTTATTACCTGGTTTTAAGTAAATTGTGAGCATTCTATGAACAGAACGGATTAGTAAATCGTGCAAACATTGTATTTAAAATGAGGTAACACAATTTAAATATTTTATTCTGCATGTCAGAATAACTGGGGCTCAGTAGAATCAATAAAAACAATGAAAACTGATATCAAAAAAGATTTTTTCTGTTCCAGTATTTCCAGTGTAGTTACTGCAATTTGTGATTCATTGCACAGTGAGTATATCTGCCCTCCTTACCTTTGAAGACCATTTTAGCTTCAGGAAGTTCCATCTGGTAACCAAAAGAAAAGGTTGTTTCCTGGGTCCTAGTGCTCGCCTCAAACTCCACTCCCACCTGAATCTGTGGAGATGAATTATAGACTGCAGCATTTTGAAACTATTACTGTGAAACATCATCATATCCTTTAACACCACCATACCTGTTTATTGGCCCTGTGGTAGTAGCTGGCATGTGCACCTCCTTTACCAGCATTCAGTGTTGCAACCCAATTTGGCCCTAAGACAGAAAAGATAGGACATTTGCGTCTCAAGTTCCTTTGAGAAACAGAAGAACATTGTACATACAAATAGGATGAGTGACACTGAAGACGTAACTGTTTAGGATGACTTATACTGGTGTATAACAAATAGATGACCGCTCTAACCTGAGTACTGGCCTGCTAGGGTGAGTATGCCCCCTTCTTCTGCTCGACCACGATGGTACACCAGCTCTCCCCCCAGAACCAGCTGCGGGGATACGCTTTGAAGAAAGTGTGCAACCATGATAACTGTCACAAAGAAAAACAAATGCACAAACAGATAACAACATTATAGGTGCAGTACATGTGATATTGACTGCTAGCAGGTGAGCTACAGTCCGAATTCAAAATATTGGAGAGCGTTGTTTCTCCCACCCCCTTCTACTTAGACTCAACGCTCACATGGGTTGCCAGATTGAGGACACACAACAGAAATTAGCGCAACTGATAATAGAAGGCAACAAGGCTTACACTTTAAGTTAATTGCTTTTTAATATGCCTCTGACCATAGAGCTTTTAGATGGATGCCGAGACTTTTTTTATGTCGGGGAGAATCTGCGATCTCTGACACAGTTCATTTGCTGGCTTGCATGGCTTCAATATGCTGTGTTTTCCACCAACTGGCAACCCGGGGTGTCAAAATACTATTGGCTAAATTGGCAGTGGGTGGACTCACAAGGACCGAAACAAAAACACACATTCCGACACAGAACCAGTGTTGCCAAGTCCACGTTTTCCTGTGGAATTGGGCTACTTTAACACTGTTGCAGCGGGTTGTTTTTCATGTCCGCGGGTTTAAGCGATCTAAATAACATGATATTTAGCTCCCTAAAATTTGATTTTTACCAGGGGACCCCTAGAAACACAACTGGGCTACTTTTGAGTAGCAGTTGGGCAGGTTTTGTTGTGAATAACGTTGGAGAAACAAGTATGTGTACTTAGCATGTTTCTCTGTCCTCTGTTATCGTCCCGTTAACAGATTCAGGCATGATGAATTTTTCTTTGTCACTGTCCCATACTCCCGAAATTAACAGAAAAATATGTTAAAAAATACAGTACAAAGACTGGAGAAATGTAATGTATTTTTGTACTATTTTTCTGTTATTTTCAAGAGCTACTGGGACAGCGCTAAACCAGTCGATTGTGATTGACGGGTTGGAGCCCACTTCGCAAAATAGCATAACAGGACCCCTTAAACAGAAGCTGGCTGCCTTATGAAATTTAAAATGAATGCAATGCCACTCAAGAAGCAATGGAAATAATAACTTATGGCCTAAAACTATTTTCCTCAATAGGCAAACAAAACAATTCATCAAAATGACATACAAAGACAACCAAAGAAAAGCCTGTTCTGCCTGGAAGGCATTGCTTTGTTGTAACTAATGCACATTCCTGTGACACCTATAAATCAGTATGTCTTCTGTTTTAATGAGGAAGTCACACGATCATACCTGATTCCCTCAGAATGTCAGGGTTGGCCATAGTAACCGCTGCTGTGAAGTCACTACCTCTATACTCCGTCTCAAACTGCCATGTGACAAACTGTGCATGTTGAGTCTATTAAAGAATAAGCAGTCAGTCCACATTGTGTTCAAATGTATTTATTTATACTAGTGCAATACAGCATGCCACTGCTACTTACCTGAAATACTGCTTTAGCTCTTATTTTCTCACTCAGATGGAGCAAAGAGTGTGCATTTAAGCTGCCAGAGGAGTCCATTTCCCCAATAAGCATGGGTGAGCCCTTTACACACAGAACATCATTGGATTGTAAAGGGAGAAACTATCACATTAAACTTATCTATTACATCTATGCCCAATTAAAACACACTTCAAGTAAATGCCCATTAGGTGAACATTATTGTTTAACTGCCCTGATACTGCTCACGAAGATTTGTTTGCCTGTGCTTTTGAAACGTGTTCCAAGAAACCTAGTAGCTTGTATTGCAGGTTTTAGTATTCAATCATTGCATAACATGCAGCAGGAGTCATAAGCTATAAATAACTGATGATTATGATTAAGATTAAGATTATGTTAAATAAGTTACCCAACTTAAATAAGTTGCATTCCTATCAAACAATCATATTGAAACATTTTTTTTAATTTATTAATTTATTAGTTTGAGTTGTATACCATCATACACTTTTATACTCTACCATTCAAATGTTTGGGTCAGTACTTTTTATTTTTAAGAAAGTGTTACTTTCATTCACCAAAGGCATTAAGAAAGACACTTATTTCAAAAAAATGTTTTTTTTTTAACTTTTTTTTTCATCAAAGAATCCTAAAAATAGTTTTCATTACAGCTGCTAACTGATAATTAAGAAAAGTTTCTTGAACACCAAATCAGCATATTAGAAGGATTTCTGAAGAATCACATGACACTAAAGACTGGAGTAATGATGCTGAAAATTCAGCTTTGCCATCACAGGAATAAATTTCATTTTAAAATATTCAAATATAAAACAGCTATTTTAAATTGTAATAATAATTCACTTTTTTGACTATTTACTGTTTTTTCATAAAAAAATAAAGCCTCGCTGAGCATAAAAGACACAAAAGTTTGAACGGCAGTGCATTTTCTTTTTTCTTTTCTTTTCTAAATGCCTAAAATAAAGTTTATTATCATTATTAATGTTTTTCTTACTGTACTCCTAATTCAAAACAAACCCACAGCTAATTTTCCTGGCACTTTGTCCCGATTCCAAACTAAATCCATACCAAAAAATGCTGAATTTGTCAGTGTGACAGCAGCTTGTAATCTTCCAATGTAATTTCCAGCATAACTAAGTAAAACTTACAGAAGTCATGCAGAAGAATAATAGAATAAATATATATGCCTCTGCCCAAACGTACAGTACTTTTTGGCAATACATTTTGATAAGAATGTTGCTTAAGGCCCTTAACCCCAGCCCTAATGCTACAGAAATCCACTTGAACGGGAACAAATGCAAGAATCTATCAGATTCTTACCGTCTCTTTGCTGTCAGTGTCTGATTGTAGGTGTTCAGCGTGAAAGCGATAACTGGATGGAGCAACAGCACTGAGTTGAAATGTGTGACTGACCTGAGGTAAGAATTAAACCACAAAAGCATCCATTAGTCCGTTGGGAAAACATGCAGTGCTGAATAGTGATACATTTCACTTAAAAGTGAAACTGTCCTAAACAGTGTCATAAGTAACAGAACCATGTATGAACAAACCTTGAAAAAACTGCTGAGGGTCTTATTTATCACCAGTTTCACTCCTTCAATCTGCTGTGGAAATACATCTAGATACACAAACAATTAAATGACATCTAACAGACCATCACTTAAAATTTGCATATTTTAATGGAATTTATAAAAAAGCATACAAAATCAACAGAGACCTTTACAGTTGCGATGCAAACCGTCAAAGCTCCCTGGGTTAGGTAGCCGTCCATCTCTCCTATCCCACCGTGACAAGGGTCTATCTTGTGGAAAAGGGGAGTTTTGGCGCCCTGGGCGGGTTGACAAGGCCAACACACTGCCCATGGGAACCCACAAGCCAAGTGAGAGGACCTGATCTTCTGAACTGTGAGAGACAACAGCAATTTGACATGCTCGCGTAATAATAATAACAAAAATAATAATAATACACAACATTGGACCATGCATCCTTAAATATAAAAGAAATTACAATATTGACCATATGATGCACATTTTAACATTATGGTTCTAAAAGGATACAAGAAAAGAAATCAAATAATGGGGGGAAGTATACAATTTTAAACTCTGCTAGTACACAAACCAACAGTGATGTTAATGAATAATCTGCACATTTATTAAAGCATTTGAGCGTGTTATCAGAGATTAATAATTGCATCTGAACGATGGTCAATAATCATGCATTTGGGAATATTATGCTAGGCTTTAAAAGTCTGTCTACTTACGCTGAATAGCTGTGGGCTGTGCAATTACAGTATGCAAAAATTACAGTATTTAGATATGCAGTGACCGCTGGAAGAGAGTAAGGTGAAAGGATGCTGAGGGATGTAAGGACAACTCAACTACAGACTCTAGCGGCGGAACCAGCTGATCAGTGCAGTGCAGTCGTTTGAAGAAGAGCAGCTATGAAACAGTTCCGTGCAGAAACACACTGTCTGCGGTTCAATCGGCTCATTCGCACACCGATGAAAACACGACTGACGAACGAATAAAACGTATTCGGAACGTTGTACTATTAGCATATGATATTTTTCTGATATAATACAAATTAGCCTCTTTTAATAACAAACTTCACCTTAAATAAAGGATTGTGACGTCACGGTGCACATTTATTTGGGTTCCTCCAGTGAGTCAACTACTGACAAGAGGTCTGACTCATTTGCGCGACTCGGTTCATTTGAACTGTCGTTTTACTGATCCCTGAACCCACGTTCTATCTGTTGGCGCATATTGCTGTTTATAGCACAGTCGTACCATTTAATACGCAAACATTTTAGGTAGTATGCTTTTTGTTCACTCCAAACGCTCTTTTACTATAAGCTCACTCAACGAGACGGTTCTTTATTCAATGATTCAGTGAGATACACTAAAAAGATCCGACTCTTTGCGAATCAGACATAGAGTCAACATGGCAGATGAAGCCACTAGGAAGGCAGTTTCTGAAATACCGCTTTTAAAAACAAATTCAGGACCAAGAGACAAAGAACTATGGGTTCAGAGACTTCGAGAAGAATATTTAGCGCTCATAAAGGTGAGTTGTAGCATTGTACTGTAGCAAAAGTATTAGGGAGCTAAGTTACTATGCTAGCTGTATAACGTAAATGAATAACCATACGTGTCATACTGAGTTAAAAGTGTTCAGTCTTATTGACGCTGACAGCCCATCAGTATTGTTTACAAACTACATATGAACTGAATATAACAAATTATACGCGCTTCTTAAAGTAATGGTGTTGTTTTGCAGTATGTTGAAAATAACAAAGCAGCTGACAATGATTGGTTCCGTCTAGAGTCCAACAAAGAGGGCACAAGGTCAGTTTTTTATTGCTAGTTCTTCTTTTAAGAGTAATATTTTCATTAAGGCCTTAGAGTTGTATAAATACGTCTTTTCTATGTAGGTGGTTTGGAAAATGCTGGTATATTCACGAGCTTCTCAAATATGAATTTGACATTGAATTTGATGTAAGATATTTTGAATTCAATTAATATTTAACTTCATTTTATATTTTGTTAAAGTCCAGAGTAATTATCTGTATCCTAATGTCCAGATTCCAGTTACATATCCTGCCACAGCACCTGAAGTGGCCATTCCTGAGTTAGATGGGAAGACAGCAAAGATGTACAGGTTTGCTCCATATGTTTATAATTTAGATTTTTTGATCACAATTTAATATTTTTTTATAATGTATCATTTTTATAATGTACCTAAATTGTTCAAAAAACATCTTTTATCACAGAGGTGGAAAAATCTGCCTGACAGATCACTTCAAGCCACTGTGGGCAAGAAATGTCCCAAAGTTTGGTCTGGCTCATCTTATGGCTTTGGGAGTAAGTTATGTTGCATGTCTAAAATCAAATGTCTTTCATTTCCTGAAATTGCTGCTTTGAAGTTATTGCATTTCATATTAATAACTAATCTCTTTTCTTTCCTAAGCTTGGACCATGGCTTGCAGTTGAGATTCCAGACCTCATTGCAAAAGGCATAATTCAACATAAAGACCAACAAAACAGCTGAAAACAGTAGCAGCCTTTGCATTTCACTATGTCTTACTGATGCAAACACAAATGACAGTTTTAACAACAGTGGCTTGCTTTCCCTGTGGTTTCAAATTTTTGTTTGCGACCTCACAAAAACTGTGTACTTCACATTCATATTTGTACATAGATCTTTTTTTTTTTTTTTTTACTGTATATCATGGTGATTCAATATTGGCAAGATTTATAATACCTGTCCAATGGAATATGTATGTTTTTCATCAGTAAAGCTTGGTACACACATGTAGGACTGTTTTAATTGTAGCAAGTGGGTACACCTCATGAGGATTTAAAATTAGAAGTAGAAAGTATGCAAAATTATTTAATTTTCGCAGCTGGAAATGTTTCTGTGTTAACAGCTTTTATTAAATTAAGTATTATAAGGAAAAAATAATAATTGTGAAATAGGTTTCTAATTCGTAAATTAATTAAATCTAATCTTAGTGACAGAAAGTTACTGGGCCTCAGTGCAGTTGCTCCAGGGTGTTAATTAAAGCAAGAATTTGTGATTTCTATAATGAATAATTTCTGTAAAAAAAAAAACTAAAATATTATGTAATGTATCTGTACTTCATTTTTAAAATAAAAATGGCAGATAAGGCATTTAAAAATATAAAGATATACATTAAAAAATATATTATTTGCGCAGTCAAACAGTTTGGTGACAAGAATCTTCTATGCTGAAATATATTAGGAAATCAAATCTTTTTTTTTTTCTTGTAGTAATTGTGAACAGTATGAAATCTTAATAATTAATAGTTACTGACAGCAAAAAGTAGATTAACATTATGCTATTATGAAATATACCTGTATGCCTATAAAAAGCAACTAGCCATAGCAAACATTCCTAGAGGTTTTGCAAATGAAATCCTCATTACTTTTGCATATGTAATATGATCAGGAATAGATCTATTCATATACACTCTTTTTATTGTCTGCAATACTAAATGTTTAAAACATTCCTGATTGATCAAAAAAATCTCTTCAAAAATCTTAGATCATTCAGTCATATGTGATCATATACATTTCAATTTTAAATATAACATCAAATATAGTGGCATATATCAGCAGGAAAAATAATTTGTCAGAGCATAAATGTCAAAGATAATTGTCACTGAGAACTATGAGGAAACCAAACAATCTTGTATACACAGATAGTATCTGTCAATACAACTTCAAGCATCATGCATTGACGCATGTCAACAAACCAGTTCAAAAACATGAAGAGCCTCCTGAATGATGCATCTGTCATGATTTCCTGACAGGTTTCTTAACGACTGCACACATGTTTGATCAGGAGAGCGCAGATAGTCTCTCCACACCCCCAGCATGACTGTACAGTATGAGCAGGCCCTAGTTTGAACTTGCACACTGTACAAGTACCTGAGGTGTTCGATTTTGATGGCCCCTTGTTTTGAGCAATGAGCTGTTTGAGTTCATTTAAGATGGTCGTGTTGGGTGCAAGAGCAATATCTGTGACCTCGACACGCTGGGGGTCATAGACGCAGTCCTCTTCTAGACCGCTAGGCACAGCTTTCATGCCACAGTTAGGAGGTACCCAGGCAGTGTCATAGCCTTGACTATGCCAGGTCTTCTGCAGAGGATGGTTGTCCTTATCAATTCTTTTGATTTTCCCACAGTCAACGCTTAATTTAAGCACTACTCTGTCAGTAGGTAGCGATTTCAGAGGATAGCGCTCTGCTTTCTTCTGGTCACGGCTCACATAAACTCCAGGCCCCAGCATTCCATCTGCTGATTGTCGGAAGCCTGCTGTTATGATCAGACGAGCTGTTTGAACAGTGGTGCCGTGATACATGGTATAGAGACTGCCTGATTTGGGTGCCTGATCTGCCTGAAGATGACGATCTTCATCATAGAATGCTTCCCAGCCATAGAAAGGGATGGATGCCATCCTTTTTTTGGTATCTCCTGTGGGATTATATATTATAATAATAGAATATATACTACCAGGAAATGTTTAGATCTGATCAAACTTTATTGGTATTTTACACATTTTAGAATACTAGTCCTGTCATCAAAACTATGAAATAATACAAATGAAAGTATGAAAATGTATGTTAGAGACTAAAAATGTTAAATCAAAACTATATTTTAGCTTCTTCCTTGTGTCTAAATTACAACTACCCGGTCTAAAATGAACTTTTACTGTTCTAAAGAAATTAATTTTACTTTGGTAAGGAAAGTTATTTCTAATTTCATTAATAATTTCATTAGTCATCATTTCATTAGTCATTTATGCCAAACATATCAACATTTTCAAAGTGAAACAGAAATTCAGTAAAGTTTTTCCAAATCTTTCACTGGTAAGAGCAGTCTGTGCTTTTGACTTTTGTTGTTTAGTTCAAGCTTTGAAGTTTGAACTGAATTATGGGTAAACATTAACAATACGCCAGAACTTCCGCTATATCGTTCGAGTAAAATATGTAAATTACATTTTTATCAACATATTGATTATGACCTACATTATTCTAAAGGAAAACGTTATTGTTCTGAAGGAAACAAACTTACCTTAAAATACTTCTCGCACGTGAACAAGAAATGACATGAAACTCCGCGTCTACACTTTGTTTTTTGGTTATACTTAGAAACCTTTCACTTTCAATTTCTTCTTAAACACGTCTTCCTGGTGTGCTCATGGAGTCAAACAAATATTTATATGATAAATTAAAATAGTGTTTTTAACTTAAGTAATCAGAGGATGTCAGAGAGTGTAGTTCAGCATGCATTTGTTTAATTCTTTAAAGCGGTCACACTTTTTAAAGGTAAAATAATGTAATATGTCAATCAAACAGTGTAGACCCGCCTTCTTTTGGTAACATACACTTCATAGCATACACTTCATTGGCCGCTGGGCGCCGAAGGCCGCCAAGCGCTCTTTTCGTTGCGTACGCTTAAACGTGGTGACGGCGAACCATCGCAGTAGTTACTTTTCACAAGTTTTCAACATTTACCGCCATGTTGTATTTTGTGAATAGAATACAGATAAATGAGAAGGAGCGTCTTTGATTATACTGGAACGACTAACGTGTAGGCTGATGCACCGGCATGGAGAGGTTAAAAATGAAGTCAGTCAATCACTAACGGCCATATAGTATAAATATATATTGGTAATTTCAGTTTCCGTGATTTCAACTACCTCTACGCAAATCTTACCCCTCCCACTTCTGCAGTTTTATTGAGATATCCCCGTGTGAATTGGCCATTAATATTACAGAGGTCCTGTGGTATAATTCCAATAAATTAATCCCGTAGATTAAAATCGTATTCATGTAGATTTTTTTTTATTATTATTGGTATATTAACGATTCACTGATAGACTGTATTATCATGTTGGGCATTTTGTAGCTTAGATAACTTAGATTTTGTTGTTAGCCTCTCTAAATAATCAAGTTTTTCATAAATCTATAAAAAGGAGTTTTGTTGAAGAAAGGTTCTAAGAAATAGAAGAAAATATTGACCTCCTTTGTGAGTTTTTGTGCGTTAGACCATTCTTATTTTGAAGGTTTCCCAAGGACAAAGATGTGAGGAAGAAGTGGGAAGTGGCTTTGAGGGAAAGGATTGTTGCACGCCTCTCTTGATGAAAGGGAGCACGAGAAAGAAGCTGCAAAACAGTTCTTTCAGTTTTAGTGTGTTTGTGTTTGTGTGTGAGAGCAGTGTGTGTGTGTGTGAGAGCTTTGTGTGTGTGTGTGAGCAAATCTAATAAATTGTTTCTACAAAAATACCTTACTTTACTGATATCTGTTTTGCTTCTTTACATAATGTGTGTGATTTATAAAATACAATTAAACTATTTTGATTTTGGACCTGGTCATATTACATGTTTATTTGTTATTTTATAATATTAATTCCTGAAATATTAAAATATGCCATTGTCCTGTAAATCATATATGATCAGAAGAAAACCCGCGTAAAAAATCATTGTTAATTATGATTAATTAAATGCGACAGCTTTGCACCAGCCAAACACATTAATTGGAGCGGGTCCGGTTTAATGGCGGCCCCACCGCTCGTCAGCGCCAATAGGCAGTAGCGGTTAGGGCGTCTATCTAATATGGTATGTTTTTCAGCCGCGTTCGAACACGAGTAGTTGTGTAAAATAACTTCCGCTTAGCCTTTGAATGGCTGCCCAGCACGGGGTTGTTGTGAATTAATGAACAATCTTATAGGCAACATATTAACAGTTTTCAATCATTAATCGGGTATGACACGAGGAAAAATGTTGTCGTATTCCGCTATTTCATGATTTAAATCACATGGCTATGGCACATACTTCAGAAACCAGCTATTTACTTAAAAATTGCAAGAATGCATACAAACAACATATCACATTAAAGACAATAAAATCGTTCAACAAGTGTTTATTATGATAACGTACATTGCGCAATTCAAAAATATTAATAAAAAATAAAATGAAACATTTATTTATTTCTCCAGAAAATAAGCAGTGGGCATTCTCAGTTAAAATAATCAATTAACAGTGCTACCATATGTTAATCTTCCATTTTAACGGTAGCCGTTTGTAGATTGTCGGTGTCGCGATTGAGATAACTGATGAGAATCTCGTCTGCTCATGATATCTTTATTTTATTTTTAATGTTATTGGTTTTATTATTGTGCATGTTTATTATGGTTCTTCTCCAAACTTATCTACATAATGTTTTTTCTCAAACACGGAGGATCCGTTTAAGATGGTAAAACTTTTTTTGAATAACTTTGAGAAATTATATATTTGAACCTCCAATTTGATCTAATACGATGATTGTAGCTGGAAAGTTTCACGAAAGCAATATTACTGTTTAATTTGTACAGTCTTTAGTTGTGGTTAATGTTTTATAAGATGTATAAGCTTGTCCGAATTGCTCTTTAATGTGGTATGGTATTCAATATTTGGTCTGTCTCTGATTTGACTAATGCGCTCCGATTTAAATCAGAAATATGCGAATATCATGACAACATTTTTCCTCGGCCATTAATGATTGAAAACGTGGTTAGTTTTAATGAAACATCTATAATGAATTGTTAATTAATAAATCACAACAACCCCGTAGTATTGCCACATACAGGCTACAGCGGAAGTTATTTTACACAACTACTCGTTGTTGAACGCGGACTGTGAAAAAGGCCTTACGGCGACAGAAGAGTCGGTTTATAAACGTTGTTTTTTAAAAATGAAGTCAGTTAATCACTAATATAGCAGTTTCACAACTACCTCTTCTGCACCAAAGAATATTCCCCGGTATTCACGAACGAAACTGACCAATAATTTATAAATCTATAAAAACTATAGAATATTTCAGTGCTCCCATTCTTAGCGTCAGGGAAACACGATGTGTTGTCACTTTGTAGCCTCTACAAGATAACATAATGATTTCAATTAAACTCCATATTACATGTTTATTTCTTTTATAAGAAACCATTAAATCAGATCTCATTGTTAATTCGATTTTTAATTTCAATATTTATTTTGGTATAGCAACACGCTTTTTTCTATTACACAGGCACTTTCTTACTAAAAAAATATTACATTTATTTTGAAAATATACACAGTGCTGTTGGTAGAGAATTCCTAAAACCCTTCCGTCTTTCTTTTTACCGGACTGTTTCTGCACCTATTTATTTGACTGGTGGTCAAGTGGGTGTTGTTGTTTACTGGTTGTTGTTTTCGTTTGCTCCTAAACACCTCTCTTGCTCTATTACACTTTCTTACTAAACCTGCTCCTAAAACCCAACACCTCTGGTGGTCAAGTGCTGCGTTTGCTCCTAAACACCGGTGGTGTTTTAATTAGATTTCAAGCTGTATCGCGACAGATGTCAGAGCGTCATTAGGCGTCATGGTGACATACCGCAGTGTGTGTCCTGCCAGGCTTTCTACGCTCAGTTCAAGCTCGATAGTCGAAGGGACGCTGTAACCCTCGGTCAAATTGTATGGGAAAGTTTTGTTCTTCTGCTAACGTGACAGCTTGCTGGGTTGTTTAACTTGAAATTTTCTGGAAATGTCCAAGACGCGCGAAGTGCTACTAGTAGGGGAAGGCAACTTCTCTTTCTCGGCGGCTTTGAGCGAGAGCGCAGGCGAAGATGTCGGGGTGACCGCCACTTGCTTTCAAAGCGAGAACCAGACGTACAGACAGGAGGGAGCCGTCCTGAACATACAGCGACTCCGTGACAGAGGTCTGTCGTTATGTGATTCCTTATTCTGATAATGTCTCGTGTGCATGTTTTTACTCTAGCGGTGTTTTCTTGTGTCTTTGTTGTCCTGTTTTCATGGTATCTGAAAGCTATTTGTTCGATTTCATCCTAGCCACAGTTTAGTATCTGCTAATGTAAGCATTTTGAAGAATACATATTCTTCCCACACATCAAGTATCATAGTCCTGAATTTGCATGCCTGCAGCCAAGTCCATGAATTTACATGAAACTGCCAGGGAGGGTTAAAAGCCTTATTGAATTCTGTATAATAATTCTGTGGAGGACTTATTTCAATGCAAACTCCCATTGCAGGATCAGTTGTTCTGTTTGAGGTGGATTGCACATGCCTAAAGGAGCACGAAGCCATTCAGGATCATCTTTTTGACTGCATTATCTTCAATTTCCCTCACTGTGGGCGTAAATGTGGTGTAAAGAAGAACCGCGTCCTGTTGGTGAAATTTTTCCAAAAGTAAGTGTGACACTCTTGTGGCAACACGGTCTTTATTAAGGTGTTACATAAGCTTGACTTCCAGTGTTATATAATGTTAATACTGAGGGGATCAAGAGTTTCTAGGTCTTTTGATGTTTAGTGCATATTGCATGTGTGATGGATGGATGTTTTTTTTTTTTTTTTCTAGTGCCGTTGCAGTCCTGAAGGACAATGGGGAAGTGCATGTCACCTTGTGTAATGGCCAAGGCGGCACTCCGTGTGACAGTCCAATGAGAGAATGGCACAATAGTTGGCAGGTGGTTGCCATGGCAGCAGAAGCAGGGTTAATTTTCAGTGAAATCCGTCCCTTTGACTGTGAAACGTATCAAGGTTACAGATGTACTGGTTACAGGTAAACAGCTTTGGACAAGTGGACACAGTCCACTACTAAGTGATTTAACATGGTGTTTAATTTGGACTTTTAATGGTCTTGTTACAGTTATGTAATGGCATTCAGTTTTGAATTCATCAAATAAAATTATTTTGCGAAGGAGTCAAGACAAAGGTTTCCATGTAGAGGCAGCTCTGACCCACATCTTCACTCGGAGTCTCCCGCACACCATGCCAGAGAAACTGAAAATGGAGAAAACCATTGGGAAGGAGGCAGTTTGTTTTGAGCTTCCGGCAGAGTTGAGTAATTATATCAACAGGTAAGTGGTAACTTGTTGCTGACTGGAAAACAGCAGCTCTAAAGTCTCTTAATGAGAAATACTTTACCCAAAAAGAAACCTGTGACATTTAATCACCATTATGTTGTTTTGAAGCTGTGGAAAGAAAATATTAATTTTAAGGATCTCCTGGCCATTGATTTTTATATCATAGATAGAATGGGGACTGAATCTTTTAAGCTTCAAAATGGCAACAAAAAAACACACCATGAACATATCATAGAAGTGTTTAAATGGAATTGTGTGCTGCACATAATAATTTGGCGAGCTTCGTGGACTACAAAACTTGCATCGAATATGAAAATAAGATGTCAGCACCATTCATTGTTGCATGTATCGAGACCAAATATCAATGGTGCCATATTTGATTGAAGATCTATCGCAGAGGGAAAGATTATGAGTGAATAATGACTTATGTTTTGGTCTGTTCCTCACATAAAGCTATATTATGGCCCCAAAAGTCATATAAACTATTTTTATGTTACTCTTTGCTAGGGTTGTATGAAATAGCTGTACCATATTGTAATTGACGGATAGTAGAGATTTTCTTATTTAGGTGTCTTTGTTATGCAGAATATTTAATTGCACATGCTAATTTTCCTTTTTTTTAACATTTTGATTACCTTTGCCATCATCTAATGCTCACTTAATCTTAATAGTAATTGAATAATACTGTTAAATGTAATCTTTCTGTCTCATTTCTATCTATTAAAATCAATATCCCATTTTTCATACCAATTTAACATGCATTATAATGTTGTGAAGCCTAAATTCACTTTAAACTTTAAAACTGATTTTAAAATTGATTTTAGGGTTTATTTTATTTTGATAAAATGTTATAGTATTTTAATATTTATCGCTTTGTTATTTAATGGTTATCATTCAAACCTGGACCCAAGCCAGTCCTAGATACTTTTTTTACAAAAGACATATGGTTTGAGGGTGAATAAATGCTGACACAATATCCTGTTTTTCACAAACTATTCTTTTAAAGAGCATTTAAAAACTAGAGATAACTGCATGATCATGGCATTTATTAATTATTTGTATGCTCGGCAAACACTTCCTCAATCCCTTGTTCTCTGTGAATGGTGGCATTGTGAAACTATGTCTTATCTGTTATCAGTCTTGTATTATATTATACAAAAAAGATGGGCTTTTACATACGGTACGTTTATCAGTATGCTTATGCGTCATGTATTTAAATGTATCAATTTAGTGGAATTTTTGTACATTATACAGTATATTTGATGCAGATTTCTTACCTTTCTTTCTGTGGTAGGGATTTCCTTGGTCAGCAGTCACATCATCCAGTGAAAACTGTCCAGGAGCAGTTACTTAGAGAGCTAAAGTCAATCTGGCCTGTGTGCACTATGAATGAAGACTTCTCAGAACTGGTAAGCTGCCTACCAGAAACACCAGAGGCATGTGACTCCACTCTGACCCACTCAGAGGTCTATTGGATTAAACCTACTGACACCTATATATTTGACCAAAGTGAAAATGAGCAAAACGACTGTGAGTCTATGGATGACCAACAAAGCTTTACTGGCAGCTATGCACTTCGACCGTCTCTGTTGTTGCATGTCCAAGAGATCACCCAGAATAAAGACTTCAGTCCTGGTACTCTTCACGCAGTCAGTGGCCTGGTCTTTCAGAGAGTGCCCATCTCCCCGAGCCGTTCTCCTGCATTTCACCAGCTTCTGTTGGTGGGAATGTTCCCTGTAGAATCCCATCCTGTCCAGTGCTTCCAAGAATGTTTGGAGTCACTACTTGCTTCTTTCGGCGTCTCCTTTGAGGAGGTGCAAACAGGCCTGGAGCAGCAAGTGTGGATGAATTCAAAGACGCTTTCCAAGTTTGGGCGGATCGCGTATCTGCCTTCCTTTTCCTCAGCCCTCGATGAAGGTTTACAGTTAATCGCGGTCTCAATAAACTTGGATCATTTAGCTACCCTGATTTTTGGCATTTCTGACTGGCGCTTACTTTGGAGTGCAGATCCTCGGTTTCTTAAGCATTTTGAGCTCAATCCACTTGGACCTTTCAGTCCTTTCTCCCTTTACCCACCAAGCTACTTGCATGATATCAGTTTCTGGATGGAACCAGAAAGCTATGATGAACTGGACTTCCATGCACTTGTGCGAGAGGCGTCATGTGGTGCTGTTAAGGATATGGCATTAGTAGATCGCTTCAGACACCCACACATGGGTCATGCAAGCCTCTGCTATAGGCTGACCTATCAGTCGCCGGATCGGGCCCTCTCACACAGCCAGACATTGGGACTGCAGAATCAGCTGCGGAGACTGTTACCCCTGCGTCTGCAGGTCACGCTGAGGTGATTGAAGAGGCTTCGGCGACAATGGATCAAATGGATGAATAATCTCAGATTTTAATTTTTAAAGATGAAAGTTATGACTGATTTGTTCTGCAGTTTTTATAAATAAAAGAGAGGTTAAATTTTAGCAAATACAATGGGTGTTATTTCCATTTATTTAAAACTGACATATCAACTTATTTGAACTAAAGGGATTTTTTTGTTTCTGTGTTTGAAATCCCATCATATTGCTTGTTACGCTAATTAGTCAAAATTTTACATTATAAATATTGTGGGTTTAATAAAATATCCAAGAAATGTTTACAGATTTCAGTACTGTTACTTTTCCTTGTTGTTTAGTACTTTGCAATGAGGAAAAAAAATATTACAAATTGCTTTCTCTCCTATTTGATTATGCATGTTTAGGGATGTATTTCAGTTAAGAAACTTAGATATGTAATTACTGATGCACAACTGCAAATCATTTCATCTGATACATTTTTAAAAAATTAACAAATATTTTTCTATTTGCTTTGTATGTGTTTACGTTATCTCTGAAGCTGCATTTGATACTTTGATATTTCTGGAATGTCTATGTTTATGTTTATTATCATTTGTGACTGTAAATTGTTATATTGAAGGGTGAATTGGGTCATTTTTCATACAAATGGAATACCTAAAAACTAACCTGTTTTCCATTGTTTGGTCAAACAGTGTTGTATTGGTTGGGATGCTCAAACTGCTGGTACAACCTGCTCATTAAGCCCAAAAGAGGTAGACATTTCATCCCTGGTTATTTTTGAAACGGAAAAGTTTGAATTGAACTATATAGATATATGATATAAATTCCATTACAAACCATTTTAATCATGGCACATATGTAAAAACAAATGGACACCAGAGTAACATTTTGTAAGGTGCAAAGTCCAAAAATGGTCTGTCATTAAATCATTTTTTGAGCATTTAGCATGTCTAAGGGGGTGTTTTTTTTTTTTTTAGGCTTCATGTATCATGACACCACACCAGACTATTGATTATGATAACAAAAGGTCCTGTTTGAGAGTGCTATGAATATGATCTTAGGGCTCTTTAGTGTAAAATCTTTTGATTTTCACAACAAATTAAATCAGGAAAAATGTGTTTATTCTTAGATCACAAGAATCTAACTAATAAAAATGTTAAAGAAATGTCATCATGCCACATGTAGCTTTTAAATTTAGGGACATTTGCTAATATACAAAGCCACAATAACAAACATAAACATATTATGATAAGACTGTGAAAAATGGTAATAATAATGTCTAAATTAACTGATTTTGTTTAAAAATATATTATGTAACATGACGAAACAATTCAATTATATAACAATACTTATATTAATCATCAACAATATTAGTTGTTCAGTTGGCTTAAATATCAACAAAGTGTACTGAATGAGAAAAGATGAAAATAGTTTATGAAATACCTTTTAGTAAAGGTACTTGGCAAATATTTTACAAAGTCAGTGAAAGGATAAAATCGGAGCTAGCAACAGGGTAGAGTATTATAGTAAAAAAAAAATAAAAAAATTCGTTGCTTGAAATAAAATCTCCAAAGAAGCATTTCTCATTTTCATTTAGTTAAACTTGATGTAGGCCTACTAAAATAACTAAAACTGAAATAGAAATTAATAATAAGAACTATATAGACATGTATTAAAATAATAATACAAATTAAATAAAATGACTCAAACTGTAAAATGAAAATGAAAACAGAAGATACAAAAAATAATTCATATCAAAACAACAACACAACATGACACTGGCGAGAGTCTGGCATCCTCTCCTCGAACCTGTCCTGCGGTCCTCCGGCGATGACGTCACGCGCAGCCAGTAGAAACATGGCGACGAAGACTCTCCGTCCGCGCAACAGACGGGGAAGCAAACAAGACGCGAACAACGTGAACAGTACACCTACCACTGACAACCGAGCAGCAAAAGACGACAAATATGTTGAGGACAATAAGTCCAGTGACCCCCGAAACGAGTAAGTAACCATAAGCCAGTCCAGCTCCCGCGAGGTGCAATAATGTTGTGTGCTGTTGACAGCTCGCTAGCTCGCTAACGTCAGGCTGTCTGGATATATAACGTTACTAATAATACAGAGAGTAAACACATGCTATGCCAATAGACTATCTAAATAACACGAATACAGCGGGGAGAGACATACATAGTAAAATATAACGTACTGTTCAAGGCGACACGAATAAGCTCGCTTCAGTGTAACATGACTGCTTTCATTCATTCATTTCATTCATTTACATCGCGGTTCCACCGGCGAGCAAACACCGATCAGCGCTGCAAAACATATGCTGTGCTTTTATCATGACTGTCTTTTAAAATATATGCAGTTTGTGGTTCATAATCTGCATTGCCTTAGTGACACTAGATAGTGGCACAATTTTTATTGCACATAAGTATGTTTGATGCTGTATATGTCAGGTGCACATTCTCACATGTCCAATTTCATAATCTTCTTACATTGTTATACAGCGCATGAGGAAAACAATGACCCTCGATTAACGTCGTTGTGTTTTGTCTGGAATCAGGAATGTCTCATGCACATCTGTATTGATTATGCTTGTGGAGTTTTAGACTGATGCTGTTTTAAATACTGAAATAAATGAATGACAACCTAATGACAGGTTATAACCCTGTGCTCTGTTCACATATTGCTTATTAGTTTGCTTATTAGTTTGCTCCCAGATAAGCACATTAGTTCCTATCCCCCGCCTCTCCTTTACAGGTCATCCAGTAAGGCAGGACAGGTGTGGGCTCCTGAGGGCTCCACGGCCTTCAAGTGCCTGGTTTCAGCCCGATTCTGTGCTGCACTTCTCAGTAACATCTCGGACTGTGATGAAACCTACAATTACTGGGAGCCAGTGAGTTACACATTTTCCTGGTTTACAGTTTTCTGGTAAGCTCTCAGAATACACCAATAAGGATGGCCCGGGACCAGTGTGACAGAGTTTTGGACCTGTTGATGGAGATGTCAAAGAAGATGTTGTTATGCTTCTTTGCACACTTCGCGTGAATTTGATCTTATGTGATTTATTTATTATTGTTGTTGCAGTTTCTGATTTTGCAATTTCTGATGTCATGTTATTGAATCGGCTAACAAATATTTGGTGAAATTGTGATTAGAATGACTTGTAATAGAATAGTTAGAATAGATCATAAATTGTTATTAAAGTCATAACAAAATCACACATCATAATATATACACAAAATACTTTTTTAAATTTGCAGTTACAGCTGGGTAAAAGGTGTTATTATTATATTATTAATAACATTAAAAATAATTAAAATACAAAAATGCTGGAACCTATACAGCTTATAACACCATGACAGCTTTTTATTCAACAACTGACATAATGGTGCAAATCATTTATTGTTTATTATGTTAACTCATTATATATTACGTTATAACATATATGTACAGTATAATTTATAGCAATTATAATATAATCATGTTTTTATTATATTAAAATGTAATATTTTATGGTGGGACAATTAAACATAAATCCATAACAGTTTTTAAACATTTTTTTGGGGAAATTTATGACAATAGAACAAAACATTTTTTGTTTATAATTTTAATCTTCTTATATATTATATATGTTGTTTATAATTATATATTATTATTTATAGTTTTTACCCCATCCTATATTAAACATGTAATATTTAATAATATATTTATTTTAAATATAATATGTCTATAAACATGTATTGTGTTTATGGTGTAACAAGTGAATTTGCAGGGCAAGTGAAAAGCTGAACTACTGGTCTAACTGGAACAGCAGAAAGCAAATCCTTATTGTTGAGCCCTGATCTATGTCACTGTTGTATCCCATAATGCCCCGGAGTATTAATAATCCAAACCACTAGACTGTAAAGGTACAGTTCAGATGCAAAAGCTTGCTTTTGTATTCAATAGAAAGTTGTCATTTCTTTTCCTGAACATAAACACACCATCAAAGTAAAAACCTGCTGAATGTCTTCTTTTGAAAACTACCAAATTTGTATATAAAAGAAAGGTTCATTCAACATTTTTTTATTTCTCTTTTTTTGCTGGCCAGACTCACTACCTGCTGTATGGAACAGGAATGCAGACGTGGGAATATTCCCCGGCCTATGTGATTCGGTCCTATGCATATCTTTGGCTCCATGCCCTTCCTGTCTGCTTTCATGCCAAAATATTACAAACCAACAAGGTAAACTAGTCACCAGCCTCAAACTGATTGTTTATCACTTTTGATTCTGTGTTTTTAAGCATTTGCAATATAGTAGGATATTTGACCAGTGAGGTGGATACTTATCCTCACTGGAATCTGAAAAATCTGATCTCATATCTGAAGAAAATAACACTTGGAGCTGGATAAAAGCTGTGGTTCCACAAACACAACATGATGTAATAATGCTTTATATTTCCAATGATGAAAACTATGTTTCTTTGGGGTACAATTTTGCTTTTGCTTAATCACAACTTTATCCAGGATTTCTAAAATGTAATTTTAAATGGCTCTCAGCTATAACATTGCGTTTTTCATTAAATTTAGATCTGGCAGACCCTGTTGTGCAAAGTGACGTTGTATTCAAATTATATATTTGAATTCCATGGGAACTGGTGCTGCTAGTGAACAAAATAAGACGAATGTTCCTTTTAGATGTACTGTATATAGGCCATTCATTATAGTCCTGCTTAGACATGTACAAATTGACTAATATGTTTTTCGGATTCTTTTGTTCCCATTCAGGTCCTTGTGTTTTATTTCCTGCGCTGCATGCTAGCTTTTACCTGCTGTGTGTGTGAGCTCTACTTCTACAAGTAAGTGCTACTACATATTGCACCTTACATCAGCATTGGGCTAAAATAGGTCACTCTGAATGAATGTGCTTTAAAGATCTAATCTCATGGATTTGACACAGGGCCGTGTGTAAAAAGTTTGGCCTGCATGTGGGCCGGCTTCTGCTGGCGTTCCTAGTCTTGAGTGCAGGGATGTTCTGTTCCTCTGCAGGTGAGTCAGATCAATGGGTCATATTTGGCTTATCTGGTTGATCAGAGGAAATTAGATGATAACTGTTTGTGTTCCTGTTTTCTTTTTTGACATAATTTTGTGTAGGCACTGCAGGTTAATGTGTTTGTGTTATGTTCAGCTTTCCTCCCCAGTACGTTTTGTATGTACAGTACAGTGGTTGCTATGACTGGCTGGTTCCAGGGGCGCCCAAGTCTGGCTGTGCTGGGTATTGCAGCAGGGGCCATAGTGGGCTGGCCCTTTAGTGCCCTGCTTGGGTAAGAAATAATCAATATTTTATATGTAGAGTGACAAGAAGGGTCCAAAATATTTTTTACCACAAATAAAATATTTCCTCCCATATATACTGTATATTCCTCATCTGACATTAACCTGTATTGCTGTAGTTATATTAAAAAGCATATTTTTATCCTGTGATATAAATATATATTATTTGGTTGATTCATATTTGAAGAATTATTTCTTTTTTTTCTCCCCTAACATTTTATTTTTGGGGGGCTTAACCCATTTAATCCAATATTTCTCTCAGTGCATGTATCTTATTTGATCACGACCGGTCAATATTTTCAATATTTTAAAATAAATATTTTTTTATAAATAATATTTTAACATAAATTACTAAATATTAGTAATTATTAATACCTAACCCACAAAAATATTAAGCAGCATTATAATAATTAACAATGTTACTTGGGGATCAAATCAGCATATTGGAATGATTTATGAAGGATCATGTGACACTGAAGACTGGAGTAATTCAGCCTAGCATCACAGGAATAAATTACATTTAAAATATATTAAAATAGAAACCATATTTTAAATTATAATAATATTTCAAAATATTACTATTTTGCTGTATTTACTGATTAAATAATTGCAGGCTTGGTGAGCATAATACTTTTTTCAAAAGCATTAACTATATTACCAACCTCAAACTTTTGGTACATGCTTTTTTTTACTTTTTCACCTAATGTAACTTTTAAATCTGCAATTGTATATTAGGACTTAATCAGTTACCTATTCAAACATGGGGCTTTATGTTTTTACCACTGTTTAAAATTGTGAACATTTTGATAACCCAGGTTTGACTGCGACCACGGTCATGTCCTCATCCCACTTCTTCTTTTCAACCACTGCTATCCAGTCTACTCTGTACTTCCCAACAATAAAAAGCAAAAAGCCCCAAAAATAATAATAAAAAGTGTGTGTGAGACTGTAGGTCTTGCAGTTTAATCCATTAATTATATTCTAGTTCCTTTATAAATGAAAATGGCTAGTTACTATATGTTTCATTTACTCAAAAAAGTCAATATTTACTCGGATTTGGTGAAAAGCCATATAAATAATCCTGATCAGCCAGCTAGGTGAATTTAGGCTCTGTTTATTGATTGTTGTTGCAGCATACCCATTGCCTTTGACCTGCTGTTTCTGAAGAAGAAGTGGAAGAGTTTTATCATGTGGACTCTGGTGGCGTTGCTCCTCTTTCTGGTTGGGAAACTCAATGATTTCTGTGTCTATCTTAGGTTGCTGAATTGTTTTTGTGTCTAACAAAATGGAATTTTAAAATAAAAAAATATCCAAGATCAGTGTATTATACTGATATGATAACACTTACCATTGCATGTTTCTGTAGGTCCCTGTTGTTGTAGTAGACAGCTACTACTATGGAAAGCTGGTGATTGCTCCTCTGAATATAATACTATACAACGTGTTCACTCCTCATGGGCCAGATCTTTATGGTAAACTTCAAATCATTTGTTTATACATTTAGAAATATTGACTCGTATGAAAAATAAACTAAAATTGTTTACAGTAAAGTATTTTTTCATTACAATGTTTTTTTTCTTTCTTAAAGGCACAGAGCCCTGGCATTACTACTTTGTGAATGGTTTCCTTAATTTCAACATTGTATTTGTGTTGGCCCTCTTTTCTGTTCCTCTCACGGCACTAATGGAGGCACTGCTCCAAAGATTCAATGGTAAGAAGGATGTGTCTTTGACTTGTTTTGTGATATGCATGTAACGTTCTGAACAGTCTGTTAATCTCTAAAATGTTTTTTATGGTATAAATTGCAGTTCAGAACCTCGGCCGGCCATACTGGTTAACCCTGTCCCCTATGTACCTGTGGATGCTGGTGTTCTTCACTCGTCCACATAAAGAGGAGCGCTTTCTGTTTCCCATCTACCCTCTCATCTGTCTGTGCGGGGCAGTGGCTCTCTCATCACTGCAGGTTAGAAATAGTACACTGCATTTTTTGCTGATGGTGATATAGTGGTACTGAATGATTAGAATATTCATTTACCATGGTATTTCTTTACTCTGCATTTTAAAATTTTGATGTCGGTAAGTTTTTTTTTTTTTTTTTTTTTTTTGAAGGAATTCTCTTATGTTCACCAAGGCTGCATTTATTTAAAAAAAAAAAATACAGTAAAAACAGTAATTTTGTGAAATTTTATTATTCATATATATATATTTTTTAAAATTTATGAAATGTTATTTATTCCTGTGATGGCAAAGCTGTATCAGCAGTCAATACTCCAGTCTTTAGTGTCACATGTTTAGAAATCATTGTAATATGCTGATAATGTGCTCAACAACAGTTCTAATTCTAATCAGTGTTGAAAACAGTTTTTAAACAAAGAATTCTTTAAGAAGTTCAAAAGAACATTTATTTGAAAAAAAAGAAAAATTAAACATTGAAATAAAATTTGTATCAATATGAATTGTCACAGAAATGTCTTTACTCTTTACTGTCGCTTTTGATCAAATTAAAGCATCCTTGCTGAATAAAAGTATTCATATATTTAAAATAAAATCTTACTGATTTCAAACTTTTGAATGGTATTGTACATGGAACCTTTCAAAACAAAACATTAGTACATGTCCAAAAACTATGCACAACTGCACATTTTTATTGGCATATTTCCTCAATGTTGTGCAAATTAGTTTGCTGTTAAACCTGTGTAAAATATGAATGTGATACTTCAAATCATTTCCCATTTTAAACTGTTTTCTGTCTGTTTATCCATGTAGAAATGCTATCACTTCGTATTCCAGCGCTACCGTCTGGAGCACTACACCATCTCCTCCAACTGGCTGGCTCTCGGCTCTGTGCTGCTGTTTGGAGTGCTCTCACTGTCCCGATCTGTGGCCCTCTTCAGAGGTAAGGATGTTGAGAGAGACCAAGAGAGAGATTTGGGTCAGTTCTGATGAACTTTTCCCTCAGAGTAGAGTTATCTAGCTGGCAGATAAAGTTGATGATAAAACAAAATGATAAAAATCATATTCTTTACCCTGTGCAGTAAAGTACTGCTTTTGTGATGTCTCTCTCACATGGGGTTGCTGTGTGTCTTAAGGCTATCATGCTCCGCTGGATTTGTATCCAGAATTTCATCGCATTGCTAAAGATCCTACAATCCACACGGTTCCAGAGGGAAGATTGGTCAATGTTTGTGTGGGGAAAGAGTGGTACCGCTTCCCCAGCAGCTTTCTCCTGCCCAACAAGTGAGTTTGAATTCTAATTAAATTCTCAAAGACAGCACATACATTTATACTACGGCCGTTGAATGCTTGAATTTGATTGGCTGACGAACGTTCTAAGGTGTGCAATTATTTTCAGGGAAACGCACGGCGAACGTAGTTCCAGGCAGTTCTTGACCGCATTACATGACCATATCACTTCGCCAAATGATTTCAGTTATTTCAAAAGGTCTTACAACAGCAATACAACCAAAACCAACAAGACACTGGCCAAATACATAAATATAGTAAGCAATGGGATAAAAACGACAGATCATTTCCATGTTTTGCCACAAAATTACGTTTTATTATGTACGTAAAGCACATACTCTATTTCTCCCGCTCTCTCTCCCTCACAGACACACACAGTTTTTACACATATGAAAACATACGCGCTAATGTTGTTAGCGCTGCTCTGACGACTTTGTCAGTAAGTAGTTTAGCAACTTAAAAGCTCATGACATTTCTCACAAGCGAAACGAGGTAACAATGGCACTGTTCGTGAGGAAAATGAATTGGCAAGGGAGGCGTTGGATGAGATGTGGAAGAAATAATCCTACTCACAATAGCGATTTAAGTACAAAAACCGGACGAATCCCTTGAAATATATCATCTGATCGATGTGTTGAGGTGTGGCAACCGTAGTATAAGAGGAATAATTGACTCGGACCGTTGAATTATTAGAAAAATAATGCGCACCCGAGGTGGTGATGCGGTCATGACGCGAAGCGGAGTGGCCGTTACACCTCGGGTGTGCATTATTTTTTCTAATAACTCAACGGTCCGTCGTCAATTATTCCTTACATAAACTACCGTTCAAAGGGCTAAGGTTAGTAAGATTAGTTTTTTTGTTGTTTTTTAAAAGAACTTGATAGTTTTGTTCAGAAAGAATGCATTAAATGGATCAAAAGTGAAGGTAAAGACATTTATAATATTACAAAAGATTTTATGTAAATGTTTCAAATAAATTCTGTTCTTTATTCATTAAAGAATCTTGAAAAAACTTATTTCCACAACAAATGTTAAGCAGCACAACTGTTTTCAACATTGATAATAATAGGAAATGTGAATGAAAAGGATCATGTGACACTGAAGACTGGAGTAATGATGCTGAAATTTCAGCTTTCCCATCACAGGAATAAATTACATTTGAAATATAAAACATTTTAAATTGTAATAATATTTCACAATATTACATTTTTTGGCTATTTTTGATCAAATGAATGCAGCCTTAATATAAGATGAACTTTTTTCAAAAACAAAGAAAAATCTTACAACCCCCAAACTTTTGAATGGTACTATAGATCTATAATATATATTAACTGTTAACTGTATCATCTTGTTTTGCAGCTGGCACTTACAGTTCATCCAGTCAGAGTTCAGGGGTCAGTTACCTAAACCATATACCATGGGTCCTGATGCCACCTGGATAATCCCATCAGACATGAATGATCAGAATCTTGAGGAGCCGTCACGATACGTGAGCGTTCCACTACAAACACCTCCATTTAGCATCTGACTCATTTCAAGGTTATAAAGCCTAATAACTGAATGTGTGAAACAACACTATTTTTATATATTTTTTTTTATTTAAAGAATCAAGATCAACAGTGATTGGACTCCCCCCCCATAGTAGTTCCTCTTTATTTGTTAATGGTTAAAATCCATTTCACTCTAAAGAGTTTGAATGACATTTTACTTTGGAAAATCAACTATTGAGATCTTTAACAACCCTTTTTTTTTTAACTGTACACCAGTTCAAAGAAATAACTAGTGTTACATCTCTAAAATCTTTACATATGTCTGCATATGTCATTGTTGCAGCTGTTTGTGAAGTAATTTTCCATGTTCTCTGGCTCTCAGGTAGAACTGAAGCAGTGTCATTACCTGGTGGATCTGGCAACAGAAACAGAAGCCCCTCGTGAACCACGATACGCCACTAACAAAGAGGAGTGGAGCATTATTGCTGAAAAGCCTTTTCTAGACACTACCAGGCAAGTCTTTATGTGTGGAGTACAGACATTTTTGAAAACGCGTGGAAATTTGTTAACATACAAGAGTGGGTAATCCATGCGGAGTGATGAATACTACTGTAAAGAATCATTGAAAATTGTAGGGCCCACTAGAGGGCCCCCTTGTTCTTCTAAAAATACTTGTGTTCTTATGACATCATTGTCAAGCACTCAACATAAATTGTTGTGACACTGGATGTCTGATCATCCTAAGAGAGATTATCCTTGACCCAATTTATCTGTCATTATCTCTGGGTGTCAGTATTCAGTTCATGATGGTGAAATAAATGTAGAAATGTTTTTTTTTTTAAAGAAAGTGGATCTAGAAGTATGGATTTTGTAGACTGTCTTGTGCATATTACGTTATTTTTCACTGTTCATGACCCTGGTGCTGTTCCCTTTTCGTGTCTCTCCCACACAGGTCCTCCAGATTGCTCAGGGCCTTTTTTATCCCATTCCTGTCTGAGCAATACACCACCTACAGCAGATATGTCATCCTCAAACCGAGACGACCCAAACACACCCGGAAAAGAGTGCAAGGCTGAACTGCCATTCCTGCTATTTTTCCTTCATCGCAAGTCAAAAAGCTCCTGCAGAGCTTCATCATTTGGTCCCAAGGTGTTCCTCCTAAACTCTTTTTGTGCACACACGTGTGATTGTGTTTGTGTATGAGTGAATGAATGAATGAATGAATATGCCAGAGTTTGTTTGACCATCTTAGCTATCAAGCCATGCAGTATCGGCCTGTATGTTGACTTCAGTGGTGCCGCCCATCCTGGACAGTTCCAGCACAGAGCATGGATGCCTTACCCATCTTTCCCAATCATCTCCTCTCCATTCCATGCGCTCTGTTCCTTTATTCCAGCTTGGGCTTCTCTGCATTTTTCTGAAGCGTTTCAGAAGATTTCTGTTTAGATGACCCTTTAAGGACTACAGGTCCCTCGTTTGTTATGACTTCATCCTTGATCTGGGACAATGAACTGAACATGAGTCCAGACCCAAACCAGATCTCATGTGTCACCATCCATCCATCCAGAGCATCTCAGGATGAAAGTTGCACCACAAAAACTCTGTGTTCTCCAGTCCCATCGTTGGTAAATGTGGACATTGACTGTGAGGTCAGACTGCAGACCAGGACTATTGAGTGTTTACATTCCAAATCATGTTTGTCATCTTAATCATATCAGTGTTAACTGTGATTGAGTCAAATAAAAGAAGGCTGACTTAATGTGTGGCTGTGCCATCTCAGAGAAATCACCTCGGAAAGCCGAGAAGTATCAAGGAATGAGTTATTTCCAAGTCTAAAACAGTCATTGAAATATGTAAAATTTTAAATCAGTGAATTTTTCCTGCTCTGCTCAAAAATAAAATAATAATAATAAAAAAAAAAAATGAATAAATGAATGAATAAAATTTTAAATCTAAAAACATATTTCTATTTGATCATTTTTTTTCCCTAGTTCTGCTGTTCTAAAAATTACAAATATCTGTTTTATTTAAATCTAGACTAAATCTTAAAATGATCACGTTTCTATTTAATATCAAACATGTAAACATTTTTCTCTAGATTTGCACTGCTGTAAAAATGACAGATTTCTAAAAATATCACACATTTATATATCATTTTAAATATGTAAATGTTTTTCCTACTTCTGCTCTGTTCTAAAAAGTAAATACTTTATTATTATTATTATTATTGTAAAAAAAATCATTAATTCATATTTGTATAAAATGTTTTCCTAGCCCTGCTCTAAAAAGTTTAATTTTAAAAATTCACAAATTAAACAATAAAAATAGAAAATTAAATATGTAATTTGTCCTAGTTCTGCTATACTGTAAAAAAATACAAATATTTATTTTACCTGTTTTTGAAAAATTATCAAATATTTGATATAGTAAATATGTATGTATTTGTGTGTGTATGTGTATATACATATGAATATATATATATATATATATATAATGAATATTCTAAAACAAAGTGTATTAATTAAAAAGTCATTGACATACAAATGGAAATCCACCACAGTCTCTTTCAAAAAAATAAATAAATAAAAATAAGTAATCTTCTGTAATCTTTACAGATTTGAAAGGTCATGTAATGAAAATTCTTTGGTCAAAAAGTGTGAAAACTCAGAGTTTTATGTCAGATTTGCTCGTGCTACTGTAAGTGGATAAAGGGACTAAGATCAGCATTAACTAACTTTTTAGTGTCAAGTGACATTTTAAATTTGTATAACTAAGCTTTCTTTAGAATCCATGATTAATAGAGATGGCTGCTTTTCATGATGTTTTTGAGTTGTGCTACAGCTCTGGGGTCCATAGAGGCTCAGATTTATCACTGAACAGCATCGCCCAGAAACACGCATCATTTCCCCTGTGTGTCATTGTTGGTTCTGTAAGATAGAAATAGGTACGCCGTGGTGGATAGATTGTGGGTGTATGTAAACATGCTGAGGGCAATGAATGTGTGGCTTGTGGGATTATTAAGCTGTCTACAGTGATGACAACACTACAGGGAACGCTGATCCTTTTTAAATCCTTCCATTGACGCTATACACTATGACGCAGAACCCCTCTGAAACAGATGAGACAAAGTTTTCCGGACACTGTTCTATGCTTCATAGTTTAAATGTAATGTACAGCTAAGTAGAACAACGATCCAGAACTTCAGATGTTTAAAAATGTACTTTGCTTTAAGAAAGCTGCACATTTTTTATGCCATTATACTAATCCCTGTAAAAAGTCTGTTTAGATGCATTAGTTTGATAATGTTTGTTACATTAATTACAATTAAAATGACAATATACAAGGTTCCTACATTCATAAAAAAACCTGATGTTTTTTTGTGATTGTGAAATGACTGATTAATTTCTCAAATGAACCAAAAAAATAAAATTTTCTGAAAATTTTACTCACCCCAGGACATTCAAGGTATAGATGAGTTTGCTGCTTCATCAGAACAGATTTGGAGAAATTTAGCATTACATCACTTGCTCACCAGTGGACCCTCTGCAGTGAATGGGTGCCGTCAGAATGAGAGTTCAAACAGCTGATAAAAACATCACAATAATCCACAAGTAATCCACGACTCTAGTACATCAATTAATATCTTGTGATGTAAAAAGCTGTGTATTTGTTAAGGAACAAATCCACATTACGACGTTTTAAACTTTAACCTTTGCTTCTTCTGGCTAAAATATGAGTCCTCTATAATATTGCTTTCTCCAGTGAAAAAGCATTTCGTCTGAATCAGGAGAGAAATAGGCACAGACCGAGCACCGTTTACAAGAAAAAAAAAAGTTGGTTGAGTTGTGAGAGAACAACAGGGATGAACTTTATCACTGCATGGAGGTAGCATTGTGGATTATGGCCAGAAGCGACAATTTAAAGTTAAAAACAGACTCCCATTCTGACGGCACCCATTCACTGAAGGATCCATTGGTGAGCAAGTGATGTAATGCAAAATTTCTCCAAATCTGTTCTAATGAACAAACAATATAGAACTTATTAAAAATATATATATAACTGAGTCAAATATTAAATTAATATAACCATTTCATATTTTTGGATGGCAGTTAGCATTTAATTTCTTTTTAAAATGCAGTGCGTGTATATAGCTTGCTTGATCGTTATTAGTCAGGGCACAAAATGGATCAGTCTGGCATTCAAATCTTGTCTGTTCCACTCTTTACATGTCAAGTCCACATTTAGTTCAGTGATCCACCATCAACAAAGCCTCAGATATGACGAAAGCAGGTAAATGTATTGTCCTGACCATTTGCTTCTCCATCCTGGCAGGATCAGCCACCTGGCGCTGTGTGTCGGCAGACGACAGGCCAAAACCAGGAATTACTCAGCCTTTTAAAACTGTAAGCCTGTTTTTATGCTGTGTATTATATGTGGCTCTGCCCTTGGTCATAAACATGCTATTTTGTGAAGCAGCTTCCTGCTACAGAGCGTTGCCTGAAAATGTGTCCTCTATCCAGGGCTCCAGATTGATGTCATTAAATGCTGATACTGATTTCTCACTTTTATTCGAACCTGCACAACAAAAGAAACTACAAGCTTGATCTCAAGTCACCTTAATAGGGTGAGCCAGATCAATGCAATCGTTGCTTATGTGAACATGAACACCATCTTTTTTTAAAACGCAAACTAACAAAAGCAGGCCTAGTATGAATAATGGATGTCAGTGTGTTTTAATTGAACACGAATTAGCAACTGAATGCAGAACAGATGGTACAGACACAAGCCCATTTAATCATACAAGACATTTTCTGTGCATATTAAATAATGATTTTCTCAGTTCTCATGACCCTATTTCTTCCTAAATGGGTTTGATTCTTTTTTTATCTTGTTTTATCATTTATACATTTGTTTATGGAAATAAGGTTTTCAAATTATGCATGTAGGATTGTAATGCACATTCAGAAAAGACATATATTGGTATATCATTGACATACCATTATAGTTTTTGTTAATATTTTGAGTTAGATTTTATTTCATATTTTTAGTTTTCATTTTAATTTAATTCAAAGTTTTAGTAATTTTGCTATATTTTTATTTGTTTTTCATATGTCCATATGGTTTTTGGCAAGTTTTAATTAGTTGTTTATTATTAATAATAATAAAACTGATGAGTGAACAAATAGATAAAAAGTCATTCTGGTTCATTCATGACACTGGAAATGAAAGGTCAAGTTGGCTGCAGTGCATCATGGGATGCAGTATTTCTTACAGTGTGCTGTTCTGGTTGCGTACTGGATGTTTTAGCAAATGTCACTGTGTAAATAAAATGGTAAAAAATATATAAAGGAAATTACAAAGTCCTTTATATCCCAGCCTGGGACAAAAGGCCCACATAATCTATAGTAATTAGTGATAGAATTTGTCACCATAAGTAAATGCTTTAGATATTTTAAATAAAATTTAAATGCACTTATTCAAAATAACCAATTTTGCAGATAATGCATGAATAAGTCTGTTTATGTAATCATTAAACTGAGTCTTTAATAACCTCTTATCTAAGTGTTTTATAAGTTCTTATCTAGGTATTTTATAAGATCTCCTCTTTTATTCTGCTTTTAGTAAACAAATGGTGTATATCTTGGCACTACAAACATATTTTGCAAAACAAATCTCCATGGTGATTGGAAAAACACATGTCGAACCACAACAAATCTATTTCCTCACAATTATGGTCAACAATTCTTATTCCTAGAATATACCACAACATTGTCCTCTGCCAACAGCAGTGTTTTGACGGCCTTCTTGACCACAGACAGTGGATCTTTGGGGGGCCTTTAGTTCCTGAATCTAGGGTTTTATTTTTTTCCTCAAATAATGGGCTTAACACTCATTTGAGAATAACTGAAAAGCATGAAGTATTTTATCTCAAAATATATTGGATGAATAAATATGCAACATTTTAAAAATTAAAAGTATGCATAATAACCTTCATATTTTTCCCAATTGCACTCAACCTGTGTTGGGCTAGTTATTCAAAAAAATGTATATATTACTCAGTTACTCTTTTTTACTTATTACTTTCTGGCAACAGTAATTAGAGACACTACTAGTTACATTACTTTTCTTTCACACCCCACAGAAGTTGCATATCTTCCCCATAAAATATATTTCTGCCTCATCATTTGAACAAAATCCACATTGGATCGCAGTCAGAAGTTATTACAAACACTCAGTGGTGATTGATAGTAACATTTAAGTAGAAGTGTTGTATTAATCTCATTAATTGTCATGTGTAGCTTGAAGCTAATTGTGGCTAATTTCTCTGTTATACCCAGATTATATTCCACAATGTATTTTTTTTAAAAGAAATCATACAAGTTCATAAGAAAATGTTTCATTCTCTAAAAAGATTTTATACAATTTATATCAGGAACAGAGGGAAATGGGTGGGCAAGCCAACTTCTATAATGCAGTGTTCAGATCATCTTTTCTCCTGCCAAAATCAATGTAATGGCAATATTTCCATCCACTGAATGTAAGCTTTTTCATATTCCATGCCTGCTGCACTTGTGACTTCATGTGCCTGTGCAATTTGTGAAAATTATGAAAATAAATCTAGGAATTATTGGCTTGCTGGACTTTAAATCAGTAGGGGTTGATGCATCGAAACTAAGTAAGTAAATAGCTGTTTTATGGATAGTAGCCTAACTGTAATATTATTACTGAAACCTTATTAGTTACACTACTAGTTACTGCAAAAAGCACTGTACTGACCAGCACTGCACACAACCCCTTGGATCAGATGTTGAAAACTGTTGTTTTAATAACATTAGGCTAAGTATTTTGCCTAAAAATACATCAGATGAATACATATATGCAACACTTTTAAGTTAAAATGTACCTTGATAGCGAATCACTCCAGCTATTTTGTAGTGCTGTCAAACGATTAATCGCCTACAAAATAAAAATTTTGTTTTCATTATATAGCCTTTGTGTGTACTGTGTATATTTATGATGTATATAAATACACACACATACAGTAGGCGTATATATATGTCTATATTTATATTCATATAATTTATATTATATATAAATATATTAAATATATAAACATAATATATTTTTCTAAAATATACACCCCTTAGGAAAATTAACCATGGTTTTACTACAAATTAAACAAAAAAACATGGTTAGCCTACTATAGTTAAACCATGGTAACCACAAATTAATCATGGTTTTGCTAGCTACACTAACCATAGTTTAACCATGGTATTTGTAGTAAAACTGTGGTTATACAAATGGTAATCAATTCGCCAAAAAAAAACATGGTTACTACACTTTTACTACAATAAAACCATGGTTCGTTTTCGTAAGGGATGCATATGTGTGTATTTATGCATAATATACACAGTACACACACATATTTTATGTAAACAAAAACTTTTATTTTGGATTTTTGTGACTACAGTCGGTGTGCTGGGCTCGCTCTGGTGCGCTGTTTTTAGTGTGCTGGCTCGTGCGCTGTCTCCAGGCAGCAGTGAGAAACCCCGTAGCAGGAACTAGCTAAGCAGCCTTTAGCATTCAAGATGGCGGGAGCAGACAGCGACGACTCTCTTTACCCTATTGCCGTGCTAATTGACGAATTAAGAAATGAAGATGTTCAGGTAAACAAAATACGTATTCTAACACCGACTACTAGCTTGAGAAATAGACTGGAACTCATAGGCTTGATTTTGACATAAATAGCTAACAGCAACCGGTAATATGGGCCTGTCCTATTTAGCAAACCGGCTAGCAACTGAAAGATAATTCAGTAATTGAGACCCTACAAAATTATATATCAAATTCAAGGACAGATAAAGCCACCAGCATGCTATTTAGCACACCCAAATGTATTATTTGATTTATGTCAAATGACTTCGTTTCGTGTGTAAATACAGTGTGACGCAGAGCAGTTTGTGATTGCTAACACGGCTAACGTTAGCTGTTCTGTGATTTAACTGTTATGTCATTGGCTCGGTTACTTAAATAGAGAATCACAATACTTCATTACATGACATAAAGCACAAAATAAGTATGAATGTAGAATAGTTTGGCTACAAATTGACACAATTTGTCATTTCAGCAAAAAGCTCCTCAAGCAACCGCTAGCGATAAGATTTTTCAGTGACACTTCATATTTTTTAGATAACTTGATTTATATTCACTGCGTTTAATAACTATTCCATATTTTGTTTACAATTTTAAAATACACCAGAACTGATTATTAACAACTGTCACCAAAAGTTGAGCTCATTTCCTCTCATTATAAAGATACAGGACTGTGATAATTATTGGAATCAAGGAAGGAAATAAATGATGTAATATTTTTGGTCTCAATGGATTGGGAAAGATAGCATTATTTTTATAGTTCGTCATCTATCAAGCCATCATTTGCATAAGTTGTAAACAGAAAGCAATAGTCTGTATAATAGCAATTAGCTGCTTTACAATCAAATGTATCAAGACTATTCTAACGTATTTCTTGCCTTTTTCACTGTAGTTACGATTGAACAGCATTAAGAAACTGTCTACCATCGCCTTAGCTCTAGGCGTCGAAAGAACACGCACTGAACTTCTGCCTTTCCTCACAGGTAAGTGTTTTTTTCCTGTCCAAAATGACTATAACAGTTATATTTTAGGTCTAGCGAACTCTTCTCATGCATATCTTTCAATTTCTCTTTTTGTGATTGATCAGATACCATCTATGATGAGGATGAAGTTCTGCTTGCTCTTGCTGAACAACTGGGGAACTTCACCATGCTGGTTGGAGGCCCTGAATATGTGCACTGTCTCCTTGTAAGCTTTTTGACTTGATTTCATACTGAAATTGACTAAATGAAATAATTACTGCTTTGAATTTGTTTGCTTATTATTTGCTGACTTGCGTGTTGTTGTTGTTTTTAGCCCCCTTTGGAGAGTTTGGCTACAGTTGAAGAGACAGTTGTGCGAGACAAGGCAGTGGAGTCCCTGCGGAAGATCTCCCATGAACACTCTCCAGTGGACTTGGAAGTGCACTTTGAGCCTCTGGTGAAGCGTTTGGCTAGCGGAGACTGGTTCACGTCACGTACCTCTGCCTGTGGACTCTTCAGTGTCTGCTACCCACGAGTGTCCAGTACAGTCAAAGCTGAGATCCGCCAGTAAGTTTAATATATTTGTGAGGAGTGTTTTGCTATAATACTGCATTTTCATTTTGGAAACTTTGATACATTTAATACAGGATTGTTCACACTAAGAGCACACCGAAGAAGCACTTTAAAAAAATTAACAATACAGATTATAATAACTTTTTTTTAAAGTCACAATGGATTCAAAATTAACAGTCCTTTTTTATGGAATATATTGCCATAAAATCACTCTCAGTGTGAATAGCCATTTAGACTAAACGTAATTATAGTTACAGAGTGTTAATGTTACAATAACCAAAGTGGAAAGGAAAATCACTACCTCATCGTCTTCTTTTTCTGTTTAATTGGAAACATGTTAACACATGTATCATCTCTCCTCAGGCACTTCCGTACCCTGTGTTCTGATGATACTCCCATGGTGCGCCGTGCAGCCGCCTCTAAGCTGGGTGAATTTGCCAAAGTGTTAGAGCTGGAGTACGTCAAGAGTGACATCATTTCTCTCTTCACTGCATTGGCATCTGATGAACAGGTCTGGTTTCAGTAACACTCACTGAAATATACACAGTCTTATTCCGTCATTACTCAAACCACAGCTAAAGTCTCTGAGCACATATTGCATGACCAGACCATTGGAGGCTTGAAAGGTTTTCATTGTGTTTATGTAACTAGTGCTGGAGCAGAATTGTATGGCAAATATCAAAGTGTTTTTTTCTGACATCTGAATGCAAACATTTACATCACTGCAGGACTCTGTTCGTCTCCTGGCTGTGGAGGCTGGTGTCAGCATTGCCACTCTGTTGCCTCAAGAAGATCTGGAAGCTCTGGTAATGCCCACTCTGCGCCAGGCAGCAGAGGACAAATCCTGGAGGGTTCGCTACATGGTTGCAGACAAATTCTCTGATGTAAGCCAAAAGCAAATCACGTGTTAAGTTAATTATATGTAATTGAATTTTATTGGAAAATCCTAGTGTTTATCACAGAATTCCATTTTCATGCAGCGGGGGTTCACTCATAATTCTTCTCATGGGCATAACTGCATTACTGTTCAAGTTAGGTGCTGGTAGGATTTTGAAAAGTATCTTATGCTCACCTAGAGTGCATTTATTTAAAATCAGTAATGTTGTTAAATATTATTTCAATTGAAAATAAATGTTTTCTATTTTAATATTTTTAGAAATATAATTTATTTCTGTGATGGCAAAGCAGAATTTCCAGCAGCCATTTCCCCAGTCTTCAAAATTACATGATTTGGTGTTCAAAAAACATCTCTTATCACAGCTGAAAATGGTTGTGCTTTTTAAAATCTTTGTGAAAAATTTATTTTTAAACAAATCTGCAGTCTGCTGAAGCGACTGCTAATCTGTGTGTGCCTTACAAGTACAACGGGTATATTCTTGTTGCAGATTGATACGTCAAAGGTGACAAGCTTCTGTCTTGTATTGTGAGCTTAAAGGCCTTTCCACACTGAGCGCAAAAAATCGAAACGAATATCGAACGTGATGACTAGGGGTTGGAATCACCAGAGGCCCCACGATACTTGTCATGATACAATATTATTGCGATTTTAAATATATTCGATGTTCTGCGAGATATTGCAATTTATTACCCTTTTCCTACTTTAATTTATCTCCCCAAAAGAAAACTTTGCCAACATCTGTTTTAACTAAAAATAATAATTTCTCTGTTTGTTTCTCACTTCAATTTTATTGCTGCAGTGCAAAATGGGATTGTCAAGCAGACAAAGTTCCGTTTAAGAGTCAAAAAATTCCGTTTTATTTTTTCCTAAATTCATTTTTTTCCATTTTAATTTTTCTGGATTCCGTTAAAATTTTTCTGGACTCCTTTTTAATGGTCAAATTAAATTGTTAATCAAAAAGCATGTCTAATTAATTAAAATCATGAAACTTATACAATTTAACATTCATTTATTAAAAGTGTAACAAAAATGAAGTTTAGGGCCGTATGAAATGTTTTATTTTTTTCTCACCTTATGTTTTATTGCTACCAAATTCTGTGTTTTAGCATGTCTAATTATTTGAATGCATACAAACAATTTGTATTTATTCTTACAGTAGCCTTATGATTTTTTTTTTTCCCCTCAGAAATTCTGTGTTGTGTATTTAAATGTTACTGGTTATCGGATGAAGGCATAAAACATTGATTTAATTTATATTTTAATTAATGAAAATTAAACATTTTAATTTTTGGTAAATAAAGGGGATTTACTATTAAAATTAAAATATTTTGTGATTATTTCTTATAAAGTTTTATTTTTCAATAGTAGCATTACGTGCATTCTACTAAATAATAGTAATATAGCCTATTTCTGGCACAATGTTTTTAATAAGTTAAACCGAACTTTTATTTTGACGGGTTGCCGTGAATACCTTTAAAGTTCTGTGTGTATATGATATGACGCTAGTTTTACTCAAATGAAATGGTAAAATGCTCGTGAAGTGACTCAGATTCCGTGACATTCCGCGTTAAACTATAAATTCCGTTTTTATGACTGGATTCCGCGATTCCGTCTGCGTTTTCTGCATCGCGGAAATCATAGGGCCCTAGGAAAGGCCTTAAGGCTGCATTTACACTAGCACAAAAAATCCGTTTTTTTTTCTTTTTTTTTTTTTTACTCACATCTGACACATTGGAATTTGTTGCACATGTGTAAACGCAAAAATCTGCATGAGTCGAGATTTTATTTTTTGCTTCAAAATGTGGTTTTGAAACGTATATCGGATTCCCCTCAGAACTCCAATCCACCACGATGCGAGGGCGACACGTTTGACTATAAAGAAAGCGTTTTAATTCCGGCATGCTGTAGAGCTGCACGATTAATCGTTAAAAGATCGCGATCTCGATTCAAATACCCACACGATCTAATTTCTGAATGACAACGATTCGCCCGTGTCTATTAAAACTTTGAAAAAATCATACCGAACATTCAAATCTGCATTTGGCATGTTTAGGTAAGAAAAAGCTTCACAAACAGTCTTTTCAACTACACAGTATTATTTCTGTCTTACAGTCATTCATAGAAATACTGGGATAAAAGTTTATAGTTCGGCTACAAACATTGATGTCATGGTAGCGATCAAAATAGAGCCACTCATCTTTTGAAAGCAACTGGCGCTTCAAATAACATTGCATCATTTCGCCACTAGGTGGCGACAAGTGACTGTTAAAAAATGTATTTATTGAATCATTCATTCGAGATTCGTTCAAAAACACTGATTCATCCATTAATGAAACAAGTGAGGTATGAGTGAGTCATTGAATCATTAATACAAACCAATTTTTCTTCATTTTAATTCTAAAATTGTGTATTAAATACACTATATTTTAAATACATATACCCCGGGTTTCACAGACAAGGCATAAGCCTAGTCCTAGACAAAAATGTAAATCTGAGCTGTTTCAACTGAAAGAAACTCGCATTGACTGATCTTAAAATATATCAGTGCCTTTGTTTTGTCTCAAGATGCACACCAGTAATGTTTTTTTCTAAGCATGTTTATAAAAATTGCTTAAATGTCTTAATTGAACTATGATCTAATCCTGGCTTAGTCTAAGCCCCGTCTGTGAAACCTGGCCATACTGTATTATATATTAAAATGTTTAATAATTCATTTAAATTAAACACTTTTAAATAGACTGCAGCAATTAATATTTTGTCACACATTATTTTGTTTAGTTCAGAATCGTGGGAGACGATTTGATCTCTATTTGAGAAAAAAAAATCGTGATTCTCAATTTATCCAGAATCGTGCAGCTCTAGCTCTAGCATACTGTATGCACTTGCATTTTATTGAGGTGGGAACTTCATATATGCAAGAAATTGTGCAACATTCAGGAACTTTTTTTTTAACCCCCGCAGCACTGTGCATTTTATAAATACAGCAGCATTGTTATATTTCTACAAAGCTAAATTATATTTCTCAGCAGTGAAGCTTCACTATTAGGCTACTCACTCTCTTGCTTTCGTTAATTCATTCAAGTCTGTTCAAATAAATATAATCTTACAGTGCTACTTTATTTCACTTAAGAATTCTACATCTAATGAGCTTTAGATAAAATAACATGAAAATTACCATTATCTTCCGGTCTTCATCTGTTCAGTCAAATTTTGTGCTCCAGAACATTCATGACAGCTGTTGTCCATGCAGACGAATAATCATGGCCACTCAGCATGAATTATATAAATAATTTTAATAGCACGGCCATTCAAAACCCAAGAGTCTACAGTGTGCATAGTAAAGTGATCACTGACAATCATTTTGGGGCTGGAATGTATGTAAACAGAAATCGGTTACCAGTCTTGTCTAAAGTGAATGTAAACAGGCAGGCCAAAAAAACGGATATGGTCAAAAGATCAGATCTGTGCATCAAGACTTGCAGCGTAAACGCAACCTAAGTGAGTCCAGTTGATCTAATAAAGGACTTGTCCGACTGATAAAAACCACTATATCTTGTGCGGTTCATAAATAAATGTTGTTTAAGTAGTGGCAGAGCTCTACCACTGAATAGCAATGCAGCAATCACTGCTATGTGATGTGTATTTGTGCACCCTTTAACTTGGTTTTAATTAGGGATGCACGATATGAAAAATTTGAACCGATAACCGATAATTAAGTCCTTCTCATGGCCGATACCGATAACCAATAAATTCATATTTTTATGTTATAATTATATTATATTTATAATTATTATATTTATAATTATATTATAATTTTCAAATAATCTGCAGTTTGTGCACCCAGGAGAATACAAAATCTAAGATGCACAGATGAAACTGATATTTTAGTAGCTCTGGCCTAACTATAATAGCAAACATCAGTCCTGACTCTTCAAATGTTTTTATTTTTTTGTGTAAGGCACCACAATACGTAGTAACAGAAATGGTTTAACATAACTATGGCTTATCTGCAATTGACCTTTCGCAAAGAGCTTGATTGACAGGCGATCTAACCAATCAGAACGCAGAGATTATGCGCCGCCGCTGCTATCCGCCATCTTGCCCGACAGCTACGGCCTGTCTCCATAGAAATCCATGTTAAAAAGGGGTAAAAAAAGATAGACTGAATTAAAACTTTTTCAATAACTCAATATAAAAATGTGCTGAGGGTTAAGCTGTGCTGTTGATGGCTGCCACGGTAACGGTAATAAGCTAAGGTATTCAAAGTACTTGTTTTGCTAACAGAAAATCTGTCATGTCCGGCGCTGTATGCATGGCTTGCAGCGCTAAAGTTAAATGCCGAGTGTGAAATAATAAAATATGTTAAAATGTGTGCTCTTATCATTCTGTGGACAAAATCCCGTGAATTTAGCCCCGATCAGGAGCTTTATATGCACATGTGCGCTCATCTGTTTACAATGCAGCTATAACCTCGGGTCGCTTCATGTCATCTTCCACTCATTAAACTATGACAGATACTTTACTGCAAAAAGACCGTCACTGCGGCACTATAAAGTGATGAAACTACGGCGCTATGTGCTTTTTAAAACCATTTTCATAGGTTTCACGTTATATTGTCGGCTTGGAAAATATGTAAATACGCATGCCCAGTAGCCGCAGCTGTATCCCTTCTAGCCTCAACCACAAATCAGACAGAAGAGCACATTAACTTCTGTGGATTTAAACTTGAAAAATGTTGTGTTCCGCGGTTGAAATAAAACACTTTCTGATGTTTATTCATGTTCATTTCGTGCTTTAGGTAAATATGAAAAGATGTTCGGTTCGCGTGTTTGAACTGAGGCAATACAGTGATCTGTCACGACACATTAAAGAGCCACAAAACTGTATTTATTGTTTTAATTTCTTTAAAAATGGCAGTTTAAAAGCTGAGGGTCCTGAGACCTTGTTTCATACCAGAAGTAACCTGCTCTGTCTTCTCTGTCAGTGTGTTGTTAGTTTCCTCTTTGCTCTGCGATGTATTTTTCACTGCATGAGAACATGTGTAGTGTGAGAGCGCATTGTATGTCGGGCATAGCAACAGTAACTAAGGGTGGGCGGGTTTTGCGAACGGTCAAGTCATTAACAACAAATTTATATTCAAGTATTTCATGCATAAAGAAATGAATCTATTCAACATTTTTAGTGCATGAGGATGAGGAAGTTATATAGGGACTTTAAGCAACAGCTGCGAATGCAGGCAAAGCAGCTGTTCTCCCGTAGTAGACGGTTACAGTAGAACGCCACGAAGTAGCAGTTGAAGTCGCGAATGCGCAATATGACGTTGGAATACCATTGCCGTTCCAACAGTGGAGGCTGCTTAAAGTCCCTTAATACAGCTTCGCCGCGATGACAACCTTTCAAGTGAGATATAAGATTTGCTGTGTTAAAACTTGATGCCTTTTTTCCTCCTCTCAGAATCCTTGCTGAACATACGTTGCAAATAGCAATGGCATTGTCCTCCTCTGCCACCGCGAAAAACTTCCAGACAGGCGAAGACATGTTCACAGATGATGACGTAATGAGCGCGACACAAGCTGAGAGTCACTTGCACTCGGAAAGCAGATGAAACTCAGATAAATCAGACTGACTGATTGATTGATTTACCAGCAAGCTACTTTATCGGATCTAGTTATCGGATTTCATTTATTTATCGGAGCAATAAAAATTACGTCATTTTCACCCATATCGGTCGATAATTTATCTGTCCGATAAATATCGTGCATCCCTAGTTTTAATGTTATATAAGCTACCTGGAAACCTCTTCTCTGTTATGTATCAGTGCTAAGGTTCAACAGCTGGATCACAGTTTCAGGATGACACCTCATAAGAGTTCACTGCTCTCTATAATCCTGCACCAATGTACACACTGCTCATTGTTGTGCAACTTGACCTAAATGCAGTTCTTTCCATAATAATATGATAATATTTGTTGTTTCATCGGATGATTTTGGATTATCCTGAGCCACTTGTAATGTCAGATATTTTACAGGAAAATAAATGTTGAATGCAGTGATTATAAATACCTAGAAATATCCTGGGTTAGAGCAATGGCATTTTGACCTGCTTAAGAAATGAGAATTATGTACCACATCTCTTGTGCAGTGCTAGAATAGCCTTTGATTGTATCCTAGCATGCTCCGGAAGTGCCTTTGTCCTTGAGTCTGCAGGAAACGCTGAAGTGCTGCTATGAAATGGAAATATGAAGTGACATGCTTGTCTCTGTGAATTTATAGCTGCAGAAAGCTGTGGGTCCAGAAATCACAAAGAATGACCTAGTGCCAGCCTTCCAGAACCTTCTGAAAGACTGTGAGGCTGAGGTTCGTGCCGCTGCTGCAAACAAAGTCAAAGGTGAGAAAAAGCATCAAAGCAGCCCTGTAATATATGAGCATGATGTTGAGTGTCACTGCTATTAATTTGCAAAATAGGTGTAAATAACCATAGTTAGTATATTTTCAGTAAAATAAGTTGCTTATGTCTATAAGTTGCATAGGTCAAAATTGCATTGTTGAGAGAGAAAAAAACATATAATGCACGTGTATGAAATAATGTAAAATACTGGTAAATAAAACTATAAACATGTATTTAAGCTCCCCTCGTTCCACAAGAAATCGTTTAAATTAAATGACATTCAGAAAAGGAATGAAAAATGTAAGTATAAAACACATTATAGTGGCAGTTATTATAAACACCAAGCCTAAACATATATTTATTTAAAGTGCAATTGAAACTACCAGTGCGTTGGAAATGTGCTGTACAATTAACCTTGCATACCTCTCTTATTTGGAACAAATTCAAATGTGTGCACTTTGCATGTTTGCATTATATAAGTTGCTTTTGAATACAAGTTGCAGCAGGTTTCAGAAAAAAGTGACACTGTCGAAAAATACTGTGATTTACATACAAATTTAGTATTGTGTTCCTTGCTTAAAAGGAATAAAGTAATATTTAATATTTTTGTCATATAAACAGCTTTGGATTTTGAGTGTGTTTTGTTTATAGCTGGCATTTTAAACTGTGGTTCAAAGACTGCATGTGATTTAATACAAGTCCAATCTAGTCTAGTTCATTTGTAAATTTGCTCTCAAGATTGTCTTTCTCTGATAATCCAGAAATTACACTGGTATTTTGCTACTGAAGGTCCTTGTTGTGATGACCGTAATTGATGATTATTCTTGTCCTCAGAATTCTGTGAAAATTTGCCAGAGGACAGTAGAGAGACGATTATCATGACACACATTCTCCCCTGTGTTAAGGTAAAATGCTTTTTCATTCAGCGCTTGTCAACATCTCTGCAGTCTGTCACATTTCAGACTGATCACTTGTTCCTCATTGTTCCAGTACTCATCACATTTAATTGGTGCGCAGTTCCAATCCAGGATCAGTTACTGGCAGATAACTCTGGTGTCAGCATCTGTTCTCTAATGTCTAAGACTTAAACAAGATCAGATTAACCGTGTCAGTGTCTGTGACCTACTGGCTGTAGCATCTGTAGCATCACATACTACATATCAATCAGTGCTTTCTCCGATATTGTAAGAAACATTTTGTTCTGGTAAAAATATCTTTGTCTAGACTCAAACTGCTGTTGGCCAGGTTATCTTAGTAGCTAAAATTTATATATTTTTGAGAGCGTGTTATTTGTTTTGGACATGTCCACCAAAATATCTGCAGGGGCTCACAGCATAGATACAAATAATTGCAAGATTGATGTCAGCACAGCACATTTTATTCCAAACCTTTTGTGTAGCTGAAGTACATTTGAAACTTCCTTACAAAAATGGAGCTTTGACATTTTTCATAGGTATATAAACATTCAATATGGTCAGTTATCCGTGGAACGCTTTGTTCCGCGTTCATATAGACTTGAATATTTTTTTGCTTTACACAAGATCTTCCTGCTGCAATGTGAATGTGTCCTGATCCCAGGCATGTGTTTTCATTTCATAATAGTGGCTGAACATTTTAAAATTGTTCATGTACCTTACCATTCAAAAGATTTTGGTTGGTTTTCGCTCTTCAAAAAAATTGTTTTTGAAGAGTCCCTTATACTCACCTAGACTACATTTATTTGATCAAAAATACGGTAAAACTGTAATATTGTAAAATATTTTACAGTTTAGAATGACTTGATGTATTAATGTATTAGATGTACTATTTTTGCGTTAATATAAGAAACATTTATGTATAATTGTGTTGAAAACAGTGCTTGATTCCACAACCGTTATTGTGGAAACCATTTTCTTTGATGAATAGAAAGTTCAAAAGAACAGCATTTTTTGGGCAACAATCAATATTTTTACTGTGACTTCTGATTAAATGATTTTGTGACTTTGGATCAGTTTAATACATCAATACAAAAAAAAAAATTTTTTGACACTGAACTTTTTAACGGTAGTTAGTGTAACATGCATTTAATATGGTTGTTTTTGCTGGAAGTTCAGTGCAATTTTTTGCACAATCCAGGAAATTTAGAACAGTACAAAAGTTCTTCATTGATTTTCTTTTTCCTTTCATTTTAAACCAGATAGATGCAAAAAGCCCAAAAGCAAGATTCTTATTGTCTGAGCAAAAAAAGGCTTGACATTATGTAACACTTGAGTTAGAAACAAACTTAAAACAGTAAATCAGTACCAAAATACAGTCCTACCCACTGTTAGCCAAAATATATCTACCACTGTTAAATTTAAATTTACCAATGTATCCCTACTGCTTTTACAGTCACACGGTCTATATAAGAATACCCTCCAGTAGGATCAGTAGCAAAATACCAAAGCTCCAGTATAACAGGATGTCCGCGGGGTCTTAAAAAGTCTTAAATTTAGTTGTATCAAATTTAAGGCCTTAAAAAGTCTTAAATTGTACAAGAAAGTCTTAATTATGATTTCAAGAGGTCTTAAATTTGGAGACGGAAAGACCAGAATTGCGATATGGCTGAATGTGACGATTAAACTTCAAAAGGCTATGATTTCATTAAATAAACATGAGCTCTGAAAGTTCAGAGTCCGGTGCTGCGCTGCTTGTTCTGTGTTTACCGGGAAAACTGTTATATTTCAGCCAAAGGCGACACCTGCTGGCAGAGAATGAATCAGTTAACAGGTTAAACTAGTGTGCTTACAAGTTTCACTGCACGGTTCAGTCTATTAAAATACATTTAGAATCATGGGCGACATTAGGGGGGGCAGTTGCCCCCCCTGATATCGTCAGTCATGGAATCTCTGATGTCAGCCCAGGCCTGGTTGTACGGGGTACTAGACGGCGCTAAATACCCTCAAACGAAAGCAAACACAATTAAAAGATCTGGAAAATTATCCAAAGTGTTTTTGCAGCGTTGAGCAATAATGTATCCAATCAAAGACATATCTGTTGATTTCTTCAACGCAATGGCCAATCAGAAATGTTGTCATTTTTCAGAATTCACTCACAGCTGAAAGCGCAGAGTTTTGCACGCTCGGCTCGTGAATCATCTCATGATGACTAGCCTAACTAAGTGCAGATGCGATGAAAATTCATTGTAGGATCATTGTGTAGTTCAGAGAGCTTGATTATAGAACTTTGTGAGATCGCGATGAACTTTGATGAGTGATGCTTTTAGTGATAATAATGGGAGCACGCTTTGTGTGTTTTCAAGGCTATAATCCATTCAGAATTTGAATTAAACTTTCGTTTTTCGGACACATACATGCTGCAAAGTTTCGGGAATGATGCTGGATTCATTCTAGAAATATCAGTGATAAGCAAAGGACGGGACAAAAATGCCTCAGTGATTTAATTCTGGAACCAGTCCTGGCCAAATTTCCACAGACAGCGCACATTCTGAGCCAGATCCAGTTCACAGACTAAAAGTGTGTGTAAACTTTATTGAGATCGGGACATATTAACCTGTAATTTTGTTTCCAGTAACGGACGATAGAAAGTTAAGAAATCAATGGTATTCGATTTATTACAGAATAGTCCCACTACTGATCGTTTATTTTTTTCCTCATGTCTCACCACAGTGATTCAAAACGGACGCATTTCATGTGACACAGGAAAAAGACACGGAAATCTTGAACATCAGAAAATCAGCGCGCTGCGCGCTCATTTGTGGTTCAAGATGAAAGGCCATCAACTGACACTTAAAATGGGAAGCATCACCATTCAAATCAGCAGCAAGAGTCAAAGCTCCACAGTTTAGTAAACGCAGGCAACCTCTTTAAGTTAATCTTCACTGCGCTGTATTGACACAATGCGTTGCAATATGGTAGTGCATTGCTTTGATGGGTTTGAAATTAAAATGAACACCCGCCAACCCGCCAAACGCGGGTAAAAATCAGCTGTGGCGGGTAACGCTGTCAAATCACTAGCCAATTTGGCGGTTACTTTTCGTAAATTATGTTCACTCATTAATTTCTTGAGGAATTTCATGCAAACCAAATCTGTGCAGGTTTAGCGCAAATACTGAACTCGTGAGACATCATGACATTATCAAGTAACGTATACTTGCAAAAACCAAACAAAACACACCTACACAGTGCACGCATACGCGACTACGTGATGAAGTCTGGTTAGACTGCCGTTTTTTCTTTAAAAATCAGCATGGTTACGTGATAATGATTTTATACAACAGTTCAATAAACAATAAGTTAATATGAACAGACTTACGTTTTAGACACCATATTGCCTATTTGCTCTATTTCGCCACAACAATAATTTCAAACACAGCCAAAGCACTGTTTTGCGTCTCTGAAGCAACATGACGATATGTTTCGTTCCTGAATGAATCAACTGTTTAAATGATTCGGTTCAATTGCAGTGACTCACTTATTAAAGGTGACTCAGTGACTTGATGCCACCTACTGGCGGGTTTAGTTTCACATTTAAAGGTGCTGTATGTAGGATTGACAGCGGTTGAACTAGGTATTGCAGTCCAAATTCAAAATATTGGAGACGTTTTTTTTCACCAGCCCCTCCTCCTCAGACTTGACGCATGTGCAGGATACCAGATTAACGACACCAACAGGAACAAGCGCTCATGACGATGAATGAAATGAAATACTCTGTGTTTTCCGGCAACTGGCAACCCGGGGTGCCGAAATACAACTGGGTAAACTGGCAGTGGGCGGGTTTCACAAACCATAACAAACACAGACATTCCGGGCCGGACGCACATTTTCAAAGGAGAATAACTGACTGTAGCATTGTTTTTCAGATAAACAAGTATGTTAACTTAACATGTTTCCTAAATGTCTGCAAGCATATTATGGTATTTTTATGCTTTAGTAGAGTCAAAATCCTACATACAGCACCTTTAAAGTCCCTTTTCATTTTAAAAATAATTTAAAATATCAGTATTCAACATTTTATGTTTAAAATATCAAAACATTATTTATTCATTTGTAACTGCAGGTTAAAGCATTCCATGTCCCTCTAAGCTGCATTAAACTGTGTAAATACATCTAAATGCCACTTCATATGCAACTTCTGCAAATATGAATTTTGTTGATACTGATTTCATTTGTTTAGTAACAGCCTAAATGTTTTATTATTATAATTGACTGATTAAATGTAAGAATTTGACTTGAGATGATGCACGTGTATCTAAAATGCACTTTTAGAAAAAAAAAGGCTTTATAAAGGTAAAAATGCCCATAAAATCAATTTAAACTTATTGGAAAAGATTAATTTCTATCACTGCTGTGAACTGACCACACAGAATATGAAGATTATCAAAAACTTTAGGAGTCAGCTGTCCACGGTCCTTCAGATATCAGCACAATAACACACTCAGCAAAATATCATTTAGCTAATTATCTTTATCAATAAAATCCCAGAAAATATTGAGATATTATTTTTTGTCAATATCGCACACCTGTAGTACTGACACAAAATGATTTGAAACAGTTGCTTTGTCACATCCAGTGTAGACAGCCTCAAGGTTTTATTTATTTATTTATTTTTATTTTTTGGCTAGTAGAAGTTATGAATGGCCGGTAACTTAACAATTTAGTAGCCAAATTGGCTGGTGAGTGAAAAAGTTAATTTCAATCCCTGCAGCATACATTCGAAAAATATTTATTTTTCTTTTTTTTTTTTTTTTTTTTGCCCCCCTGACTTGAGTCAAATGTCGCCCATGTTTAGAATGATCACATAATTTAAGATATGGGGGCAGAAAATGTATAGCCTATATATTTACGGTATATCATTTCATATAGTAAATATCACACGAAGAGTGCCATCTTTTCTCCAAAAGTCAGCATGATTACAAGTGTGATTTTGATTTTATGCAACAGTTCAATAAACAAGAAGTTAATATTAAGAGACTTGTTTTAGACACCATATTTCCTGCTTTTGCTCTATTTCTCCAACAAAATAATTCCAAACACAGTCACAGCACAGTTTCGCGTCTCTGAGCAACATGAAGGTGATTCGTTCCTGAATGAATCAACCGTTTAAATGATTCGGTTCAATCGCAATGACTCACTTATTAACACTGACTTACTGCCACCTATTGGCCGTTTTAATTTCACATTTTAAAGTATCTTCATTGTTTAAAATAATTTCAAACATCAGTTTTCAACGTTTTATGTTTCAAATATCAAAACATTATTTATGCATTTGTAACTGCAGGTTAGCATTCTGTGTCCCTCTGAGCTGCATTAAAGTGTGTGTAAATACATCTAAATGCCACTTCAGATGCATTGCAAAGATACATTTTGTTGATGCTGATTTCATCTGCTTGGTAACAGCCCAAATGCAAGAATTTGACTCAAAAGATGATGCACACTTTTAGAAAAAATGGCTTAAAGGTAAAAATGCCCATAAAACTTATTGGAAAAAAAATAATTTCTATCACTGCTGTGAACTGAGCACACAGAAGAATATCAAAAAAATTCAGGAGTCAGCTGTCCACGGTAATCTTTAAGATACCAGCACAATAACACACTCAGCAAAATATTGTCTAATTATTGTTATCAATAAAATCCCAGAAAATATCAAGATATAATTTTGTCAATTTCGCACACCCCTAATTCATGTTATTTAATTTATATAATTATTGATAATAATTGCTAAAATCAATATAATTAATACTTTTGACTTATCCATTTTCTTAAAAATGGTTTAAAGGCTGAAATGTAAAGTTTATCATTTTATAAAACTTTTAGTTTTTGTGAAAACTTATATCTGAATTGTAAATGATGCTTTTGACAGTCATTTTACAGTTTAATATGGTACTGTAGACATTGCCCTACCCTGCTCATATGGTATTAATTTTATTTGTGCAGGTCTTAAAAAAGGTCTTAAAAAGTCTTAAATTTGATCTTAAAAATCCTGCAGAAACCCTGTATAAACTGATACCAGTGAGATTTCATAGTTCATGTAGATTTCAGGTATTACACGTCATTATTTGAATGTTGTATTAAAGCATTGATAGTCATTGATGGCATGTTGTTTGCTCCTCTTTCAATAGGAACTTGTCTCAGACACTAATCAGCATGTGAAGTCTGCGCTGGCGTCAGTCATTATGGGCCTCTCCACCATCTTAGGCAAAGACAACACCGTTGAGCACCTGCTTCCCCTTTTCTTGGCCCAGCTCAAAGATGAGGTAATCCTTCTCTGTGTGTGTGTGAGTGTGAGAGAGAGACAGCACAGGTCTGGCTGAGGTAATTTGCATCATGTTCCAGTCACAGATGATACTTCTGTGCAACTGCTCACTTTGATCCTGTCCAGGTGAGGCATTGCTAATGCTAGCCTTTTAGTGGAAAGCAGAAAGCATTGAAGTGAGAGATGAATGGATGTGTGCGGCACACTCTCACGTCTCATCTCTTTATTTGCTAGGGCTTTTTGTTGCTTGCTGCTGTCTGTATTGCCATAGCTCTTCTTTAAACTGTTTGGGAGAAGTCTTTGAACATCTGTCAGTCACACAAACTGCACGAAATAAATAGAACAAAGCCAACTCCTGGACTACAGCGTGCATTGATCCATGTTTTAAGACAGGAAGCTGTTTTGCTATTCTGTGTCAGTTCTTGCTCTGTTGTTCTGCAAAAAGAAAAAATCCTGTCATATAGTTGTCAGCCTGATGAAAACTTGACACTGCGACATGATACACTGGCATTTAATGGCTAACATTCTTGACTGCATGAAGAGATTAACATACAGTGCAACATGCTGTTTTAATACCCAGACAAATTGCTTGATTGGGACAGTTTAATGAATCGGATGGGCCATTTGGTGAATCGTTTTTTTGGGAAAATGAAATCAGTGTTAGTATTTTTAGTAATATTTATATACTGTTATTTGGCATATTGTTTATTTACTTAGGCTTATTTATATTTATCGGTTTTATTTTTAATTTTACTTTAAATTTTGTGCTTTTAGCATTTACATTTGTCTTTCATAATTTTTTCTTTAGATTTAATTTTGTTAAATTTTAAAGTTCTAAAGTTTTAGCTTTAGAAATTTAATTTAGTTGTATATTTTATTTTAATTATTATTTTTTTAATAGTTGTAGTTGCTAATCACTCAGTTGTATTGGTTCTTTTTTTTCATGTTGTCCGGAATGTTACAGTTTTTGTCATGTCCTTCCTGTAGTGTCCAGAGGTTCGCCTCAACATCATCTCCAACTTGGACTGTGTGAATGAGGTGATTGGAATCCGCCAGCTTTCCCAGTCTCTGCTTCCAGCTATTGTTGAGCTGGCTGAGGATGCCAAATGGCGAGTACGACTGGCAATCATTGAGTACATGCCCCTTCTGGCTGGACAGCTGGTGAGTCTTGACCGTTGATGTCCTAGAATTCTTTATCCTGAAATAGAGATCGGAATGTTCCGTTGGTCAGTTCTTATTCTTCAGTCTCTATTTACACTTAAAGCATTTAACTAATCATCCTGTTAGCTTATTGCCATCAAGTCGCCTTGGGTCACGTAAGCTAATCTAACTGATATGAGGTATCCTTTTTTTCCCTCTCTCTTTCTCGTGCTTGCAGGGTGTAGAGTTCTTCGATGAAAAACTCAATTCTCTGTGTATGGCGTGGCTTGTTGATCATGGTATGTTGCTTATCAGGAATGTTCATAATAACTATAATTGCACGTGTCCCACACAAAAAAAAAAATCTAGTTGCAATTCCATTTGCTTGTAGTATAAAAATGGAAAAAGCTGTTATAATGTGTTGGAGTCTGTCAGTCGACTAACACTTGTTTCTCTGTGATCTTCAGTGTATGCCATCAGAGAGGCAGCCACCTGTAACCTGATGAAGCTGGTGGAGAAGTTTGGTGCAGAGTGGGCACAGAACACCATTGTGCCTAAAGTGCTGGGCATGGCTAATGACCCCAACTACCTGCACAGGATGACTACCCTCTTTTGCATTAATGTGAGTCAGAGCTTATCAGCTTTAACAAACAGCTGCTGACTCACAGAGGAATGTATGGCGTTGGTGCTGATGCATTAGGTGGAAAAGCACAGTTTGACGTACATTTGAACCTTAAAATATAGTAAAATCTGTCTCATATTATCTTTGTAGAATGATGCATTATCCATGAAATATTTGGAAATTATCTATAGAAATTGTGGGGAAAAACTTGTATCAAATTCATCTTTAACCCCTACAGCAGCACTGATGTGTGTAACTGTCTGTTTTAGGCTCTGTCTGAGGTGTGTGGACAGGAGATTACCACCAAACACATGCTCCCTGTAGTTTTCAAGATGTCCAATGACCAGGTAGCCAATGTACGCTTCAATGTGGCCAAGTCTCTTCAGAAGATTGGACCTGTGCTGGACAGCAAGTATGCGTTTATCCACATTTAACCAGGGGTTGATTTTATGTCAAAAATATTCACATTTCTCTTAATGTGACTCACTTCAGCATCACGGCTCTAATTTTTATTATTATTTTTTTATTGCAGCTGTCTGCAGACAGAGGTGAAGCCAGTGCTGGAGAAACTGGCATCAGATCAAGACATGGATGTGAAATATTTCGCCCAAGAGGCCATCAGTGGTGAGTTCCGCAACTGCTGCTCTTAAACCAGAAAGCTACTATCATTCTTAAATACATCAGTGCAAACTGATGACTCACCATTATGTAACACTCAAGTTAAAAACAAAAGACATAAATATGTTTCATTTAATAATATTAAAAAGACAAACAGACAGTTCTGACATTTCTTTTTGTTCTCTCCCCAAAGTTCTTTCCCTGGCCTAATGTACCTACTTGCTGAACGTAAGACCCATCTCTCAAGTTGACCTGCATTGTATTTATTGACATCCAGGATCGTCCACTGGACTGTTTATGGAGAAACAATGTGCTCTGTTCCCTTTCAGTGAGAAATGTTTTAGGGATACTTGGCTTCTCTCAGTGTTTTGTTCAGGTGTTCACCAAACACAAAATCTTGCTCATCATTCTCTCCCGCTGAGCCCCTCTTGTAATGTACTGAAGCATCATAGGTTTAGAAAAATATAGATATTTTGAGGCATCAGATTTAACTTCAGTCGTCTGATCTGATGGACCGAATCACTTTTGCTCTTACTGCTGATTTTAAGAGTTGACCCATGCATGCGCACAGCATGACATGGGGGCGAATCACTACTGCACCTTTCATTTGATTACTGTGTTCCTGTGCCCCGTCTTACACTGATCATTATTGAACCAAGACCCCATACAGCACTAGTCGCACAGCCGTTGTTTAGTGGCGGGCTCTGATACTGTTCCCCTATTCTCAAAGTGCTTATCTTCTTAAAGGGACCATGACAAATTTCCATCTGCTTCCTGCAACTGTTATAACAGGGATGGGCATTCCTAAATGGCCCTTTTTTTTTCTTCAGAAGGCAAGCTTCTTCATTCTGTGCCATTGACTGTGTTGCACATTTTCTAGTTTTGTTTTGTTTTGAAAAAGACGTTTAACTTGAGTCCTTTATATGAATGCATCTGCATGCCTCTTGCACACAGGTTCCATAGACCGTCAGTATATTGAGAAGCTCATTAATAACAGGGCATCTTATGCTCCCTCCCTTAACACATTGCTTCTGCCAGTGATGTTGACTGTCCGATTCTTCTTCAGCTTCAGAGTGCAGTCAGTATAGTAGTATCTTCTATGTTATGAGTATCATTAGAATGTGCTTCGGGTTTTATATGAATATGGTCACATTGCCCTTGATAGAAGGGAACTCAATAAAGAACGTTATATAACCCTATTTCACTGTGTGTGGACCTTCTGTAATCCATCTGGTCATATACAGTAAAACGCAATATAGCATGAGGATGTGTCTAGGCTGGGAGTGGATTTATTGAAGGAGGCATATCATGAGAAATCAAATATCCTTCATCTTTTGAAATGAGTTTTTGCAATAGGTTTTCATCGTACACTGAACTCTCAGAACTCAAAACTTCTCTCCTGTCCAGAAAAAAACAGTGAGGTAATGGGAGGAGAGATCAAATAATGCATGAATTCCATAAAACACATGTATTTTTTTCTGCAAGGATGCATTACATTCGATAGTTACACTGAAGACATAACATTTCTATTGCATATTAAAAAAAATAACAGCAAGAATAAATTGTCATGTTTTCACAAAATATCACAAAAAAATGTTACTTAAATCAGCATATTAGAATGATTTTCGAATCCTGACTTGAGAACCTTTCCCGATCCCATCCCCCTCTCTCTCTCTCTCTCTCTCTCTCTCTCTCTCTGCTTCCTGTCAGCTCTGATCTGACCTATCATAATAAAGGCAAAAATGCCCAAAAATAATAATAAAAAAACATTTCTGGAGGTTCATGTGACACTGAAGACAGGAGAAATGATTGCCATCAGCTTTGACATCACGGGGAATAAGTGACATTTTAAAAAATACGAATGTTATTTTTATTAGTAATATTTCATATTACTTTGGATCAAATAAATGAAGCCTTGATGAGCATGAGAAACTCATTTAAAAAAAAAATCATATTGACCCCAAACCTTTAAGTAGTGTATGCAAATGTTCTGTGTTAATTTAATGCATACATGGTAGTTACATATACACTAAATATAGTTTTACAGCTAGGTGGAATTTATATATTTAAATATTTCAATGGCCATGTGAAAGTATATCTGTAATGCTAATGTTAAGGGAAATTTCCACCAACATTTAAAAATAATCTGGATCTGAATGAAATCTTATTACTAATTTTAAATAACACTTGGGTGGTGTATAAAGTATAAATCTAAAAGCAATAATGCTGTTAAAATAATATTATTTTAATATTTATTTGATCGTTAAATGTCACTTTTTTTCCTCTTTGTGATTGTACTGTCACCTTATTTTATTTACAAAACTGTAAAAAAGAGCTAAATGATGCAAAAATAAGTCCGTCAGCTGCAGCAGCTCTGCAGATCCTTCTGAAAGATCTCAACTTTAAGAAAGTGCTTGGTTTATTTTTAACATGTCTCCTCATATAATTGGTAGACTCCGTTTGGTAAATAAACTAAAGCCTGTCGGTCCCAAGTGATAAAATAATTAGATTTTCTTTCTCATTTAGAAAACTGCATTCAAATCAAGATCTCATCACTAAAGTCCTGGTAGCTTTTAAAACTGCTTCACAATTGGCATGCAATGTCTAACAGCCTGTGAGAGCTGTCATGGCTTTGAGCGTTTGTTCTGACAAGGCTGTTTTCTCTGGAGTCTGAATTGTGGAGCTGCTGCTGTCGTGCCTGCTGATGAACAGTTTACAGCTGGAACATCACGACTCACCTTTTGAGTGTCAGTGCCATTCTGCCCAGATTATTCATCAGGGGAAATAAACCGCTTTATACCAACACTCCTGTTCATTCAGCAGCTATGTATAAAGTTACATTTCACACACAGTGGCTGTTCCCGGGTTTACATGATTTTTGCTACATTTCTACTGTTTGTATTTGAATCTACACCAGTGACAAATTGCCTGCATCATATGGCTAATTTACAGGGGGGTTTTTTTCCATTCAAGATTCAGTAAGCTCCATTTAAAGGGATAGTTCACCCAAAAATGAATTTTCTGTCCTCATTTACTCACCCTCATGTTGTTCCAAACCTGTATGAGCTTCCTCTGGTTTTTTTCCACCAATGAGTCAAAGAGAACAAAATCGTCACTTCCTGATAAACTGGCACTAAATATCACCAAGAAAAGTAGGAGAAGCCATCATTTTCATATATAATAAATTGCTTGCATGAGCCGACAAAACAATAAATGCGGTCATTGCTTTCGGAAGTGGATGCCTGCTTTGGGAACGTTGTCATGTGAGACAGTTCTGGGAGAAATATTTTGACGACAGACTTTGGTTGGGCATTTAAGAATGATCATAGGCAAGGCAAGGCAATTTATTTCTAAAGCACGATTAAAAACAATAAGTTGACCAATGTGCTGTACAGATTCTAAAAACATAGATAAGCAGACAATATATACACATCACTTACACAGCACAGAGCATCAGAACATTCAACATAAAAAAACCGTTAGTTTCCAACAACATGTCACTGAACAGCATTGGTATACCAGGAATCATAGCATTTCAAATGCTGTGCAGCGACATCAGTCTGCTGGTTAGTCAGGTTATGCCATCCCATAGCGCAAAGTCACATGAATTTTTTGATGCGCATGAAGGAATTTATTCTCAAAATGCCTTTCCATCTCTCATTATTCATTATTCATTAACCCCTTTTCACACAAGTCAAAATCCACCTCAAGCGAGCGTAAAAACTTTTTTTTTTGTGAATTAACAATTCTTTTTTCTAAATTTAGTGTTTCCATCACTCGTTTCTGGTGCAATACTTCAAAATGTGCATAAAAATCAGTGGCTACCATAAACTTTTTGGTTATCATCATTCTTCAGAATATCTTCTTTTGTGTTCAACAGAAGAAAGAAACTTGTACAGGTTCAGAACAGCTTGAAGGTGAGAAAGTGATGACAGAATTTTTATTTTTGAGTGAACTATCCCTTTAAGATCTATCGTGTGACATGCTGACATTAAACACTAGAAACATAAAACTAGATTTTTGTTTAATCATTGTCATGAAAAAACACATTAGTTATTTGCCTCGCATTGTTTTATGAAGGGATTTATAGACAGCAACTGTTACATTGGCAAAGTGGCGTTTTGTTCCTGACTGAATTTGTGTTTTTAACGAATTGAGCAAATTAATTTTTAATCCATTCTTGCTTTGTTCCTTTTAAACAAATCAAATGACTCACTCAAGACCTACCACCACTTATTGTTTTAGTTTTAAATTTTAAATTATTTAATCTTATAGCATTAATTTTGCTGTATAAATCTATTTATACCACCTCTGAGTCAAGTCACTATTATTTGTATAGCGCTTTTAACAATGCAAATTGTGTCAAAGCAGCTTTACATCAGCTTGATATAAAGCTGGGTGGCTTTCCAGTATTTAGACGGGGAAATAGTGTGTCGAAATAGTGTCATTCTCCTCTGGCCAGACAAAATCAGCAGTTTAAATCTAGGCTGCAGCAAAGTCAGATTGTGCAATGGACTCATCTTGTTCCTGTGGTCTTGTCCCGATGGCCGTCTAGGAGGCAGGGTCTTCATTGGGGATCAGTCTCTGGGGCTCATCTAGTTGTCCTGGTATGAGCTGCATCAACAGTCTATGTAAATACATCTAAAAGCCTGATGCTGCTTCTGTGCCTTTTCTGCATTGCAAAGATGGATTTTATTAGTTATTTCATCAGCAACAGCCATTATCTTATTCTGAACAAATTTATTGAATTTGACAAAAAAAAAATATATATATAGCCTGTATTTAATAAGATTAGAAAAATGCCCCTGGAAAACCTTAACGGAAAAGTTCATTACTGTCACTTTTGGTGAGATAATGTCCATCTATGCTGTACAGACTACATTCTCAAATCGACCAAAAATGCATGGATAACACCATAAAGTTAGTAAAAATTGTATGTAATCAGTTAATTTAATTTTTTAATGCCCTAAGAGCTTAGAACAATTCGAACACTGATCCAGTTGTATCCAAATTCCTGTAATGACCATGTAACAAAATGAGTAAATGATGACAGAATTTTCATTGTTGGGTGAATTATCCCTTAAAGGGATAGTTCACCTAAAAATCATTCCAAACCCGTAAGACCTTTGTTCATCTTTGGACTACAAAAAGCTTTCTGACCCTGCATCGACAGCAATGGAACTACCACGTTCAAGACCCAGAAAGGTAGTAATGACAACATTAAAATAGTCCATGTGACATCAGTGGTTCAACGATTCTTCCGCGGTGCATGCCAATGGTGCTGCTGACACAGGAGCCGGCGCTCTGACGTAGAACCTGGATGCGCTGCGGTTTGTTTACAAGCAGAGGAATGCACATGCATGTCGTGAACACGAGTCAAAGTCTGACGCGGAAGAGAAGACATTGTTGAATAAAGTCGTTATTTTGGTTTTCTTAGCACACAAAAAGTTTTCTCGTAGCATAAAATTACAGTTGAACCACTGATGTCACATGAGCAATTTTAACAATGTCCTTACTACCTTTCTGGGTCTTGAACATGGTAGTTGCGTTGCTGTCTATGCAGGGTCAGAAAGCTCTCAGATTTCATCAAAAAATATCTTAATTTGTGTTCCGAAGATAAACGAAGGTCTTACGGGTTTGGAACGACATGAAGGTGAGTAATTAATGACAATTTTAATTTTTCGGTGATCCCTTTAAAACATACAGTATTTATGTCACAAATAATTTTAACCAATGAAAGGCCCTCATCTTTCTCAGTGTATAGTCAGAACTGAGGTAATGTGATGTGAGATATTTATGAACAAAATGTCACTCAAACATTTTCTCTCAAGGAACGCGACTTTTATTCCGGCTTGTGCAAGGAACTCAGCATTTTCAACTGAATATAACAAAATTCATATTGTGATTACATATTGGGAAACATTTTAGCACTGAAAAACGACTATAACAAAACAGTTCACTTTTCAATGTCGGTATTAATATCAACAATAGTCAAGAAGGATCTGACAACAAATTCTAAATAGTCACAATAAGAACTTTTTCCTTCGAAGGCATAAAATGACAACACTCACTATCAACACCCATTTTAAACATCAGAACTATTACTCTAGATATTGCTATACTTTTGAATGGCATATACTATAGGACCATGACAGCTATCACATGTAGCTGGATGGTTCCAGAACAATCCACATAGTGGACTTCAAAATAGAACCTAAATGGAGACTTTGGTTCAAGGTATCTGTCAAAAGAGGGTGCTTCATACTGCATTTCCAAACAGGAAGTTGTACACGAAGAATTAAATTTAAAAACAGACATTCTTCAAAAAGGAATAAGAAGAATTGAAAGGCACAACACATAAGTTTCTAAAAAAATCTTCTGGACTTCGGTTTGAGTAATATTGCACGCTGTGTGAGATCATTGTTAATTCTGATTGGTTTACACCATGTAATTCTGAATGTTTACAGTAGCTCTAAAAGCAAACGTACTGTCAGAAAAACCATGTACTGTAACCTTGTTCTTGTCTACTTCTCCAGTCCACTCTGATAAGTCCAAAGTAGGTAGTGTGATTTTAAAGTCAACATGAACTCAAAACGAACTCTATTTACTTTAACGCATGTTGTTTGGTCTTACTGTGCATAACCATTGGTGTATATTATTTCACAGATGATTTTGTAATCTTTCATCATTGCTCCACCCAAAACAACTTTACTTTGTCTGACATCATCTAGTTTGTGCCTGTTAATGTTTACCAATAGTCAAACAGCAATGTGGTAACACTTTACAATAGAGCTACAGGAATGAGTCCTAAAACCCAGACTCATCATCACAACATCAATGCCTGAAATAAGTTCTGTGGTTCACACAAGCTCATTATTCATTAAAACAAAGTAATACACCACCCATCATTTTGAGCTTTTACGTCTTGAAAAAGGTGGTTGCTAACAAGTGGCATTAAACATGACACTGAACACGAAAAATCATCTTTTACAGCCTTGTTTTGTTTATACTTCCTCAAACTATTCCAACTCAAATTTTCCAACTTTATTTTAGAATTTAAATAAAGGCCATAAGAGTTGTAAGAAGTTTAATGGTGGTGACATTGAAGTTGTGTGACCGCTTCTGGTGATTGTATTTATTTTTCAAAATTCACAAACATTATGTTCATTGTCTCGAAAAAAACGTGCAAGAATCATAAACTTTTGCTGGTCACAGAGCTTATTTTACACAATAATCGAATGGGAAAATCCTATTGGCTTTTGTCGAGTGAACCAGGGTGATGCCAATGCTGCATTCACACCATGTCGTAATTACGGTAAATACTAGCTGATAACTTGTGCCAGAACTGTTCCCGTCCTGAATTATACATTTCTATGGCAACACTATTAATGCCAAAATGAATCTGTGTAATTTGAGTAATCAATAGAAAAAAACAATACATCAAATAACAGTCCTTATGCAAATGCCTTATTAATGACCTTTATTTAGTAGGACATTAAATGCATTCAACTGTGCTGGCTACATTAAGCTATTGTATGTCTTTTATTTTTTAGATTATCCTGGCATTATCAAGACATTAACAATAGTCAATTACTGGAATTATTATTAATTATATTAATTACTTAATTAAATATTATTAAACAGAAATATTTCCCAATATTATTACTTCATTACAATTTGCAGCTGAAATAGCTGTCATTTTAAGTGTTTTTGTGCGGTGTTGCAGCGGTTAGTTGGTACAAGTCAGAGCTCACAAAGTTCTCACAGAGCCGAAAATTCACAATTTGTAATTACGAATTCCAAGAGGACATGAACATTCTCAAGTCAGAACGTTTACAAGAAGTCGGGGAAAAGTTGTGGGGAAGTCGTGGCCTAATGGTTAGAGAGTCGGACTAATAATCCAAAGGTTGTGATTTCGAGTCTCAGGTCCGGCAGAAATTGTAAGTGGGGGGAGTGAATGTACAGCGCTCTCTACACCTTCAATACCACGACTGAGGTGCCCTTGAGCAAGGCACCGAACCCCCAACTGCTCCCCGGGGAGCCGCAGCATAAATGGCTGCCCATTGCTCCAGGTGTGTGTTCACGGTGTGTGTGTGTTCACTGCTGTGAGTGTGCACTTAGGATGGGTTAAATGCAGAGCACAAATTCCGAGTATGGGTCACCATACTTGGCCACGTCACTTTCACTTTCACAAGTCAGAATCTCATAATTACGTTAATCCTAGCATGGTGTGAACGAACCATAATGTCAATTAATGTCATGAAGAAGTTCATCACTCAGAAAAATAGACTCAATGCTGTTTCATGTTGACTTTAACATTATTTCTTTTTTTATCCCTTAGATAAGTCCTAATATTTACACATTTCTCTGTTGATTATATCTATTATTTAAAATCACACAATACTAATAAGGAAAACTTGAGTAGCTACTGATCATTTAAGGATGAAACAAACTAATTATAAAAACACTGAAACTCGTAGAACTCTAAAGTATTATATAGGAAAAGGAATATTGCTTTAATACTGATTTTTAAACTCTATGGTTGCTGCACTACATTTAATCTGTGCTTACCAGAAAAAAACAAAACAAAAAAACATTTCAGGACACTAGCGTATCTCACAAACATCTCTGAAAATTAAGTTCTGTAATGGTCTACCACAGTTCTGTAGGTTTATAAGATGTGACACAAACCATGGCGTCTTGTTCGTCCCTGAGGGCGTTTTTTTCACCACATCTTATGCCTGAGAGCCAGCCTCAGAGTGCTTTGTTTCACATTTAGTTTACGAGTACACAGCCCTGTGGGGCCTCTACGGTTTCCATCATCTCACAGTCCAGGAAGGGGGCTCCAGGTGCAGGTTGAGCCGAAGGGCTCTCCACTTTGCCCGGTGGGAGAGGTGGCTGAGCAGGACTCCATGCGTACAGGGGCTCTGTAGGGAGGGATGGGGTGTAGTTTGTGCAGTTGTCTGGCGGCAGAGGCCAGTCTGGGAAACGGGTTGGCTTGGGGCTGTATGTCAGGGATGAAGTGCCGGGCTCCAGAAAAGGGGTTAGGGTTTGGGTCCATGTGAAGGGAGTGCTGGATAAGGGACTGCTGCTGTTCTGGGGGTCTCTGCTGTCCTGGGGAGGGCGGTAAGCATCCTCGGCCAGCTGCATCTGGTGGAAGTAAGCCTGTACCTGAGACTGCTTCTGGAGATAGAGCCTCTTCTGCTGCAGTCTGCGTAGAGAATTACAAATCAACAGATGTGTCATAACTAAAACTTAAGGACAACTTCAGGATATCAGTGCATTATGAAGGCAGTTGTTCCTGACCTGTGCTCCTGGAGTTGTTGCTCTAAAGTGCGTGGTGCAGCCTCTTTACAAAACATCTGTCCACTTCCAAGACCACTTGCCAACTGACTGGCCCTCTGAAAAAACAAGCCATAATCCTTTTTTTAATAAGCATCAGTTCAGTCATGAAACTAGATTGCACAGTCCTTAACATGCTAGCAATCACATTATTTACTACATGGCACAAGTTGATTGGCCTCTGCTGATTATGCAGCCATTGAAACTGTTTGCACAACATATAAATGGTCTGGTTAGCTAGTCCTGCAGCACACTATCAGAGTTCCTCTGAAACCCTCCACCTCCCCCAGCTCCACCTGTCTAGATCTGCTATGGGATTTATTTGTGCCTATAGCAGCATATCTTACATGCCCACAGCATCATGTCTGTGTATCTATTGGCAGCAGCAAGTCCATATTTGCTCTGCAGCAGCAGGAGGCATAGCAGATCTAGTTCACCAGTTGTCAATTTTTTTTTTTTTATGTTTTATGAAGATAACTGCGGCTCAGATTTCCAGAACTAAACCAGCATAAACTAAACTGGACTAGCACATAAAGTCGTGCTGGTTTTAGATCAGATTTTCAGTAGGGATTAGAGATTAATATGTTATGTTGGCATAAATACTATTTTTAAATACTGTTTTGTGATATTTGGGTCAATGACACTTATTATTATCATTATTTTGTTTGGTCTGGTTCTGTTTTTACTGTCAATTTCAATAATATATTAGAAATGTAATTAATAAATACAATGACTTGAGCACTCATCTTCTATGAAGGGCATGTCTTAGTTTCTGAATTAAAATTGAGGTGCATAAAGCCAATAATGTAAGGGTGATAAAACTGTGCTGATTATCATAATGAAGAAAAAAATTTAAAGAATTGCATTTTTTAAAATTAGTTGTAGAAGTAGTTTGGCAATCTTATACTATTATTTCTTAGAAGAACAATATTTGAATAAAACTCCTCACAGCTTATTAATATTTGAAAAATGGTTGTTCTCATAATCAAAGTTATGTGATTTAACCAACAGGCAGAGAATAAAAAAAAACAAAAAAACAAAAATCGAATAATTTGAGCTCTTCATGACAAGGCAAGATTAGTTCAGGCTGTAAAATGTCATGTGGTGTGACTACCCAAAAACAACAACAACAAAAAAAAGTTAAAATACCCTTTATCTTGAAAAATCTATTTAAAACAATAACTATATACATATATGTGTGTTTGCATATATTTATGTTATATGGAAAATATTAAGTTCCCTTTCAGTCGGTCACTCCGAGTCACGTCGGATGACCGACGAAATTGGGATCTCGCCAGAGAGACCAATCCACTTCGAGTGTAATTAAACGAGCCAATGGACATTGGCATGAGATCATTGCATCCAGCTGCCGCTGATCACAGCGTGAGTATAAGAGGCAGCAGGTGCACCGCATTAATTCATCCTTTCGCTTCGGAGCCGAGCGGTGGTGCATCACTACTGCTCTCTACTTCGGTGTTGCAGAGAGAACGAGAGTGCGGGCGTTACGGCAACAGCAGCGGTGGTCACGGTCTCGCGGCTATCAAGTTTGTGCTGACAATCACACTAGGAGTGTGCGCTGGCCAGCTCCCCTGCGTGCTTCAGCACTGAAAGAGCAAATTTCTCTAAAAGAGCAACACGGGTGATCGCGTCTTTTTAAAGATGTCTTATCACCCGTGCGTTTCTGGGTGTGGTCGGTTTCTGTCGCCTCAGGACGGTCACGATCGCTGCCTCACGTGTCTGGGCATTCAGCACGCTGAGGAGGCTTTCGTGGATGGTTCATGTTCTTCTTGTGGGGACATGACCATCTCGGAGTTGCGTAATAGACTCCGCTATGTCAAACATGGCGGAGTCCCTCTGCCTCTGCCGCGATCCGGCGTTCGTCCCGGCACCCGGGGCGCCGCTGCATCCGGTGGAGTCAGAGGTGATCTGAGGATTACGGTCAGGGCTTCCCCAAGAGGAGTCCCTCACCCCTCAAGCGCTCCGCAGCCGGTGGGGTTGCCGTTGGAACGGGCTGGGACCTCTGCAGAGCGGGGTACACCACCCGTTTCCTTTGGTGCTCCCCCTGACGACCAGATGTCGATCGCTGCATCGGAGGGTGAGCTCTCTCTCTCTCCGGGGATGACGACTCGGCTGCGTTGCCCCCTTCGGGTGTGGTAGCGTTGTCCGAGCCAGACCCAGAGATGACGGCTATGCTTTCCCGGGCCGCCGAGAATGTCGGGCTCGTGTGGAATCCTCCACCGCGTCCCGATCCTTCGAGGCTGGACGAGTGGTTTCTCGGTGGGGGTCGCGCTGGTTCTCAGCGCCCCCCTCCGGTGCCATTCTTTCCGGAAGTGCATGAGGAGCTTACAAGATCGTGGAAGGCACCTTTCACTGCCCGAAACAAATCTTGTGGCTCCTCCGCCCTCACCACCCTCGATGGTGGGGCCGCTTTGGGGTACACGGGCATCCCCTCGGTGGAGCGGTCTGTGGCCATGCAACTGTGTCCAACAGCCGCTACCACCCTGCGGGGTGACCCGTGTCTCCCCTCACGGGCCTGTAAGTATTCGTCAGGCCTAACTGGCAGTGCTTGTAGAGCCTGTGGGGAGGCGGCTTCTGCCCTACACGCCATGGCGTTACTGCAGGTCCACCAGGCCAAAGCCCTGAAAGACTTGCACGAGGGTGGTCACAACCTAACGGTTCTACATGAATTGCGTGCTGCGACGGACCTCGCGCTTCGAGCGCCGAAGGTGACCGCACAGTCTCTGGGTCGTGCGATGTCCACGCTAGTGGTCCAGGAGCGCCATCTCTGGCTGTGTCTCGCTGACATGAAGGAGCAGGAGAAGGTGCAGTTCCTGAATGCTCCCGTGTCGCAGACCGGCCTCTTCGGCGACGCGGTCGAGAGCTTTGCCCAGCAGTTCTCGGCAGCACAGAAGCAGACTGAGGCGATTAAGCACATCATGCGCCGGAGGAAACCTGCTGCTTCCACCCCGGCTGCAGCCCCTCAGCCTGCTCGTCGCCGTGGGCACCCCTCTGTGGCCGCCCCCGCTCCCGCGCAGCCGCAGCAGCCTTCCACCAGGCAGCGTCGTGGAGCCGGTCGCAGACAGGACGCCCAGCCTGTCCAGGCCCCCGCCAAACCTGGCGGTAAGCGCAGGTGCAAGAGGCCCTGAGACGGGCGACCCGGAGATGGAGGAGACTGCTCATCGGGAGATGGTGACTGCGCCACTCCCTCCCCCGGAGGAGGGCCGGGTGGAGAATCTTTTGTTTCGTTTTGTTTCTGTTCCGCCGCTGGCCCAGCAGCCAGTGGTACCCAAAACATCAATAAAAGAGCAGTTTCCTCAATCTCTGGGTCTCAAGAGGAGGAGAGTGGTGAACCGTGCATCACGGGATCACTTCCCTCTTCCTCTCTCGCCAGGCGGCAGGTGGTTGCCCAAGAGCACCCCTCCTGCCCATTCGTGGAACCAGGTAAGGGCGGTAGCACTCCAGTCCCCGCTTCAAGTCGTCACACGCCGGGCTGTCACAAGCCTCAAGCCGGGTTCCTGTGTTTCCTTCCACACGAGGAGGAATCAGGTGAGTGTTACACTACACACCCAGACCCCACCCCATGCCATCACAGGCCAGGCCGTCACAGGCCCCGGGGCGGGTCCCTGTGTTCCACCATGCTGCCCCTCCGCGGGTACGTCTGTGGCCCCGTTGGTTCCGCTGGCACGGTCTCTCGGAGCCTGGTTAGCGCCCCCCGGTCCGTCTCGGTGGCTCCTGCGGACCATCAGACTCGGCTACGCGATTCAGTTCGCCCGGCGTCCCCCCAAGTTCAGGGGTGTCCACTTCACTTCAGTGAAAGCTGTCGATGCCCCTGTCCTGTGTGCGGAAATCGCAGTCCTGCTGGCGAAGGATGCGATAGAACCGGTCCCTCCAGCCGATATGAGGTCGGGTTTTTACAGCCCTTACTTCATTGTGCCCAAAAAAAGCGGTGGGTTACGACCGATCTTGGATCTGCGAGTTTTGAACCGTGCACTTCACAAGCTGCCGTTCAAAATGTTGACGCAGAAACGCATTTTCGGGTGCGTCCGTCCCCTAGATTGGTTTGCAGCGATCGACCTGAAGGATGCGTACTTTCATGTCTCGATCCTCCCGTGACACAGGCCATTCCTGCGATTCGCGTTCGAGGGTCGGGCATATCAGTACAAGGTCCTGCCCTTCGGGCTGTCCCTGTCGCCTCGTGTCTTCACCAAAGTCGCGGAGGCGGCCCTTGTTCCCCTGAGAGAACGGGGTGTGCGCATCCTCAACTACCTCGACGACTGGCTCATACTTGCACAGTCTCACGAGCAGTTGTGCGCACACAGGGACCTGGTGCTCAGGCACCTCAGCCAGTTGGGCCTTCGGGTCAACTGGGAAAAGAGCAAACTCGTGCCAACGCAGAGGATCTCTTTTCTCAGCATGGAGTTGGATTCGGTCAACCAGACAGCACGCCTCACCCAGGAACGTGCTCAGTCGGTGCTGAACTGCCTCAAGACTTTATCAGGCAGGACGGCGGTCCCACTGAAACTCTTTCAGAGGCTCCTGGGGCATATGGCTGCAGCTGCGGCGATAGTTCCACTCGGTCTGCTCCATATGAGACCGCTTCAGCACTGGCTCCATGGCCGAATCCCGAGGTGGGCGTGGAAACGCGGTACTCACCGGGTTCAGATTACACCGGCCTGCCGCAAAACCTTCAGCCCGTGGTCAGATCCCTCGTTCCTTCGGGCAGGAGTGCCCCTGGAGCAGGTATCCAGGCATGCTGTGGTATTCACGGATGCCTCGGCCACCGGCTGGGGAGCCACGTACAACGGGCACGCAGTGTTAGGGGTTTGGACGGGTCCCCAACTGCGTTGGCATATCAATTGCCTCGAGCTGCTGGCACAGCCGCCTCACACTGGTCCGTACACAACACTGATCGTAGGGACGCTCCCGTCGCACGCAGCCCGCCACCTCCTCCTCTGGAGTCAGAAGCATCTGAGGTCCCTTCGTGTCATCCACATCCCAGGAGTGCTCAACCGGGCAGCCGACGAGCTGTCTCGAGCAGCACTTCCAGGGGAGTGGAGACTCCATCCTCAGGCGGTCCAGCTGATTTGGAGTCGGTTCGGAGTTGCTCAGGTAGACCTGTTTGCATCTCCGGAAACCACCCACTGCCAGTGGTTCTACTCCCTAACCGAGGCAACGCTCGGCACGGATGCACTGGCACACAGCTGGCCCCAGGGCCTGCGCAAATATGCGTTCCCCCCAGTGAGCCTACTAGCACAGACACTGTGCAAGATCAGGGAGGACGAGGAGCAGGTCTTGTTAGTGGCTCCATATTGGCCCAGCAGGACTTGGTTCCTGGAACTCATGCTCCTCGCGACAGCCCCTCCCTGGCCGATTCCTCTGAGGAAGGATCTGCTTTCTCAGAGACGGGGCACCCTCCGGCACCCGCGTCCAGACTTGTGGAAACTCCATGTGTGGTCCCTGGACGGGACGCGGAGGTTCTAGGTGACCTGCCCCAGGAGGTAGCTCTCACTATTGCTTCAGCACGAGCACCGTCCACAAGACGGGCCTATGCGCTGAAGTGGAACCTGTTCGTCGAATGGTGTTCCTCTCACCGTGAGGACCCCCGGAGATGTTCGATCAGAGCCGTGCTGTCCTTCCTGCAGCAAGGGTTGGAGCGTAGGCTGTCCCCCTCCACCCTTAAAGTTTACGTTGCTGCTATTTCAGCCCACCACGACCCCGTAGAGGGGAGATCGGTGGGGAAACATGATCTGGTCGTCAGGTTTCTTAGGGGGGCTAGGAGGTTAAATCCTCCTAGGCCTCCCTCCTTACCCTCTTGGGATTTGACATTGGTGCTAAGAGCCCTACAAATTGCCCCCTTTGAGCCTTTGCAGTCAGTCGAGTTGAAGTTTCTCTCTATGAAAACCCTACTCCTGACTGCGTTGGCCTCGATCAAGAGGGTGGGGGACCTGCAGGCATTTTCGGTCGACGAATCGTGCCTTGAGTTTGGGCCGGCTGACTCCAGTGCAACACTGAGAACCCGGCCTGGCTATGTGCCCAAGGTTCCTACCACTCCCTTCAGGGACCAGGTGGTGAACCTGCAAGCGCTGCCCCTGGAGGAGGCAGACCCAGCCCTAGCTTCGCTCTGTCCTGTACGTGCATTGCGACAGTACGTGGATAGAACTCGGAGCTTCAGGACCTCAGAACAGCTCTTTGTTTGTTACGGAGGGCAGCAGAAGGGGAATGCTGTCTCCAAGCAGAGGATGGCCCACTGGATAGTGGATGCCATCACCTTGGCTTATGAAGCACAAGGTGTGCCCTGCCCGCTCAGGCTGCGTGCTCACTCCACTAGGGGTGTCGCATCGTCCTGGGCGCTGGCTTGTGGTGCCTCGCTAGCAGACATCTGTAGAGCTGCGGGTTGGGCGACTCCCAACACGTTCGCTAGGTTTTATAGCCTACGTGTCGAACCGGTTTCCTCCTGTGTTCTCACCTCAAACGGGTAGTGGCACTGAGAGGCCCGGCTCAGAGTCGGCTTGCGGCGTCCTTACGCCTAATTCTCCAGAGAGTTCCTTAACCAGGTAAACCCTGTCGAGTCCTCCAGCACTCCGGCGTCCAGACGTGGCGGAGCGTCCGGCGCCAGGCCTTTTCAGCCAATGAATTCTTAAAATCTGGTGTGAGGCTAGTGCCCATATGAAAGACCCTGCTGGGATCCCATATGTGTATTCCACGGTATGCTTATTAGAGCCGTGTTTTCCCTGGCAGACCACGTTCTGCCATCTCTAATGATGCAGCCTAAGCCATCTCCGAGACTTCCATGTGCATAGGGCCCTACGGGGTTACTTCACATGAGTAATGTCACTTAACCCCCTCTGGGAGGAGGTGACTCCGCAGTGTGCCTCTTCCAAGCGGAAGGGCACGCTTCCCAGTGTTATCCAAGTCCTACTGTTTGGGTTGCTCAAGGAACAACAGTAGTTGACCTTCTCTGTGTAGAGCCCGGTCCTATCGTCTGCCTTATAGGAAGGATCAGGAGGCCTACACAGGGCACTGGAAGGGGCAGCTCCTGTGGCGCTTTGGTAGGGATCCCAATTTCGTCGGTCATCCGACGTGACTCGGAGTGACCGACTGAAAGGTCCCGTCCCGTCGCCACAGTCGCTGTACCACCGCTGAGCTGCCGGGTCACCGGCTCGGCTCCTCAGCGAAAGCATGAATTAATGCGGTGCACCTGCTGCCTCTTATACTCACGCTGTGATCAGCGGCAGCTGGATGCAATGATCGCATGCCAATGTCCATTGGCTCGTTTAGTTACACTCGAAGTGGATTGGTCTCTCTGGCGAGATCCCAATTTCGTCGGTCATCCGACGTGACATCTCCGTTCCCTCCTTCAGGGAACGAGGGTTACATACGTAACCGAGACGTTTTACTTGATGGTTACACCCAGGAAACTCGAAAATTCTATAATTTTTTTTTAAAACCATAAAAACCAACATGAACACAAAGAGTACATTTCTAAAAATTTTGCATATGTGATTTAAACCAGATTTGTATAATTTAAAAAAAAAAATTATTGTGTTCAATCTTATACGTAATTAAGTATACCTGTAGTCGCTGAGCGAGGTACTGCGTCTCCAAACTCTGTCTCCTAGATAGCAGATAAGGGTGCATTTTACCAGTGAATGTCAACGTATCTTTTCCACTTAGACACTGGCGTCCTTCTCCCTGAAATTTAGAATTTGTTTCATATCAGAATAAATCACAGAGGACTGCCATATTCTAAGTCTAACAATAAAAAAGTTAAGACAAAAACACTCTTCAGTATTCTGCTACCTATTTTATTCCACATTCAAAGGCAAAATACCCATGCATAAAATGTAAAATAGAAAACAATCTGAGAATAGCACAAATAGCTTTCTGACCTGGTGGCTGAATGGGTGGTGAGGCTCTAGGAGCTCTTGGGGACTGATGGTGGGTTGACCGCCTCCTCCACAATCTCCTAACACTATCTGGGCTTTGTTTAGCTCCAGGAAACCCTTGGTTCTGGCCAGGATCTGGAGGTGCTGTCTGAATGCCACTAAACCTGTTGGGTTCAACAAATGCAACAGACTTTAGAGTCAGATGAACTGGTGTAGATATTCCAGTGACTGCTGCAGGGGTGGTCTGACTCATAGACTTGACTACTGCTATAATTAGTACAGGAGTGAATCACTGCGATTATTTACAGCTTTTAAAAGTAGTCATTATTCATAGAAGGTCAGATATCATTCAGAATGAGGGTTATTTTATCCGCTAACAATAAATCTTCCAAAACACTGATTATGACATGCAAATACATGCCTGCAAGTGACTAAAACAGTAGTCATGTAAGGTTTTGTGCTACATTCACATATATGGGAGAATGGATACGGTAGCAAATTTTGTCTTTTGTAGCACATTATACTATAGGGCTGTTGAATGCTTGAATCTGATTGGTTGATGAACGTTCAAAGGTGTGTAATTATTTTCAAGGTAACACACAACTAAATTAGTTCCAGGCAGGTCACACTGCATGTCCGTATCCCTTCAGCAAATGATTTCAGTTATTTCAAAGGTCCTTTCAGCCTACAACAGCAAAAGAACCAAACCCACAAAGACACTGAAGAAGCAAATGAATATAGTAAACAATAGGATAAAAATGACTAACTATTTCCATGTTTTTGCCACAAAATACTATTTTATTATGTACGGAAAGCACATACTCCCACTCTCCCTTACAAATGCACACACATACTGTACAGACAAATAACTCACAAAAACGTGTTTTCAGCGCTGCTGTGACGATTTTATCAGTAAAACATTTTAGCAATTTAAAAGCTACATGACGTCTCTCACTAGAGAGGTAATAACGGCGCTGTTGTTGAAGCAAATAAACTTATAGCTTTTAGTTGAAATGAGCTGCATAAGAAATTAGTCCTACATGCAAGAGCGTTTTAAGGACAAAAACCCAACGAGGGTCTTAATATACAACATCTGAGCAATGTCTTGAGATGTGGAAACGATAGTATAAGAATAATTGACTCCGGTCCATTTAATTATTAGAAAATAATACACACCTAATGCATTTCTATAGGGAAAATACATTTGACTGATACACAGTCTGCATTTAACAGAATAACATAACTGTATAGGTCACTTTTTGACAAAGAAATTGGTACAAAAAAGGTTCACAATTTTTTTTTTACAATTACACATGGAATAAAATCTGATTTTTTTAAGAATAAAGACTTAAACAGTATTTTTGTATTAACCATACTCCAATGTGTTTCTTTACTTCAAAAAAGAAGTAAAATTTAGAATACTTAAAAAAAGAGTACTTATCATGGAAATAACATACTTTAAAGGTGCTGTATGTAGGATTGACAGTTCAAATTCAAAATATTGGAGACCGTTTTTTTCACCAGCCCCTCCTCCTCAGACTTGGCACACACAGGTTGCCAGATTAAGGACAACAACAGGAACGAGCGCACATGACGATGAATGAAATGAAATACGCTGCGTTTTCCACCAACTGGCAACCCGGGGTGCCGAAATACAATTGGTTAAACTGGCAGTGGGCGGGTTTCACAAACAATAACAAACACAGACATTCCGGGCAGGAACGCACATTTTCAAAGGAGAATAACTGACTGTAGCATTGTTTTTCAGATAAACAAGTATGTTAACTTAGCATGTTTCTTAAATATCTGCAAGCATATTATGGTATTTTTATGCTTTAGTAGAGTCAAAATCCTACAATACAGCACCTTTAAAAGAATATACTTAAGTGCGAAGTAAATGTAATGTTTTTGGACACTAAACTGCATGTTAACTGCAATTTAATTAAATATGAATTATAGTTTAAATTTTATATGAAATGCAATAAGTTCAACTTAAAGATTGTTTTTTTTTTACTTTTGAAGTAGGACTTAAGTACACATTTAAATATAATTTCATAATTACATCTATTGTCTCTATATGGTTAAAGTGTGCTGCTGAATGTACTGTACTGAGAAGCATTTATGGTAAACTAAAATACACTAAAAACTTGTGTCATGTATTTAAACTAGGGCTGTCAATTTAACACGTTAAATTGTTCAAAGTTGTTCCAAACCTGTATGAGTTTCTTTCTACTGTTGGACACAAAATAAGGTATTTTATAGAATGTTGGTAACCAAACAGTTGACGGTAGCCATTGGCTTCCAGAGTATTTTTTTCCATACTGTGGAAGTCACAGGCTACCATCTGTTTAGTTACCTGCATTCTTTAAAATATCTTCTTTTGTGCTCAGAGGAAATAAACTCATACAGGTTTGGAACAATGTGAGGGTGAGTTAAAAGTAATTTTGCATGCAGAAATGTAGTGTGCCCAGCCCAACACAAAGTTTGAGAGAAAAGTGATTGATGAAAAACAAAAATGACACATGATGTCTACAAGACAACACAAATCATCCTGACCTTGAGTGAGAGACGTGTCTGAAGCCCTTCGCCCCTCTCTGAAACTGACTAGTGAGTGATTATGCATGCCTTGCCCCTCCGCGTTGAGCAGCTGAAGGGTGGGTTCAGGGGGCTTCATGCTCAGGAAGACTGGAGCTGTGGGGCTGGCAGGTGTAGTGCTTAATGCATCCTTTAGAGCTGGATTCTCTTCAGGCAAGCTGAAATCACTTTGAGTCGAACCCATGCTGTACTCTGAGTCCATGCTGCCGAGAGACGGGTTTAGACCTGCAGAGAGAAGCTTTTGTTGTAACTGAAGTTCACTCAAGAATATGGATGTAACCGTATTTATTACAATGTAAAACATTAATCCAGGCCTTGCTGAACACATTCTAGTCCAGACATAAACACATATGTTTTCCTGTGAATTCTCTGAATATGCTCCTTGCCGTACTGACTACACTTGTTTTTAATCAATGTTTGAATTTAGCTTTTCTTTCTTTTTTCATTGTCTTTAGGATATTTTAGCAATGCACTTTCGTCTGATTTTATTCTCTTTATTATGTAAATCACTTTGAATTCCCATTGTTAAGGAAATGTGCTTTATAAATAAACTTGATGTAAGCTACATGAGCAAAATCAAAGAGTCACAAACTGTCTACTAAAAAAAAGCTTGCCAGTGGGAAAAAGTACTGTAAGCAGTTTAGCTAGGATGCCAAGTTGTGAAATATCCCTCACACAAATTTAAATACAGCTGATCATGTTTGAATCCATTTTTATTGCATATTGTTTTTATTTTAATTTTAAACATAAATGGACATTTTATAGATTTTAATTTTTATTTGAATGCTCCATTTCAAATAAATGCTGTTATTCTGAACTTTCTATTTATCAGAGAATCCAAAGAATACAGTTTACACAAAAGAATATACAGCACAATTGTTTCAACACTAATAATATTAAGAAATGTTTCTTGAGCAGCATATCAGAATGATTTCTGAACGATCATGTGACAATGAAGACCAGAGGCTGAAAATTCAGCTTTTCGATCAAAGGAACAAATCAGATTTTATAATAGGCCTATATAAAAAATATAAAACAGTTCTTTTGAATTGAATGAATTTTACAATATTACTGTTTTTACTGTATTTTTAACAAATTTTTGATTCTGTATATTGATCAAATAAATGCAGTCTTGGTGAGCATTCAAAGATATTCACAGTCTTTCAAAGATATTCAAAAATCTTATAGACCTCAATCTTTAAATGGTAATATATCATTAAGACACTATATATTAATATTGAAGCGTATTAAAGATGTGCGTATCATCACACACATTATGAAATGCAGTACTAACTTGTGATGGGCAGCACAGCAGGTTGGTTGGTGACCTCAGAAAGTGTATGCCGGCGCTGACTGAAGCGAGCTGTATGAAAGGCGGCGAGGGGCACAGCATGCTCTTCCTCTGCCTCAATACCCTCATCAATGGACGTCTCCATAACGTTGCTAGGCAGCGAGCCACTGACTTTGCGGACAACGACTGGAGGAAGCGGGTCCAGTAAGCAGCCATCCACCTGAGATATAAATACACAAACACACCGTTTGCAAAACTATTTTGGGCTGAAACAGCTCAGCAGTCTTTGTGACATTTTCACTTTGCTGTTTCCAGAACTGACAAGGAAATAAAAGCCGAAACTCAATGGATTTAACTACTAGTTATTCCCAAAGAGGCAAACAAGAATGCTTTTAAATTTATATATAATAGTAAAGATTATCAGTGAATAACAATTTAAAGTTGACATGAAATGCAAGTAATAAATGTTATTGTGAACTTTAACTCAATCTGATATAATCACATCACTATTCACATGAAGCAGCTGATAGGTTTCTTTTCACATCAGCAGCCAATGAGCTTGCTGCTCAACATTCAAATACTTGGCTAGTGCTTGCTAGTTGCAGCGTGCTTCAGAAACCCTCCACCTGTATAGATCTGCTATGGGGTAATTCATGTTTGTTATATACGGGGGTTATTTCATGTTTTATGTGCAGCAGCAGTATTTCCTACAAGCTCACAGCAGCATGTCTGTGGATGTATTGGCAGTAGCAAGTCTCGGTACTAGCTGTGACGCAGCAGCAGCAGCATAGCAGATCTATTTTGCCAAGACCAAACAGGTTAACATTGCCATGTATACTACCATGCTAAACTCTCTGAGAGTGGTCATGACAGAAACACAATATATTTATAGAGCAAATATACATCAGTAATTCTATTCTACCTTCTCTTTTGTTCATAAAATTGATATTCTTTTCTGTTACATTCTAATACAATAAAATTGTTTAATTGGCACTAAGAACCGTTAACATCCATGGAAACTTTCCAGTGCACAAAATAATCTTTTAGATTACGTGTTCTTAAATGTACTTTACAGTACAGTACAAGAAAAAAACATGCTTCTTTTAATAACTGTTCTCTAAAGGTTGTTTTGGGAACCCCAATTTTTTTTTTTTTTGGCATCACTGCAAAAACACCCTTTTTGTAACCTTTGTTTATAAGAGTGTAGACAATGTCATGTTTCATTTATGAGAAATTATGTAATGTTGCTCTGCTAAATGCCCACAGGCGACCAGTAGCTTTCATGAATTACAATAAGACAGTTGATATAGGTTTGTGAGAGCGTGACCTCAACGTGTTTGAAGAGATCCCTAGATTGCCATCTGTTCAGTTCCACAGGCGCTGAGGCTAAATGAATGACTTATCACGCGTCCCTTTCTTCATAAACAAACATTTACTTCTATTCATTTGGCAGACAGTTTAACAACAACTCACAGTCCATTTAAGGACTACTTTTAGAAATGTATTTGTTCCCTTGTAATTAAGCTCTTGACCTTGGTATTGCAAGCACCAACTGTACAGAAAAAGACCTGTTGGAGGGCAAACTGGTATGTATACGGCAGAGTCCCCACAGAATGAGTCAATGCTGCACGTCAATTAAAGAACAGTAGCTATGGAGATTGCTTTGCGACAGCCAAGGTAACAAATGTTGTAGTCACGCTTTTCACGAGTGGAGAGAACACCCAGCACTCATCACATGGGTGGCCCATCACTGTCACATCAGGGGCATTTACAAACACAGAGCCATGCTGTTGTGCAACAGCAGGCAGAAAACCTAACATGCTGGCGTTACTGTAACAACAGGCTGCAAATAACAGGACGTGCAGATGAAATGCAGGTTATATGTTTCCCCATGATCTACAAGGGTGAGCAGCATGATCAGTATTTTATATCATGGTATGTATATATGGCATAATAGTTCATTTTGCTGGAAATTTGTTGAAAAATGATTTATATAATTATTAATAGTAATATTTTGGACAATTAAGTAAATATATTTTAAAGACAAGTACTTTGTCTTGTTTAATTAAAATAGTTTATATATTACATAATCATAATAACAATAATTAAATAATAGTAATATTTCAGATAATACAGTGAAATCATTTTTAAAAAGACAATTGCTTCATCTCTGATCAAAAAATGTTTATAATAGTAGTTTATATTATTATTACTACTATTATTAATAGCTTTTATCTAAAATAATCATCATTAATATCAACAACAATAATGATAATATATAATAATTTTAAGCATTGCAATGAATTCATTAAAAAAGTACTAATTTGACTAACTTTTTTGGAACAAAAAAGGTGATTATAAGAAACTAAAGTCTGGCATTTGTGCAATAACAACATCACATTATGACTTAAAACAATAGACACAAAACAGGAAAAATTACATTATGTTATTTTATATTATACTACAATTAATAATGTATTAATAACTAAATCAATTAATTAAAATATGATTATGAAATATTATAAAAACGCCAATAGACAGTTACATCAAAGCCATAAAGCTTGATTTGCTACACTGTATCATCAGGTGATATTAGGAGGAGGGACATTGTCATTCTAGAGAGAATTTGATTGGACAAAATCTGTGTAACGCAATACAGTTCATCAAAAAAAAAGTACACTAGGATTTAGGTGACCTCAAAGTTACTAGCCATGGACTAAAAGCCCCATAAACGACATCCCTCTCTATATTTCCACATTTCTCTATTGCTCGTTAGTGTAAAGCACTCTGATAGCCACACAAACTACCACTACCATGGTACAGCAAAATCTCTGCCGGTTGACATATTCCTGGTGTCATGCAGTGCATACTGTCATATCACAGATATAATATATAAATTCCCTTGTCTCTGTCTGAGTCATTCATTTATGAATGAGTAGCAATAAGTGCTTGAGATACCTACACGTACGCAAAGCACCAATGGTGACACCCAGCACTGAAATTATAAAGAGCATTTTTTATTATTTAATATATACGCAGGTGTTATTTTAGTAGGCTGAAGTGCTGCTGAGATACTGCTGGTGAGTAATGAGGAAGAGATCAGGCTGACACGCAGGCAGAGGAACTTCACATGCTGCAGACAAAAGCTCTTATTGCCGTCATACAGCAGCGCCAATGAGTAACGCTGCTATTTAAAACATGCAGGCAGAGCTTACGAAATATAGCCTCAAGCCCGAAAAGAGGATGAGAGATTTCTCTCTCTGCCATAAGAATCTATTTAATAACCTTTTTTTTTGCTCTTTGTTTTGCCGCACACTTCATCTGAAACACAACTGACCTTGGGAGTGGCAACGTCTTCCTCCATGAGCATCTGATCTGGGGAAGCAGGGGTTTGTGGGAAGGTAAACGTGTCTGTAGTGGACTGCAACAGAACAGGTGAACGCAGGTGACGCACTGTCTGTGGCAGGAAGCTCGCTTGAGAAGGAACCGCAATGGTCTGTAACAAGAACATGAAGGCATATACCAATAAGTCCAATGGTAACATCATGGAATTGCAGCTATCTTGGTTGTACCTTGGTACAATGTAACTGTTTTTCCAAGTTCATATAGTCACAGACTCTGTACCATGGTATTACCATCTGATACTGCATGAATATGTTGATGAATCCATAAAAAGGATCATGAAAGGTCTCAAAAGCCTGTTTCTGTGGTTTATGTTCGCAGAGGTTAAACTGAAAGAAGGATGGGTGGATTACAGATTTTGTTGCTCATGATTCCAATATTTACATTTTTATACCAACGCCATTTCAATATGTCTGGGTAGACTTCACAGATGGGGTTACCTTGACAACAGTCTGCTCAGCGACGGTGCTAGGGCGGCGCTGGCTGCCGTGCAAACGCTGTTCCACAGGGAAACTGCTGCGATGCGCTTTCAACCGCTCCACAAGCAGGTAGTAGATAGCAGCAAAGTGGTTATAGCTTTTGTTCTGAAGAGACTGTGACAGGAAAAGCAAAGGTTTTTGAAGAACAAGTCAGACAAGGAAAGAGAACACTGGCAAATGTCAAATTTCTATCAGTACGTTTTGAAAATATTCTGAAACGCTGTTGTTTTGGAATAATCAAATTTGCAAATCAGAGAAATTATTTTTGGAAACCCAAAGCCCAAACCATTACTAGAGTTCGGAATTGAAGAACTGGCTCATGATTGTGATTAACACAAGTTTTTTGACAAAACATAAATAGCAATACTATTGTTTTGGACTAATTATAAATGTTTATTGCCTTGTTTATTGCTTATTGCTCTTTTTTACAAAAAGGTGTAAATACTGTCAAAAATAACAATTAAAACATATACATATAGCTTTACATTTAGTCATTTAGCAGACACTTTTATCCAAAGTGACTTATAAATGAGGACAATAGCAATCAAAACCAACAAAAGAGCAATAATATGTAAGTGCTGTGACAATTCTCAGTTAGTCTAAAGCAGTATATGTAGCAAGTTTCATATCATCAAACTAATTTTTATATTACACAAAGATAAATACAAAATGCAGTTTTGAAATAATGATTTCATTTATTAAGGGAAAAAACCTGTCCAAACCTACCTGGCCCTACGTGAAAAATGAATTGCCCCCTAAATCTAATAACTGGTTGTGCCACCCTTTGCAGCAACAACTGCAAGCGTTTGCGATAACTGCCAATGAGTCTTTCACATCGCTGTGGAGGAATTTTGGCCCACTCTTCTTTGCAGAATTGTTTTAATTCAGCCACATTGGAGGGTTTTCGAGCATGAATGGACTGTTTAAGGTTGTCACAGCATCTCAATCTGATTTAAGTCTGGACTTTGACTTGGCTGCTCCAAAACCTTAATTTTGTTTTTCTTGAGACATTCAGAGGTGGACTTGCTGGTGTGTTTGGGATCATTGTCCTGCTGCATAACCCAAGTGCACTTGAGCTTGAGGTCACAAACTGACGGCCGGGCATTCTCCTTCAGGATTTTCTGATAGAGTGCAGAATTCATGGTTCCATCAATTATGGCAAGTCGTCCAGGTTCTGAAGCTGCAAAGCAGCCCCAGACCATCACACTACCATCACCATGTTTGACTGTTGGTATGATGTTCTTTTTATGAAATCCTGTGTTGGTTTTACGCCAGATGTAACGGGACACACAACCTTCCAAAAAGTTCAACTTTTGTCTCATCAGTCCACAGAATATTTGCCCAAAAGTCTTGGGGATAATCAAGATATTTTTTTGGCAAATGTGAGACGAGCCTTTGTGTTCTTTCTGGTCAGCAGTGGCTTTTGCCTTGGAACTCTCCCATGGATGCCGTTTTTGTCTCTTTCTTATTGTTGAATCATGAACACTGACCTTGATTGAGGTAAGTGAGGCCTGCAGTTCTTTAGATGTTGTTCTGGGTTCTTTTATGACCTCCTGGATGAGTCGTCGTAGTGCTCTTGGAGTAATTTTGGTAGGCCGGACACTCCTGGGAAGGTTCACCACTGTTCCAAGTTTTCTCCATTTGTGGATAATGGCTCTGACCGTGGTTCGCTGGAGTCCCAAAGCCTTAGAAATGGCTTTATAACCCTTTCCAGACTGATACATGTCAACTATTTTGTTTCTCATCTGTTCTTGAATTTCTTAAGATCGCGGCATGATGTGCTGCTCTTTAAGCATGCTTCACTTTGTCAGACAAGGTCCTATTTAAGTGATTTCTTGCTTCAACAGGTCTGGCAGTAATCAGGCCTGGGTTTGGCTAGTGAAATTAAACTCAGCTTTCTAAAATAATGTGTTTAATAACAGTTGATTTAACAGGAGGGGGCAATTCATTTTTCACATAGGGCAAGGTAGGTTTGGACAGCTTTTTTCCCTTAATAAATGAAATCATCATTTAAAAACTGCATTTTGTATTTACTTGCATTATCTTTGTGTAATATTAAAATTTGTTTGATGATCTGAATATTTTAAGTGTGACAAATATGCAAAAACAGGAAGGGGCAAAAACCTTTTCATGGCACTGTATATGTGTGTATATATATATGTATATACCTGCTTACATTCTAATTTTAATTACAGTTCTACATTAATTCAAATTCAGTTTAGATGCAAGAACTGAACTGGAATTTAAACACATTCTAAATCCTGGTCAAGTAAAAGCTGATCAACTGACCTCAATAGTCTTCTGCTGGTCGATGCCCAGACTGTGCATGAGTCGGAGCACCTGCTCACTGTATTCACCCAAGCCTGATTTGCTCTCACATGGCAGACCCTGTCTATACAGCACGGGCCGCTGGGACGGGACCTCCTGCACCATCCAGCGATGCTCTTTGATCTGACTGAGGGACAAGCGCTTGGCTGGATCTAGAACCAACATCTTCCTGATCAGGTGCTCGCAGTCTGAAAGAGGATATAGAGAATGCAATGAGCTCAAAAGACAAAGACATTTCCTTCTGAAACTTCACAGAGTAACTATTATCACTATTTCTCAAAATCTGATTACATACATGTAACCACTGGCACTGTTCACTGTTTATTCATGACAGCTTAAAGGATGCATGAACAGTCATATAATTGTGTTACTTTGACTTCCTCACCCTCACTCATGAAGTAGGGGATGCGGAAACGGCCCTCCAGGACCCTCTGTCTGAGGACAGGAAGGCTAGGACCATCAAATGGAAGAGTGCCACACACTAACACGTACAAAACCACCCCCATACTCTGCATGACACACACATACACAGAAAATCAATACATAAACATCAAACTCTGCCTAGGAACTAGCATAAAGGACCACCCACACACAATACAGGAAATAATAATTATGTTTTCAATCAATCGAATTACCATTCGTCGTTGACACAATTCTCTCTTCTGACTATACTGAGAGGACATAAATCATCAAATGGCAGGAATTTTGTCAGCTGCCTACAGTATGTACATATTAGTTTAATTCCATGAGGTCATATCATGTTTTTGTGAACATAGTTTCATTGTAACACCAAGGTTTTGTGGACATGTACCAAGATAATTCCATGTTATTCTTTGGAGAATCATATCAAGTCAATTTCTTTGTATAGCGCTTTTCACAATACACATTGTTGCAAAGCAGCTTCACAGAAAATCGTGATGTTAATGTTTATAATATCCTATTATCTTCATGAGCTGGACAATAATATAGTTTACATTTTACAACGATACAAGCAATCAAGCAGTTAAGATGTGCTATAAACGTATATGATATATACTGTATGTAAGCAGATAATACAGTTACATTTTGTGACAATTAAATCTATAAATAAATAAAATAATAATAAAAAAATGTATCATTTAATTTAAATTGTATAAATTATACAATTTTTAAAATAATAATACATTTTAATAAAAAAATTAAAATAATAATAAATAAAGTCTATCTATCTATCTATCTATCTATCTATCTATCTATCTATCTATCTGTGTGTTTTCCAATTTTATAATACTGTTTACATTTTACTGTAACAATTTAAATACCATTGTACATGATTATGGAACTCAAAAATAGTATTGTACTAGCACAATACAAGTAGTATGGTATCTATAAAATATTACTATAATATTGCCATCTGATACAGTTCAAGCTTACCCAGATGTCCAGTTGCGGACCCTCATACTGTTGTCCCTCAAACACCTCTGGAGCCGCATATGGGGGGCTTCCACACCAAGTGGCCAGGGGTTCCCCATGACGGAAGAAGTTTCCAAAGCCAAAATCTGCAGCAGATTTGAATAAAACGTCAATGTCAGCACTCACATTAGCATATACATGCAAAATTTTGTGGGCAAAAAAAGGTCAATTTTTTTTACATTTCCTTGAGAAAAATAGAGTGGCTCTTTCTCGTGCATGGGCTGCTCTGGGGTGTTTGCCCAACAAAGACATAACTCGCTGCTTAATCACTGTACAATGCATCATTAAAGAAATGAACTAGCCTAGCTACTAATGACTGTTTTACAAAACTAACATGGTTGCACTTCTGTTGTTTGAACCATGTTTATTCACCAATATAATACTGTTGTTAATGACATCACACACAGGTGAAGTAATAACTTCTGATCTCAACAGATTAAAGACTGCAATTAATATCAGATTATCATGAACAACAGAAAGGCATTAATTTTTTCTAAATCACTATAACATGGTTTATTTAGTAAGCACATTTCTAAACAACATAATATTTCTGAGATGCTGCTGTATTGAACATGGCATCTGAAGACTACTTCACTATTTTTGTGTTGCTTTTTTTGATGTTTGATTCATTGTGGCTTCCCTCTCACGCCATTCTCCGGAGTTCCCTTACGCATTTATGCACATGCGCACTCTTCAAAAACCTGCTGATCAATGCAAGTCTATGTCAAAAGCATGATCTATGTAAGTCTGTGCAAGTTTTACAAACAAGAAACTATGCTTCTGTTCTAACCACAGGTCGAGAGCTGTTGTTCCAACCACACAAGTTTGAGAATGTGGTTTCATTAAACACCAGATCATGGAACTACATTGCTAATGGAACTTGCGACCATAGTTGGCTAATGATGCTTTTGGTAAACGAACCCTTGGTTGGTTTGGGATAAGTTATGCAACAAAATTTAACAGCAAGTAATAGTGTTATGCATCCAATATCAAAGCTAATTACATTTAATCTAACAGATCTGGTCACTGGTGCAAACGAATACATGACACAAGTAGTTGAACATAAACTGTCCAGATGGCTAAATAGATTCCTGGCTGTGTGTCAGCTCGCAGGCAAAAAAAAAAATCTTTAGTGAATCAGCAACAGGAGGAAATGAATGTAACGTGACAGGACTGGATGGTGTGATGGCGCTGAAGCAGGTGGTACTCACTGACTGACCACACACAGACTCAGGGAGGGTCTGCATCTACTCATACACAACCAGCGGTGATTATGTAATGTAATGTAATCCATATAATTTAAAGATTTATTGATGTACGTCACCACTGATTGATGTAAATTAACGATTGCATGGGGGCGGGAAGAATGAACTCATAGGCCGTCAGCTGTGAGGGCGAACATAAAACAGGATATTGTGTTTTATGTCCATGAGCACGTAATACAGGAATCATATTCTAAAAGTAAAAACCAGAAAAACCTTGATTAATTTGAAACTGATTAACCTGTGTAACATATTTTCTGGAAAATAAGTAATCTGTCTATAAATCGCACTGGTTCAAGATTACATTGTCGAGAGAAAAAGAAAAAAAACAAACACAGAAAAGTCGCATCAGTGTATATCACATTTTATTATTACATTCAGTATGTAAAAAAAGTAAATAAAACATTTACAAACTTTAGAAATACTATAAGTATTTTAGTTTCCCTCACTACACAACAAATACTTTAAAATGTACAGTATTTAGAACAAGAATGAAAAATATAAGTATAAAACAAACATAAATTAAAGTGGAATTCATTATAAACGACATTTATTATAAACGCTAAGCCTAAAAAAATTTTTTTAAAGCGCAATTGAAGCTATCGATGTGTGGGAAATGTGTTGTACAAATAAACTTGGGTTCACGTACTTCTCTCATTTAGCACAAATTCAAATGTATGTGATTTGCGCATGTTTTGCGTGTTTGACATTAATATATGTGTTCAAAATACAGTATGTTGGCAAAATTTGCTGCATTCACACTGTGACTCTGTGCGTGCATTCAATAAAGATCAAAGTGAGTGACGTGTATAATAGCAGCTTCAGAAGTGACATCCTGCTTCATTCATGTGCATCTGCCTTCAAAACACTGTCTAAAGTGCGTCAACTACGACACACTGTTACGGCATTGATCACACAGCTACTGAATGTTACTACCCATCAATTTAAAACCAGAAGGCACTGCAAAATGTGCAGTGTTTTTGTCTATGTTGAAGTGACTAAATACACATTAGCTGGGCATCAAAAATCATAAATCACCTTTTTAAATGCAATCTGAAAGTATAAATCTATAAATGCAATCTATAAATCATAAAATATTATTAAACAGGAAGTGTCTGTATAATATGTGTTCTTTTAAAAACTTACAGTGCTTGTTTTGTGTGTTTTATGGAGGGCTTGGCTAATCAGGCCAATAAGGAAACTTTAAATACGACTCTTCTTGTTATTTTATACAAGTACCAAGTTCTGTCATGAAACTCTAGAGGGCACAGGCTGATTGGTCGGTAATGCAAATTGATGATATTCACAGCGTTAAACTACTTTGCACAAGCTGATTGGTTCATGTTGCATTCACAGCCAATTAACTTAATGCCTTACATTTAAATGGCTTGTTATCATTCACTAGAGCAGGTCGCAGTGTGCTTTCAGAGTTTCTTTGAAACTCTCCACCTTCCCCAGCTCCACCTGTATTACAGTTAAAATCCACATTGTATTGGAGTTAGGGGGTGTGCCCGAAGCTTGAATCCATATTCAGAAAGGCACGGAAAACAAATAACGATTGCTAACGGTTGCCTGTTACATTAAAGTACATTCAATTTCACTTACCACATAAACAGAGTAAGGAGAGATGACTGAGGACGATGGCGAATAATTGCAGATCCTGAGCACTACTGGCATCTAATCTTGTAAAATGTGTGGTAAGTACTGCCGCTCCATTGTATAAACAGAGTACGTGCGATCATGAATCTCGAAAGTGAATCTAAAAAGCGATCGTGCATTCAAAAGCAGTTTCAATGCCATAGTGGCTCCCTGATGCCCGCAAATACAGTATAATTACCCAATGATATAACTGCGAGAGAAAGTAGGCTATTGAAATATATATTTTCCTCCCATCTCGTATTTATTATTAGGGGTTCCGTAGTACACGTAATTTTCTTTCCGAACACGGTATTGGGATGCGGCGGATTGCGGGGGGTATGGGGGGGGGTCACGATGCCGGCTCAACATCGTGATGTCTATCAGCAGTCGGCGATGGACGTCAGACGTCACACCCACGGACCGCTTGGCTGAAGGTCTGATGCATGCAGTACACTTAGCTGAAAACACTTCAGGAATTTCGAAGTTGTCGTCTGATTGGTTAAATTATACAGGATTTCTGGGAGATGTGTATGTCGCGTTCTGTAACTTTCTGCCTGGAAACAAAGATGCCGTGATGCCAAACCCCCTCATCGAAGAAGAAAGCCGTCGTGTTTACAACTGCGACGATGAGCGCTTATCAGGATCAACTAAATGCTGGATTTCCAAAAGTATGTGAAAAATGTAATGTTTGTGGCATAGAATCTTTAAAATATATCCAAGAGGTTTATAGTCTGTTATTGTGGCGAAATTTCCACGCCCATAAACATGACGCGGCACAAAACGAAACGTGATTGGTTGCTTTACCTGTCAGTTACATGACCTCTTGTGCGGGCCTTGACCATTCAAAGCAGCCAAGGTTCCGTTAGTCTGAAGTTCTGGCTATGCAAGACCAAAACAGATATGATATAACGAAGCCTTATTTACTAAAATCATGTGACTTTGGCAGTTGGATATGCATGTGCATTCCAAACCTGATTCAAAACAAAAGATTTGCAAAGGTTTCAAAGATTAATAAATTAGTGTTTCGAAAATGCCCATCAGTAATAGCCAAAACTATCTGTTGAAATTACATTTCAATTGACCCTTTGCACCGCCCCCCTTTGTTGCTGTTGTGATGTCTGACAAGCCATGCCACTCTCACGCCACACATCATGTTCTCACGCATACATTGTGGAGCAAAAAGAAAACTGACAATGCACCAATAGACAACACAGAGCAGGTTACTTTAGGTATGAAACAAAGTCTCAGCTACCAAATTTTGTACTTTTTTTTAAAGAAATTCAAACAATAAATACTGTTTTGTGGCTGTTAATGTGTCGTGGCAGATCGCTGTAGCGGCACGTGAACCGATCATCTCTTCCTCTTCACTTGTTACAGCACGAAATAAACAAATGAACATCAAAAGGTATCTTGTTTCAACCGCAGAAAGACGTCAATACACACAATTTTTCAAGTCCAAGTCCACCAACGTAAATCTACTCTCCTGTCTGGTTTGTTTGTTGCACAAAAATAGCAGATTCGGCGATATGATTGGTCAGATCGCCTGTCAATCAAACTCCCTGCAAAGGGTCAATTACATTACAATTATCAACACTGCTATAACTAAGGTGATCTATTTATTTTTAAGAGAAGATATATTTATTATTAATAATTAAAAATTATGTAGCAAATAAATTCAGACTTTTGCTTAAGTCTTTTAGTTTTCAAGAGCAACTACAGGCCCCAGTAATCTCAATCTCATTTTTTTTTTTTTTTTGGCCAAAATAGCAAAGTCTCAAATGAAAAGTCAGGTTTCAATATGAACTCAAACATTTCTCATTAATTCTTCCCAGACCAAATGATCTGAGCTATATTGCTTACATTCATTTTATTTTTCTACTCTTACTCTAGTCAATGATTGTCTCAGTTTAACTGTTGGAGGGACATCAGAGAAAAAGTTACAACAATGAAACATAACTGTGAACTCCGGCAACATCTGCAGTCAAATTTCCCACTGAAAACACTTTTAGAAATAACTGAAAGATGGAGGTGTGTTTTAAAAAGCCTCTGCTGTGATGGCAAGCGCCTCACATCTGTTATATGTGTGCCTGAGTGACACAATGGCAATGCCCTATAATGCATTTTCAGTGTCTCTCTTTCAGCTTGGTATGACATAAATACAGACAAATGGTCTGGCACAAGGCTCCATTCTCTGCAGTGACTTGTACTTATGGAGCACAGAATGTTAGAAGCCTCTCTGTTATCCTCCATCCCTCCAGTGTCTTTTGTACCGCAGTCATTACTTTACATCACAACACTACGATTGCATGCTTGAAAAGGACAAAACAAACTTGACTGTTTGCATCACATACGCATGATGTCTAGATAACATCTGGGAATTTAGGTCAGATCAGGTGAAGGTATTTCTGCAAGTTATTTTGTCAATCTGTTACACATGAATGAATCTGATAATGTTGTCAAACAGTATGTCTTTTTTTATGGACAATGATGATATATATAGCAAGATGGCTTTTTGCAGATGTAATAGCAATAATTTATGTAAATATAAATTCATACCGGTAAACTGCAAATGTCCATTTTTCTTTGGACATCTCAAGTCTGTCAGCAGGTTTTAGAGGACACACTTTTGTCAGTTGGTCAAGCATTCATGGTTAATGGGTGATAAATATAATTAAATGGCTAACTATTGGCAATTTAATCATTTGGTCGATATACTGTATATCTTTCACTAGTATACATCACATTTCCTCAGATACTCAAAACATCTAATAGTAATCATAAAACTATTATGTAACATAATAGATTTATTTCTCAAGGCAAGTTCACCATTGGCTTGCAGTGTACAAACGGTTATGTGAACAGTGTGCTGGATGAACTGCATGAGCTCATTAAGGTGCACGTCTGTGTTTGAGGAATGAACTGTGCAACTAAAATAAACTGCTGTCACTGAGTAAATATGCAATTCCCTGATAGACTTTGGCTACAGCGAGAAAAACTTCTGATTTGACTTCTGGAATGTACAAGAGCTAGACGTAACTACATTCAATTTTAAGCACAAATGATATAAATGTGAAAGCATAAAATTAAAAGTCTAATTAATTAACATGTCACATAGCTATCATGGTTATATAACAAACTAAAACTTGCATAAAAAAGTTCCCTGAAATAAAATAAATATAATAATAATATTAATAATATAATAAAATAAAATAAAATATAAAAAAACTTTAAACTTATTTGATTTCAGCTACTTGCCAAGAAAACATTTCTCATTTTCATTTAGTTTACCTTGATGTAATAAAATAAGTAAAACTAAAACTGAAATAAACATTAATAAAAACTATACAGACATTAAAAAAACAAAAACATTTTTTAAAGGGGTCATCGGATGCAAAATTCACTTTTCAAGTTGTTTGAACATAAATGTGTGTTGGAAGTGTGTGTACACATCCATCCTATAATGATAAAAATCCACCCAGTGTTTTTTTTTAAATCCCTATTTTAAAATCCTCTTTCTCAAATCAGGCTGTTCTTAGATTCCTGTCAGAATGACGTTGTTCTGTACAGAACTATTACATTGTTATATATATATATATATATATACACACACAGGTGCATCTCAATAAATTAGAATGTCATGGAAAAGTTAATTTATTTCAGTAATTCAACTCAAATTGTGAAACTTGTGTAATAAATAAATTCAATGCACACAGACTGAAGTAGTTTAAGTCTTTGGTTCTTTTAATTGTGATGATTTAGGCTCACATTTAACACAAACCCACCAATTCACTATCTCAACAAATTAGAACACTTCATAAGACCAATAAAAAAAACATTTTTAGTGAATTGGAAAGTATGTTCATTTACTGTATATGTACTTGTTACTTGGTGTGTTTTGCGTATATTGTTTTGTTTCTCGCTCTCCTGTCTCTGTGTTCCTTTTTGCTCCACTTCTAGGTCGGTGTTTATTGGCTGACTCGACTGCCAATCATCATTCGACGTGGCATGGTTCTGCCAGGTGATCAGTTTGTGGCACTGCTGAGGTGGGGTGCGCCATGGAAGCCCAGCGTACCTTGTGCTCCAACGCGGTCAGCAGTTTGTGTTCAACACCAACTTGATCACCTCCCAATGCTTAATGTATCCGAATTGTCTTATGAAGTCATCTGCATTTGTGTTGTGTGATTTGATCTATACATATAGATACATTGTTCTTTGGCTATTGATTGTATCGAATTCTTCATTGAAGATAACGCTGATGCCCATATGGAGTTTCAGTCTTACTATGATAAACAAGTTCAAAGTTAAGAATGCATGTTGGTGCATCGACACGTTAGTTAATAGATACAGGTGCTGGTGACATTCAAATACTTAGTCAATCGATCATTCTAAAATTATTTGTTTTGTTTTCTGATCAGGTTATTTCACTTTGTTAATTAGATTCAAAAAGTGAAGTGTTACCCGCCCTTGTACTTTTGTTTGTAGATGTATAGGAGTTTAGTTTGGGCGTCGTATACAGACTGATAGATTTCAAGGTGTTTATTTCTTTTCTTTTTGTTAGTTATTTTGATGAAGGATTATTTTGTCTTAATTTCTGACAACTAATGAAAACCCCTTTTGTTGTTGTGTTGAATTCAGTATTCTCAGTTTTTGTAACCATTTGAATATTACTTTCCTCAAGCGACCAATACAAAGAAAGGATTTTTAAATAGAAATACTACTTCTCGGTATCCTCTTTGAACTGAACACCCAGTAACAGTTGTCTCACATAAATGTTACGGTATCATCCCTTTTTAACATCAAGCACGTAACAGTACTCAATACTTGGTAGGGGCTCCTTTTGCTTTAATTACTGCCTCAATTCAGCGTGGCATGGAGGTGATCAGTTTGTGGCACTGCTGAGGTGGTATGGAAGCCCAGGTTTCTTTGACAGTGGCCTTCAGGTCATCTGCATTGTTGGGTCTGGTGTCTCTCATCTTCCTTTTGACAATACCCCATAGATTCTCTATGGGGTTCAGGTCAGGCGAGTTTGCTGGCCAATCAAGCACAGTAACACCATGGTCATTGAACCAGCTTTTGGTACCTTTGGCAGTGTGGGCAGGTGCCAAGTCCTGCTGGAAAATGAAATCAGCATCTCCATAAAGCTTGTCAGCAGAAGGAAGCATGAAGTGCTCTAAAATTCCCTGGTAGATGGCTGCGTTGACTGTGGACTTCAGAAAACACAGTGGACCAACACCAGCAGATGACATGGCAGCCCAAATCATCACTGACTGTGGAAACTTCACACTGGACTTCAAGCAACATGGATTCTGTGCCTCTCCACTCTTCCTCCAGACTCTGGCACCTTGATTTCCAAATGAAATGCAAAATTTACTTTCATCTGAAAAGAGGACTTTGGACCACTGAGCAACAGTCCAGTTCTTGTTCTCCACAGCCCAGGTAAGATGCTTCTGACATGGTCTCTGGTTCAGAAGTGGCTTGGTAGCCCTTTTCCTGAAGACGTCTGAGCGTGGTGACTCTTGATGCACTGACTCCAGCTTCAGTCCACTCCTTGTGAAGCTCTCCCAAGTGTTTGAATCAGCTGTGCTTGACTGTATTCTCAAGCTTGCGGTCATCCCTGTTGCTTGTGCACCTTTTCCTACCCAAATTCTTCCTTCCAGTCAACTTTGCATTTAATATGCTTTGATACAGCACTCTGTAAACAGCCACACCTTTCAGTAATGAACTTCTGTGACTTACCCTTTTTGTGGAGGGTGTCAATGTTCGTCTTCTGGATCATTGCCAACTCAGCAGTCTTCTCCATTATTGTGGTGTCAAAGAACAAGAGATACCCAGAATTTATACTGTATGGATGGTCATTTATTGAAACTCAAATGTAAATATTCTAATATTTTGAGATACTGAATTTTTGACTTCATGAGCTGTAAGCTCTAATCATCAAAATTAAAACAAAAAACAACTTTTGAAATGTTTTACTTTACATGTAATGAATCTATAATATATACAAGTTTCACTTTTTGAATGGAATTAGTTACAAGAAATAAATCAACTTTTTGATGATATTCTAATTATATGAATAAATTCTTGAAATATATTTGATTTAGTTTACAGCACAGTGCTGTATACGTAGCCTATATATGCTGAGTTTCAGTTAATTTTTGTGCTGGTATAAGGAAACAGTTGAAGTGATCGTGCCGGAGCGCACACACATTTATTTATTATGTAAATTATGTATAATTTACATAATAAATAATAGTTTAGCATTCAGATACGTTACATCGCAAATATGGAAATATTATGGATTTGGATTTGTGCCGAATGAGAGAGGTAGGATACACGAGCACAAAGCTCCATTTCGCAAACAGTTGAGTGCACAAGCCTTTAAAGTATACTCCTTTGTCAGTCTATGTGAGAGACACGTTCAGAATCAGCACATGGTCACTGTCTACGGGGCTTTGTTTTCAAGTGCGTAACTCATGGCATTCGCTGTTCTTCTGCTGGCGGTTATCAAACAGCGTTGCATTACTGCGGGCACCCCCTTCTGGATTGGAGTGAATTGCCTGTATTCGTTGTAAGGCCTCATGCACCGAACTGAGAGGTCCATACCTTGACGGTTTCCACCCCTAGTATATATATACACACACACACCAATATCCAATATCATTCTTTTTGCCCCAATCTAAGTTTGGGCGAATTCTCAAGTTGGACTGTATTTGCTTAATCATTGCTAATGTTTGCCCTTGAAATTCAATGTAAAAGTTGAAAAGTGCTATTTCTGTGCCACTATCTGTTTCCTACCCAAACACTCCCACCCCAGAGCTACTAAACAGCTTATTACAGATAGTCCCGCCCCAAACTCATGCTATTGGTTGAGCCATAAGACATTATGACATCTGACATTTCAGACTGCTCAAACAAACAGTGTTTTGACAGAGCCACATAGCTTACAAGCCTCATAGAAGTCAACAAATAACTTGCTTGGAGTTGTTGCTTCTGCATATTAAATTAGGATAGAGGAGAGAATTTTGACATCAAGGCGTTTAAAGCCTCTTTGGTATCATTGACACCTTCTTAGAAGCTGTCTACAACAGCACCATGTTTTCACTCATGTTTTCCCCAGACTGTAAGAAGGAAAGGTACACATCTTACCTGCTATCTTCATATTCATGTGAGCATCCAGTAACAAGTTTTCAGCCTTCAGGTCTCTGTGAACAATATTGCGTTCGTGGCAGTACTCCACCGCTGAGAGGATCTGCCAGAACTTCCTCCTCGCATCCATCTCGCTGAGCCGCCCGCGGCTGGCCAGGTAGTCTGTGTTGCCAGACAAGGATCAGGTGTTATTGGGTCGTCATCTGCACATCCAGGCAACATGTCACAGTCATGAATTTTTCATGAAAATGGTATGCAGATTGTGACAATGAGCAGGGAAACATATGTTTAACAGTGCTGCTCATAGACGTCCTGATTAAATACTACATTGGACAATGTTGTCAATACAAAAAAGCAAACAAAATCTGTTGAGCATATGGTTTATTATTATATATTTTTTCATTTTAAGAAAAAGTTTAAGTTTTACAAGTTTGTAGACATACGGTACTGTTAAAAAGTTTAGGGTTGGTAAGATTTGTTAATGTTTTTGAATGAAAGTCTCTTATATTCTGCATTTATTTGATCAAAATTAGTAAAACTGTAATATTGTAAAATATTTTTACAATTTAAAATAACTGTTTTCTATTTTAATATTTTTAAAATGTAATTTATTCCTGTGATGCAAAAGCTGAATTTTTAGCAGTCATTACTGCAGTTTTAAGTGTCACATGATCCTTCAGAAATAATTCTAATATGCTGATTTGAAATATATCTCATTATCAATGTTGAATAGAGTTATGCTGCCTAATGTTTTTGTGGAAACTGTGACAGTTTCTGAAATATTAATATTTAGTTTTATTAGATTTTATGAAAAAATATGCTCATCACAGAAGAAGTCTATTCAAGTCAATGTATTGAATTGCATTTTAATGTACATTTTTTAATGAATTAATAAAACCAAACTATTTTTATTTAGTATAAGTTGTAGTAATGTCATGTGCTTTTGTCATATTTATTACTTTTTTCTAAACATTTCTATTCAGCCTGAATTTATTGTTAATAAATTAAGTTTTAATAAATTTAGTACTTCAACTAATTTAATTTAGTTGCCAAATCAACACAGTCTAACTTTTCTTTTTTTCATATAATATTTGTGTATTATTTAATTGCAGCTTTATTTCAATTAACACAACCAATTTTGAATATTGTTTGTTTTAGATGACAACACTGGTTCAGAAAGTGTTGTCTTCGAAAGTTACAGCATGTTTTCATAGTAAATTGAGCTCTTTTATCTCAAAAGATAAAGGGAAATTTAATTCCTGAAGATAATACTTTTAATATCACATTCTTTTCTCATGTCCTCTTTCATACATAGCAGGTGTTTGCTTAATACCTTTTGCCATGTCAGACTGATGTAAATATGCAACTACCAGCTTTTCATGAATTTCAAATCCAACAAAAACAACCTGAAGCAAGCAGCATATATTCATTCTCTCCAAAAATGAAAGGCCAACCTGTCATCCACAGCCGACCACACATTCAAAACAGGACCTGACTGTCAGCCATGCCTACTTCAGATGCGAGCCGAGCGCTGATAAAACAGCAGTCCTCTGAGTTAATCAGCTGACAAGGGCATGGAGATGCCAGTTGCACGAGTATGCATGTGTGCGTCATACGGCCCATGTGTTAGGGACATGTAGGAAACTTCAAAGGATGCACTGTGAATGTGAGGCAGTGTGCAGTGTGAATGGGATGGTATGATATTGAGTTGATAGATGGCTTCACATCCCTATGGACTGACTATATGACAATGCGTCATTTGCACCCAGCAGGTAGTATAAAGAAACTGAACATCTAATCTGTATCATGATGACGTGTGAAATTTAGAACCGTCTTGCAACAAAAATGGAACTTCTCTCCAACATCCAGAATGGAGCAAAATATGAAAAAAAAGAAAAATTGGTGAGCAGACCTACAGTACTATTAAAAAGCTTTAAAGATGTGAAAATATAGATATTCAAGTAAACAGGAGACTGACAAAAGTTCAAATAAAAAATGACAATCCCTTTATTAGATGAATCAAAGAGAATTGTGATATAGAGCAACATGGTGGTCATCAGCCTCCTCTCAGGTACAAACTATCAACAGCAGCAGATATAAAAAGATCAATTGCAAGACACTCCATGTGGAGAAAAATAACACGTTTGTAATTGTATGAAAAAATGATCTGGGTGGAACCGATTTTGTGTTAAGAACTGGATAGCAGTTATAAACTTAATTTTGTCATTGTCATAAATGAGTGACTAGATATTTAGCATTCAAATAGACTTCTAGTACAACTTTTATGGAGACCAAAATTTTTAACTGCAACATTTATGCTTAATAAATAAAACTTAAGATGCTGATTAGAAGTCCTATTATGCAAAGTGCTAAATATCAAAATAAAAGGCAAAAAACAGAGATACCCCACTTTTTGTTTTTAAAATTGTATTGACTTCTGTTGAACTTTATTCTTGTACACACTGGCACTACATTAAGCAGTACATGAAGAAGAACTGATTGAAAAGTTTCTGTTGCTTCATGAAAATGCCTGTATCATCTGTGTATTTGACAAATATTGCATCTAATCCAGTTCATCTGTGATAAAGTATATGCAACACAGTGCAAGCATCACTATGTGAAAGAAGAAAGTGTCCAACTTCATGTCTTCGTTTTCAACAAATCTTGCCGATCAGTTAAAGTCAGCACAGTCAAGAATATGTATTTAAATAGTACTAAGTTGCACTGTTGTCACATGATCTTAGTATTTTTGTCACATGACCTCAGCATTTTATGTAAAATATCTTGTGGCAGTCTGAAAAGAAGATGGTAAATTTACTTTTGGAAGCTCAGTGCATTGCGGGATACAACAGTGGCTCTCAACAGTGTTTTTTCTAGGACATCAAGAGGCAATAGTACCAAATACAGTACCAAAACAGTTTATTGCACAAAATTGATTTTTTAATTATGGTTTCATGCTCTCTAAGCCAATAATTCACTACACAAAACTCACTGTGCACAGCACAAACACAAACCATGTTTATCTTCAATGCACCCCCATTTAATGCACTGCAGTCTGGATGGTATTTTCTTTTACTTTTGCATGTATTTTTAAAGGATGAGAGCATGATACACATCCTGATCATGTTTGATTGAATGCACATCCTTTAACGTCTACAACAATAGATATTGGAAACAGTTTCCCTATACTTGCAGTGAAAGTCAAATCATGTCTGTCTGTTGTTTTCAATATGCTTAAAGACAAACCAAAATCTTCAGAATCATCAGTCCAACCATTTCTGAGATTTAAAACAGCAGTGTATCAAAGACATTTGTAACCAATCACAAACATGTTACTAATCCTGTCATCTTGCGAGTTGGGGCTTTTCATATCATTAGCGTTTCTACCTATGGACACTTTATATTAGGTGATTAGAGAACACATATATTCACTATTAACTAAGAGTTTTCCCTTAATAAACTCCTAATTTGCTGCATATTGATAATTAGTAATGTAGTTGTTAAGTTTAGATATGGGGTAGGTTTAAGGGTTCTAAAATATGGTCATGCAGAATAAGGCATTAATATGTGCTTTATTAGTACTAATAAACAGCCAATATGCAATATGCGTGCTAATAATCAACTTGTTAATAGTGAGAATTAGTCCTTTTACTGGTGTTTTTAACTACATACTTAAGTCCAAAAAAATTATTGTTAGGTATAATTTTGTGTTCATGTTGAATTGCAAAACACATTTGCTGCTATTTAGCTGGGATATAGTTAAGGTTAAGGAAATGTTTGGTGGTATGGTATCTTGCTAGAGTTTATTGTTGTTTCTAAATCATGTTACTTGCTACTGAGTAGGGTTGGGTATCATTTGAATTTTATTAATTCCAATTCCAATTCTGCTTATCGAATGAAGTCAAACATTTAGATATCAAACATATTTATTCTGTGATTCTTTTTGCAAAACATTTAATTGCTGTTGAATACCATGAACAAAAATCAGCAGGCTACATAAAAACTTGACTCGATTAAGAGCTGTTTGTGTGCAAAATAGAGCTGCACGATTCTGGAAAATTTTGACTTTTTTTTTTTTAATGGAGGTTGTAGTTCTCTCCCAATTCTGAAGAAAAAATCGATAGGTGGAATTGAAATTTTAATTTTACAAGTATCCGATTCCTGACCTTAAGTATCAGATTCTGGAATTGGAATTGATTTTCGATTCCCAACCCGTGTCTGTTAGAACAAAATATGGGAGTAGAAAAGACTGAATGCACATACTGTAAGCGTTTTATGCAGCATGGTATTGTGCAGCATGGTATAAGTACACAGTAAATATAAAGTGGGTCCCTTCAGTTAACTGAGTAAAAGTGGAGCTGTTGTAAATGAGGTAAAACAATTAATTTCAAGCCATATTAGGACATGAAGAAAAAAAAAGTTTAGATATGTCATTTTGATTACCAAATATGAGTTTTAAATTAAGGGATCAAATTAGTGACTGAAAGGGGACTTTAAAAACTGTCAGGCCTACGTATTCTGCTATCCTGAATATGCACAGTTATATGGTTAGTTACATATTATGCAACTGCAGTCCGTGACCTTATGAGAAGAGAACAGATCTGATATTGTGACCCACAAGTTGAGAACCGCTGGAAAACAGTATTCCACATAGTGTGATCTGTTGGGTAATCAACATTTTGGCAAATGTAATATTCCATATTCACATACAAGCATACTGTACACGGCAGAAAGAGTAGGCTGACGTATGTGCGCTAAGAACACAGTACACATGCCGTCAAATACAAGCAGTATATTAAGACAACAACTGAAGACGTACTGACAAAATTACAAGGATGTCTCTGTAAATTATTATCTTATTCCTCTTATTTGGCAGCAGCTGTCATATCATATTCTTTCACTTGCTTTGTCAAAGGCAACCTTTTGCCCCTTAATGAGGCTATAAATCTCATTCACTGTCTTTTAAGTATGACGGTAGCGTTACTGCATGCGGCTGTTATGGGTGAGATGATTGTTTCTTTGGTCACCTAGCTCTCATCTAAATCACCAGGACCTTTTTCCATTACAGGTGACACCGCTAATCATCACAGCACAAAAAATAGCATGTGCTCAGCTCATCCATTAGGCTTTAAGTGAGTGAATCAGTGTATAGATGGATGAAATATGCAGAAATGTGGTACGACCAATGATCTCAATCCAATGCAGGCATGTTTGCACTGCACACGCAATACTTAACAGTGTGGGGTGAGTATATGGATAAGAGTGAAATGAACTTTTATTTGCACATGTATGGAAACGGATGCACTCACCAAATATCTCTCCATTCCTGGCATATTCTGTGACTAGATAGAGCATGTTTTTGGTCTCCATGACCTATTGAAAGAGAGGAAACTTAATTATTATTCATTGCATGATTATGGGATGATTATGGCAATGCAATTAATACCACAAATCACAAGAGCACAAGAGAATGACAGCATTTTCACCTGTCACAAAGTGTTCACACTTGGCTTCAAGTGAGAAAACAATGCTACATCATTTTTTGCGTGAGCCAAAGGAGAAGATGACAAGTGATTCACACTTAGTCAATAATATGTTATAGATATTATTTTAGAAGCATAGGTGTAATATTTCACTAAGCTATTTTCTCTACGCTGCTGTCCTCTCTGAGCACGCTAACAAAAGTACCATAGCATAACTTTGTCTTTCGGACATGTACCATGGTATTGCCATCATACTCTGAAGTACACTGCACCATAGTATAATACTTGAATGTAGCAATGATTCAGTAAAATGGTATACACAACTATCAAACATTTAAAAAATGTATGTTCCTCATAATATAAAAATTTGAGCTTGAGACTTGACACTTACATACAATACAATAACAATTAATACTATAAATATAATAATAAAAATATATTAATTTTGTAAATTAAATAATTGTACTAATATTTATTGATTATTATTATTATTTTATTATTATTTTGAATAATAACAATATTATTATTTTGGACAAATACATTTTTTCTCTTATTTTTTTCAAACAAATGAATAAGTGAACCAGTGATAATAATAATAATAATATGTATTATGATGTTACTGTTAATTTATATTTATCGTTATTATTTAAAAAATATTTAGTAATAATTTTAAATAAATAAAAATTCCCCCAGTTGACTTGCCAAAGGCACAGTGAGCAGTTTTTTGAAAGCTCTATGTATAATGTCTAATACCAGACAGACAGATCACAATAGGAGCACTGCCTCTGGTAGAAGTCATAACCGGACTGCTGCTGATGCTGTATTTGTGTTGTGTAACAGCACAGGCAGCTGTTGATACTTTCAGCATCCAGGCCCAGAGTGACCTAAAAATCTTACATAACATAACAAGACTAACCCTATAAAGCACCCAGATGAAACTCCTGGATTCAACAGTAGTCTCATGGGATAAATGCCAATACAAGTGACAAATCAAATTGCTTGCATGGGCAGCTGATGAATTATCACAAATGTATTATAAATACACACAATACGCACATTAATGATTATGCAGTACCTGGTAAAGCTTGATAATGTGAGGATGGTCCAGTAACTTCATGATTTCCACTTCCCTGTAGATCTTCTCCAGGTTCACTGCATCTAGCTGGGTCTTGTCTATGATCTTAATAGCCACCTGCAATTCAGCAAAAAATGTAATGTTAGTTGTGCTAAGCTTTTGTTATTCATTATTTACAGTTAACAGAAAAATAAAGGAATTTATTTATCCACTGAGCTGCACTGCAATAATAAACAACAATACAATGAAACAGTAATAATTTACCTTTCTAAAAATCAAAAGACCACTTAGCCATATGCCATTTCTTTATTTCTTTATATAAGACTTTATAGTTGTAATACAGTAAAAAAAAAAATCATTGCTCACAGACTGCTTCCTTTCTCACGTCTTACTTTACAGCACCTTTTAAAATTATGCAACTGCAACTGGATATACAGCTGTTCTACTTTTGCTTCTAAGTGAGAAATGGTTGGAAGCTGAATAACTTGTTTGGTTTTATCTTAACTGATCTTGACTGTAGCTCTTAGTCACTCTACAACTCAAGTTCAGGCCTTTTTCATAGCACGACAACAATGTAATACTAATCCCAACTGATGACAGAGAAACAAAGGGCAGATCCAGCTAGTGCCTGTTATTTAAATAAAATACACATTACGCAATGCGCAATTTAAGTACTTCATCTAGATAAACAACAATCTGAACATGCAAAAAATGCTTCCACTTATAATTTGCCACTGTGTCCTAGATATCAAAGGTCAGTGTTGTTTGTTTTGTTTTGATCTATTAAGCTTTTCAAAAATATATTAAAAAATCAATTCATAAAACTTGAAAAATACATTTTCTGTGAAGAACATGTTTCTTTTTGATTTTTAAATTAAAATATAAGTAAAAAATGCTTAAATGTTACATTTAAAAGTATTATTAAACATGTTATCATAAGTAGTTTGTTAGTGAAGAAATTACAATTTTTAAAATATTCAGATTTTTAATAATCAAATTTCTGTATGGCAAGTCAAAGTCAGTATGGTGACACCAACATGAAGGAATCATAATGTCATGTGACAAAAATCAGGGGACCCCCTTTAGAGCGTTTTCTCTTTTAAATTTCACATACAGTATTTTGACTTTTTTATTACAAGCCACATTTTGTCCAAGTCAAATGGAGCAACCCCAAGAAATTATAATAAAATAATAAAAAAAACATTATATATGTATATATAACATATTATATATGAACTAAACAGTTTACTTGCACACTGATATTTTTTTTATTGTTTTATATTTTATTTTATTATTTTTTTAGTTGATGGTTACACCACGTGACATAATAAAAGTCATTAATTTTTTTCTTTGTGCAAAAATGAAATAACAGTGAATACAAATATCACATTACAATTTCAGAACTTAGCACTTGTGTTTTAAACTGCATTTTAAAGATGTTTCCATTTTTTCTCGCAGATCACATTTGTCACAGACTCAAATACAACTTCCAAATATTTAGGCTTAACGTTTTCTATAGATATTCTCCTTCAATGATAAAAGTGAAAATGTAAGTTTTTTTTTTGATTGCACAAACGCATGTACATTGAAAACACTAGTGTGTGTGTGTGTGTGTGTGTGTGTGTGAGAGAGTGTGTGTTACTCACCTCAGATTTCGTGATACGATGTCTCGCCAGCTTCACAACTGCAAAATTGCCTTTTCCCAGCGTGCGCTCAATATCATAAAATCCCACACGAACCGGAGCCCGCTGCGACGGCTTTTGGTCCTGGGCGGCCATGACCATAGTTTTCTAGTGAACTACTGGATAAAGAGGTGTGTGGATGATTTGGCCACCTTCACCTGCTCATACAAAGCAATTCAAGTGGCAGGTATGATTTTGTTTCTAATGCCAAAGCTGAAATGCAAATGGGGCATATGGGTGCCAAGGGCTCCTGCACATGTCTTCGTTTCCAGATAAGGGCTCTACATGACTGAAATGAGAGCGCATTCCGCTCTGATGCTCGGCATGAGGAATGATGTTCTGGCGCTCGACATGCATTGACGTCAGTGCTGAAGGGATTTTATAAAGGGGCGGATCTCACGAAGCGGCTTCAACGTCCGCGACCAGCATGTCACCAAGACAACCTTATCCACTGCGTACGTCAATCTCTACAAACACTTTCAACTCCGTTGCTTACATCTTACCTTCGAAAACCCAAATGCATTTCATTGTTTAGAATCACTGAAAAGATCCTGCACGCGACACCACACCACAAGTAAATATAAGTAGGGATTTTTATGCATTTGTGCTGCATGCATTTTTTTTTATAGACGACTGATTTTGCTCAATGCGTGAAAAAACTGCAAGAAAGAAAGAAAGAAATCAGGCATAGATAGCGAGAGCGCTCTCTCTGTGCTTGAAATGCGGCTGACATCATTGCATTGCTTCATATTTTGAATTTATTTATTTATTTGTTTTTTTTGTGTGTTTATTTAACACCGCAGTGTGGAAAAAAAGAACCCTAACAACAACAACAACATAATAATAATAATAATAATGCATGTTGTTATTATTATCCACTATTGTTGTTTTATATTTTGTGACTTTAGTGTCCAAAACGTTGACTAGTCAATGCACATAGGCATATAAAGATAATATTGTCTATGCATACAAAATGGCTTTGCAATATTTTAGAAAAACAACTGTGATTATACATTAAATATTGCTATTTGGAGTGACTATATTATATAAATAAATGTTTTTTTTTAATTAAAAATATATATTTTCAAATAAATAAAATATATGTTTTAAAATGCATATAATTTTGTATTTTATTAACATATATTTGTACATTTAGGCTATTTAAACATCTGTAGATCTGCACATCTACGCTCCCAGTGCTCTGAGCATGTTGTCAGAGAGCGACCCCTGCTGTCAAAAACGCTTACTGCTGTTTTTACCACACATGTACACAAATATAGATAATGATGCCGAAATATGGAAGTAAAAATATTTAGTTTCAACTTCATTCATCTGTTTTTGTTTATTAAGGCTTCACATCACCGCATTCACAATCCGATATTTGCATATAAGAAACTTGAAGGATGTTTGATCATTCATTATTTCATAGGAAAACACAGTCTGCAAGAGATTGTCAGTGTAATTACTGAGCCCCATACAGCACATCCAGTAAAAGCAGCATAACAGGGTCATGCAAACCAACCAGTGAGGGCAAACAAGCTATCTCATATCTGAGCATCTCATTCTGATTTGTTGAGCAGCTTGATTGTAACATTGTACCACCTTTGAGTGTTCATCCTCCAGAATTAGGCTTTAAGATGCATTAAAAACTCCTAAGTATTATTGTATTACTGTTATAGATATTTTATGTGTCATAGGAGCCTATGAAAACTAAAATCATAATAAAAAAAGTAAGAAAAAGAAACTACATCTGATAATCATATGGGACCCGTAAACTTCAGATGTTGTTGCACTGAAAGTCTGACTGAGAGTAAATTAATGGTAGATTAGTTTCTCTAATCAGTGTTATTATAGTTTGAAAATAAAATTAAAACCATAAAAATGTAGCCTACTTACTTTAAAGTTTAAAGTAATCACTAACTGAAACAAAATATATAAAAAAACTTTATAAACTTAAATTTAAATCTGTTACAGCTTATGTTATTTCAGCCAAAGCAAGAATTATCATTTTCGTTTAGTTTAAGTACTAAAATAACTAAAACTAAATAAGCTAAAACTATAAACTAAAACTTAAAAACTATATTGAAAAAACCCTAACTAATAATAATAAAAAGTAACAAAATAATAACAAAATAACAAACTGATGGTTTATGAATGATACTAAAATAACACACTCTCTCATTCATTCAGTACAGTACAGGGTACACACATCCAGGCCTCTTTTGAGCTCTAGCGTCCTCCTGATTTGATAACCTATACCGAAATATAGATAATATTGGATATCTGGCATCAAGGAAATACTCGGGTAAGACATCAACAGCTATTATCATTTTTATGGGAGAATATGCAGTTAAATGCTAATGTTCACCTTTCATATCAGTAGCCATATAATTCATCCATCCATCCCTGGTCTCTGTAATATCTCCCACTTCCACGGCCTTGCAGCGTGTCATACAAATCGTTGGTTACAAAGCCGCTCTCAGTGCTGGCCAGTGTCACAAAACCACTTTCAGTGTCCCGGCCTGCCAAGTTGTCGTAATCTCCAGGTGGAGTGTCTGGAGAAGAACCCAGGAAGGAAGTGTTCTTGATGTCAGGCCGCGTGCCGGCCAGGTCTGATTCATGCTGCCTTCGGATGACGTTATAGACGTCAGGGCTCGGGCTGTTGCATTCTCCAGCGGCCCAGTATCCTGGCTCCTTTGGAGGCGTCTCAGTCTGTTGTTTCTTCCTGCATGCATAAATGATGTTGTATGCCATCAAATTTATATTTAAAATGCTTCTGAACAGAAAGAGAGCAGTCAAACAACGCACCTCTTTGTGAACAGCTTAAAGCAGAAAACACTCGTCGCCACAATCAACAGCAGCAGAAGTGGGATGGTTGGCAGCACAATGTAAGCGATATTAAGAATGTTGTCTGAAAGACATGCAACAGGACATTGGTTAGTGTGATCAATAACGTCTTTATTTACACTTCTTTTCAAAGTTTGGGGTTGGTAAGATTTTTAAAATATTTTTGAAAGAAGTATCTAATGCTCATCCAGGCTGCAGTAATATTGTGGAATTTTTATAATATAAAATGATTGTTTCTATTGTAATATATTTTCAGCAGCCATTATTCCAACCTTCAGAAATCATGCTAACATGCTGATTTGCTGCTCAAGAAAAAAATCTGATTATCATCAATATCTCATTATTATCAAACAGTTGTGATGCTTAATATTTTTTTGAGGAAACGGTATGTTTTTTCAGGATTCTTTGCTGAATAGAAAGTTCAATTAATTTTAATATAAATCTTTTGTATCACTATAAATGTCTGGAAAACATTTAATCAATTTAATGTGTCCTAACTGGAAAGTTTACTTTTACTTTAAAATACACCAGGTATTCGGTTAAGTTTTAAGTCAAAACACAGTATACCGTAAACAAAGTTGTAAATAAAGCTCTAATAAGTTTACTGGAGTACATTTTACAATCACTGTAGTACATTTTATATACTACTTCTACTTAAATATTTCATGTTTCATTCATTGTTCCACACCATTTTTTTCAATGTACAGTGGGGTCCAAACTTCTGGGACCACGATATGTCTAATTCTATTTCAATAGATCTTATTGCAAATTATACCATCAGCATAATAATTTGAATGAAAACTTGCATCATGATTCAAGACGATCCAAAGAGCAGCTTGTGCTTCAGTGGAAGCAGGAACATCTGATCGTGTCTACAAATCGAGTCACATGAACAATGATACAAGTTTTACTTCATTAGTGATGTAGAAATAGTGTAGAAGCTGAAATATTTGTCTTTTATTTGCATCATAATTCTTTGTTTTAATTCTTTCTAATTTTAGAATCCATTGTATTGTGCTAACAGGTATTCATGCCATGACAGTCTTCAACCCTGTCTGTGAGAACAAGACTCACCTGGAGGTTCAGATACGACCACCCTCATGCCATCATCCTTCTCTGTGACAGAGGGGTTTTGGAGTATTCTGGGTGTCGGAAGAGCACCTGTAATGTATGTGATATAGGTTTTATGGTATTATCTAATGTAAGACATCAATATAGCAGCATAACAAACTGAACAAAAGTATAAAACAATCAAACAAACACATATAAATAAACCAATAAATGCAGACTTTCCCATATTCATACAAAATGGCACAATAAAATGAATACATCCAACATTAGGCCAGTGGTCCTCAACCTTCTTGACTCAAAGGGTCTCCTTTGTTCAAAACAATATTTGAAGGTCCTTCCATCTACACTGATACGTACCTATGGTACTTCTGTTTTTTACATATTTGGAACGACAAAAGGGTGAGTAAATAATGACAATTTTCATTTTTGGGTGAACTATCCCTTTAATATATATATATAAATGATAATAATAAAAGACTTTCAAATCACATGAGCCAATATTTTATTCACAATAGAACACAGATAACAACAAATGTTTAAACTGAGAAATCTTACAATTTTATGCACAAAATGAGCTAATTTCAAATTTGATGCCTGCTAAAGTTCTCAAAATAGTTGGGACGGGGGCATGATTACCATGGTGTAGCATCTCTTCTTTTCAAAACAGTTTGAAGACGTCTGGGCATCGAGGTTATGAGTTTCTGGAGTTTTGGTGTTGGAATTTGGTCCCATTCTTGCCTGATATAGGTTTCCAGCTGCTGAAGAGTTCGTGGTCATCTTTGACGTATTTTTCGTTTAATGATGCGCCAAATGTTCTCTATAGGTGAAAGATCTGGACTGCAGGCAGGCCAATTCAGCACCCGGACTCTTCTGCTACGAAGCCATGCTGTTGTAATAGCTGCAGTATGTGGTTTTGCATTGTCCTGCTGAAATACACAAGACCTTCCCTGAAATAGACGTCATCTGGAGGAGAGCATATGTTGCTCTAAAACCTTTATATACCTCTCAGCATTCATAGTGCCTTCCAAAACATGCAAGCTGCCCATACCGTATGCACTTATGCACCCCCATACCGCATATAGGGCCACGGAGGTCTTGGAATTGGCCTCCGTGGCCGGAACAGGCAAGATGAAAACTTCTGCACCGGCCTCCGTGGCCATGACAGGAGAAGCAGCCAGCACAGGAGGAGCCTCCGTGGACATGACATGACAGGCAGGAATACATTCTGTAGATAAGGCAGGACTCATTAGCCTGGCTTTTCACAGCACGGGCCGTCTTCCTCTTCTGACGGATAGAAACTGCACGCTTGACCGCCTCTGTAGTATCTGTAGCTAACTCGGCCAATTCAAAACAGGTGGAGAGGCAGTGATCCTGGTCATCTCAGCGGAGACAGGAATAGGCCCAGCAGATTGTGACAAGTCGGGGACAGACCTAACAGACTGAGGGATAACATTTGACTTGACTGATTCTTGAGTAACGAGAGTGCACTCAGTAGTTTCTGGGAAGACAGAGGTTGACTTGGCAGACTCAGAAATGCCTAGTGCAAACTTCATAGACTGAGTGATGACAGTAGTCGACACAACTTGCTCCTGGATAACGGCAGTGAAGGTGACTGATTCAGGGATGCCAGAAGTTGACTCTGGCTTAGAATTGACTGGAACTGACTGGATAGCTGCCAGCTTGGCCATCTTGTAAATGACTGGAATGGGCGTGACTGACTCTGGAGTAACTGGAGTGGGCTTGACTGGCTCTGGAGTGACTGGAGCGGGCTTAACTGGGTCACGAATGACGGGAGTGGGCTTGACTGGCTCTGGAGTGACTGGAATAGAAAGGTCAGCAGTGCTCTTGACTATCTCTGGGAGACCTGAGGTTGATTCAACAGACTCTGAAAGAACTGCGACTGAGTTGTATGTCTGGGGAAACATGAGGGATCTCAGTAGACTCAGGGGTGACTGGAAAGGTGTCAGAGACATAAATGGATGCAGCAGACTGGAGAGCCCTCTTCCTTCTTGCCCTTCACTTCTGAGTAGGAGTCAGAAGAGAATCTTGGTCTTGACTTGACAAGGGAAGTGGGGCGGAGTGGTTGCTGCATGCTGGCCTAGGAGGTGAAGGAGGCATTCCCCACTGGATGCAATGACCAAGATACCTGGAGAAGTCCCAGAAATTTAAAATCTTGAGACATCCATCTCCCACTTAGGCAGGGGATTATCCAAGCAGCCATTGAAGATGTCTTTGAGGGTGGCGTCATTATAATCAAGCCCCACAGACATGGTCCAGAAAAACTGGGCGAAAGCACTTACATCCAGCCCCTCCTAGCGAAGTGCTGCTAGCCCCTGCTGGCGAGCCAATCTCTCCTGGGCATTGATGGGTGGCAGGATTCTGATGCTCATTCTGCTGAGTCCAGTGCTGGTCAGTTCGTTCAGTCAAGGATCTGGAGGGAGGACTCAAATGCAGAGTGAGTGTTAACAGATTTATTGAACAAACTTGCAGACAAGACGAGAGAAGGTGAGGTGGGGAGTGAACACAGTCCAAACAATAGGCAGGGATATGACAAGTAGTAAGGCAGGCTGAGAGATAGGCCGTATGGTCCAGCCCCGGATGACAGTAGGCCAGAGAGGAGAAGGGACTGTGCAGATGATGACCGGAGGTTGGCAGTGGTGGCCTGACAGGAACATGCGGTGCAGCCACTCCACACTAGCGATCTCACAGGCACAGCACAGGACTAGCTGTGTGGCAGATAGAGGGAGCAGACCAGGAGACTCAGACGGCAGGACTGGACAGGACAAGACTAGACTAGACTGACAAAAGACAATATTCAACTAACAACTAGGACTCTACGAAAACTAAACAAGGGGCATGGTAACGGGAAACAAGGAGGCAGGACAGGAGGAGCACATGGCAGACACAAACAAAGACAAAGCCATGTGCTCACACACAACACAAACAAGGAAACATGAAACAAAGACAACACAGACAAGACAGACAGGGCATGATCCTGACAATATATATATATATATATATATATATATATATATATATATATTCAACAGCTGGAAAAAAATATTCTGAAAGTGATTCCAACAATATCGCTCCTCTGTGTCATTATAGCTAATGTGGACATCCCTATTCTATAAAATTACATCCCTATTCTCATAGAATTAGAACAATTATTAAAACTTTATAGTTGTAGTTATAGTTATTGTCCTTGGAGTGCACAGGCCTTTATTGGGGCCCACTGGAAAGTTGTTGTTGCCCCCTACTGGTTGAACCACGGTACTGCAGTGAACAACTGCAATAGGTATGCTTATTTAAAAAAATTTTTTTAACAAAATCATTTGTACTAATTATGCAGAGGTACTGTATTAATATAATTAAATTAATTAATTTTCTCAAGCACAATATCCCTATAGCTTACCTTCAAAAGTTCTATTTTCTGCAGGAACAGGTGCTGGAGGTTTATCTGAAACATCACATGAAGTATCATATACTAAACACTTAATGTTCTAGGAAGCTGTAATCAAATATTGCAACTAATAGCACTGAAAATAATACTACAAATATTAACTTAAATACATTTTTGAAGAAAATGTGAATGGTAAATGAGCACCCCTCAAATCTCTATAATATTCTGCTCTTCAGATATGTGGTCTTGTCTGTTATGTAAGCGAATGGGATTTTCACACTTTTTTTCATTGTGAACCAGATGGAAATCATAAGCCTAATTGCTTTGAAAAATAATAGCATGTCTCTCTTAACAACGCTGCACAATTTGAATGTGTCATTCATGTCTGTAGAAACAGTGTGGGATGTGTTACAGTATGCTAGAGTTTAATGCTTAGTGTTGGGGGTTTGTTCAAATCGATGAGCTATATCATTTGTAATCTTAAGTGACCAAGAAATCAACTGAATAAAACACGCCTTCCCAACCTTTGGTGTACTTGCAGATAAAGTTGTTTTTGGTTTCACAATTGTCATCATTCCACTGGAACATGTAAGGTCCACCCTGACCTGGAGGAGCAGAGGGCTGATGGTACATCACTACACACACCTCAAACCCACAAGAAGGCTCATCCCAGTGCCAGTTCCTGTCACACACACACACACACACACACAAAACAATGAGTGAATGCATCTACAAAGGACATGTGTCTAATGTGGCTCTCGTCACACCTGAAGGTTGCTCGGCTTCCATCAAGCCAGTAGTATTGAGAAGGACAGTCTCCGTTTATCTCCTCATAGCCTTGATCCCTACGGAGCCCGATCCAGAAGTCTCCATCTGATGCTTTCAGTTCATGGATGAAGGTCTCTATCAGTCTCTGCTCAGTCTTAGACTCAATACTGAGAAGGTCTCCACCATCACTCCTGCAGGCTCGACTCGCATCTTCAAAGTTGAGTTTACGCCGAGTGTCTTGAAAATAGGCGATTTTATAGCAGGGCTTCTCAGTGCCACGCTTGCATATTTGCTGGCCTTGAGAGACACATTATAGATGTTAGGAAAGTCAATGGAATGTAAATTTATTTAAGTCTTAGCCTACAATTCATCTTGTGTACTTTTATTTGGAACGCTTAAGCACAGTTTATTTAGAACAAACAAACAATGTGTTCCTTTCCACTGATCATATGTACTCAGAAAGTACATACAATACACTACTCTGAAACTCAGCTTACAAGGGATTGCGTTAGAAAAACAATTACAATAAAGAAAAACAAACCACATTTTGAAGCACTGAAAAGTGATTCTGTAATCTGAGTGACTGTAAGTGCACTGTTAGTACAAAATGTCAGCTATAATTGTAAATGGAAAATCTAAATTTCTTCATGCACAAAGCCCTTTAGGTACACATATTCACATGTATTTGATTATTATTTATAAAGCATGTTTTTTTCAGACAATCCGCAAATCCAGGGACTCCCAATAGGCTATAAAAAGCCTTTTCCTTTCACAAAGAACATTAATAACTTTGTGTAGCGAATAACAGATCACTACTTGATGTTCAGTTGATTGAAAACGTGGCCAGGGTGTTCAAAATAGGCTACCTTTTCCTGAAAGAGTAAATATTTAAAGATAACATGAAATGCAATTACGATTATGATTACATTTCGCTCTATGGATGGCATATAAATATATAGACACGGGATGAGATGGTGTCATTTCATTCAGAGAAAGCCATTAGTGTCTGCGGCAGAACATACCTCTGGGCTCGTAAAAGTCTGCACCACAGGGAGGATGGACAACACATCGGGTTTACAAGTGGTGAAGAGAGAAAACAGCCACTCTTAAAGCATGATCTAAAGTCACTTCCTATATTCAAGCATCTCTTTAAAATTAATTACACAAGAAACGAGTGGGGACCCCCCCCCTTGCTAAACCTTTTAAAATTACCATAGAGAACTATTTCTATATTATAAATATTATTACCAAGAAGGTTGTCAATGCACACGAGACACTACAGAAAAAATGAATATCTCAAATCTTTTTCAGCTTAGAAAGCTTTTCTTTCTAATATCATATCTATAGTTTAGTATTTTAAAACAGTGGAGTGCAGTAACTTACCGCCCAGAAGCTTTGATGCGCACGCGGAGACGCAGAGTAAAACCAGCACGCAGCCACATTTTCTCATCAAATCCATTTTATCACCTTTTATCAAACTTCCATGGGTCTTAAAAGTGATTTCAGGAAGACAACGAAAAGCCAAAAAAAAAGAAAAAAAAGAACATCCAGCACCAGGAGGGCTTCGTCCAGTAGAAACGCGATAACCTGTCCCGTTATCCGCTGAAGTCTTTGTGAACGTCCTGAGACGCGCGCGCGTGACCGAACGCACAGACGATCACAACACGTCATCAACTGACAGTAACTAACACGCCTTGGGCTTTTTGTAGATATCAACACGTAAAATATTACAAGTAGGCTACACAGTGCTCACTGGTCTTTAGGCTATATTTTTATATTTGAAGACAAACCGACAATTTTTTATAGGCCTATGATAAACACACATTGTCTAGCTGCATTGTAAGTAAACATCTTATACATTGCTCTGCTTACTATTCTAAAATTACACATTATGTTTTTTAATATCGTGAATATGTTTACTGGAGCTTCTGAACTTCTTTCTGGTCCTCTTCCACAGATGATGAAAGGGTCTTTGGAGCCAATCTACACAGAACAAATGATTTCAGGGTTTTCAAAATCCACTTGGTTTATTATAGAAAACTTTATTTGAATTTATTTTATACAAAAGAAAATGCATTTTCAATTTTGCATTGTTTTAGATGCAGCAAACAAGTTCATCTGAGCATTATTGTAATATGTGTCATGCTTCCACATTTTACTTAATGTTGCTAGAAACCAATCTACCGCACAGGCTAATGAAAGTCTTCCTACATGACATTAAGCAAAGGATTTTGCAATGATGCATTTATCAGAAAGGGAATTGTTTTGGATAATAGGACAGGTAATCAATGCAGGTTTGAGCTGTCTGTACAGAGCAGAGCAGAAAAGACCAGACAGATTTCAGATCAATATCCAAGCCTCAATATAAGCTTAAGTTGGTCTTCCAATAACCCTTCATCACTGGGTCTGAAAATCAATTTTAGTAGGCTAGGAATCCATATAATAATGAAAATGTTAGAAACAGTCAGTAATTTTCCTCTCTTTCCAGCTGACAAACCATTTCCCCCTTACTAGTTTACCTGTTTAAATAATACTTGTGCTTTCCCTTATATAACTGGATGTGATTTACAGTAGCAGCATCAGCGGAATAGCTCTCCTTTTGCTGTCCACAGCAGTAAATTACTATTAAGCACACAATTACTATTACTTTATTGAATGCAGTAATACATTGCACTGTACCATCACCTTTAATTGTGAAAAGTTTATTGCGCTGGTGTCCATAAGTCGCAAAAGATACAGTGAAAGATAATTTTCCAGATGAAAGGTAGTATGTTAATCTCTCACAGAAAAGAGAAATAACATACCTTTTTTCCACTAGGTTGCCTTGTCTTGTTTTGTTTCGGTAGGAAATCATCTCCTTCTGTTGAGAATATGCATCAAAACTGTATCAATTCTGTATGACATTAAAACAAGGGACTAAAAATGACACATACAAATTTAAATCAGTTTTTGTTTGTTTTATAGTAAAAATTAAAATTAGATATGCTTACCAAGGCTGATCAAAAGTACAGAAAAACAGTAATATTGTTGTACAATAATTTGATTAATAATGTAATACATAACATTAAAATTTAAAATAACTGTTTTATATATTAATATTTTATCCTCAGTGTCAGATGATTCTCAGAAATCATTGTAAATATTGGTTATCATCATTCTTATTCTTCTTTTATTCTTTTTATTATTAGAAACCTTTTTAACATTATAAGTCTTTACTGATACTTTTGATTGATTTAATGCATCCTTAATCTTAAAAATAGATGCCTTATGATGCCAACTTAAAACAAAGATTATTGTGTATGTAAAGAAAATACTACTTCAGTCTTTCTACTGCAAAATTTCATATACAATTTAATGTGTTACTTGCTGTTTATTTTATTTGTGAAATTTGCTTGCAATATCTGAGTGAAAATATTTTCAAAGTATTTAAATAAAGTGTATGTATATATAAGTATTGACACCTAAACTTGAAAACCATTACCAGTATCATAAAAAATTTAGCTCTGTATATTATACAGCTAAAACCAAGATGCTTAACATCAATCCCAGCCACCAAAATGAATAAACACAACTAAAACAACTGACTTCAGTGCAGCTTGTATTAGGCTTGTAAGGTACTCAGCAGGGGCTGGATAAAGCACCACCACCCCATAATCATCAGGCTGCTCCCCAGAGAGACATCAAAGTCTTGAGGAAGCCCACCCCTCCTTTCCTCTCCTCCTCTATAGGGGAGGATGCCCTAAGAAATGCTGAGGCTCTAGGGAAAAAGTGCTGAGGAAGGGAGAGAGAGCACTCTAATGAATGGGAGAGAAATAAAACACTTGGCTGTCCGAGGAACCCTGTCCTGCAGCATCCAAATATGCAGTGGCTGTGTTAGCAGAAGACCCGAGATGAGGTTTAGGCTGATACAAACTGAATGGAGAGACCTGAGCGGATGTTTTAAGCTAATGGGGCCAAGTACTTCTTTCCAAGTATATTTCTTACCTTAATTCGCTCATCCCTCTGCTTTTTCAGAAGCGCAATAATCTGCTCTCGTTTCTTGGCCTAACACAAAAATGAAATATGTAAGTAAATGCACAACCAGGGTACACTATTATGAAACTAAAACTATTTAAACAAAGATTATTTTAGAATTACTAGTATTATTTTAGAACATCAAAGTCATTTTTAGCATTATGTATAGTTTTTATTCAAATTCATTTTTATTGATTTAGCTATTATTTCCAAACTTTCAGTTTACATTTTAATTTTAGTAAAATTTTTGGGTATTTTGTTATGTCATTTTGTCATTATTATTATTATTATTTTAATATTATTATTTATACAGTGGCCGAGAGCTCAATGCACTGCAACTTAAGAAAACACATGAAAAAAGAAAAAGCACCAGCAAATTAAGAAAATATCTTCAACAGTTTGACAGCACATGTGTTGCAAATACTCGCAATACAACCAAATACAGAAATGTACTGCAAATAATCACAACACAACCAAACATAAAAACGCTCTGCAAGTAGCACAGACCACAACGGGGGACCCTAAAAATGCTCACAAAAGTTAACCATGGTTTTATTATAGTAAAAGTGTAGTACCATGTTTTTTTTTTTATGGGTGCATAGTGACTTTTAGTATAACTACAGTTGTACAAATTCCATGGTTAAATGGTTAGTGTGGCTAATTTACCATGATTTACCCTTTTTATATATATATATATATATATGCTATTTATTTATTTTATAGCAAAATCCATGGTTATTTTTGTAAGGGAAGTTGTAAAAGTAGCCAGCTTACATAATGTTTCTCAGTTACAGTAATTGTGTATTTCGTCAGTTTATTTAGGCTAATAATATAGCCTAAGAAAAAAAGCTAAGGAATCATATGATCAGGATGTTAAAATAAACAAATCTTACCTTTCAGAGCAGACATTTATAAAAAAAAAAAAAAAAAAAAAAAATAGGAGTAAATGGCTACCGTCAGCTGTTTGGTCATATCCATACAGGTTTGGAATAACTTTTACTTTTTTTTTTTTTTAAACTATCACTTTAATCTTAAATAAATACAGAATGAAAAATGTTGGTTTGGCAATTAACTTAACTGTTTTCCATCTAATATTTGTATTTTATCTCAGCTTTAGTTCAATCAACAAAAATGGTTTTAATTAATTTTATTAGTTTAAGTGTTTGTTTATTTGAACACAAATCCTACTAAATATATGCAAATGCACAACCAGGGCACATTGCATATCAGTTACTGAATTGATCTACCAACACCTACACTGATGGCCATCTGTAAAAAATGGTGCATGATACATACATACACTTTTACTGAGTATAACAGCACTGCTGAATAGGCTCAGTTGTCTGAGTATAGCAGTCGACAGCTGCACTTACTAAACAAGCCTCATCATTTTGATTTAGCGCCCATAATTTCTGGCTGCACTTAATGTCATTTCATTAAATCCATTACATGCTTGCACACTGTAACCATTTTTCAAGCCAATGTCATTTTATGGCAGGTTAATCAGTTATAATAATGTAATGTAATGTCTCTGTTGATTATTATCACCCAGTGTAAACATCTGTCATATTGCAATCTGCTAAAACTCATACAACTAAATCAAATGGAGTTGTGGAACAGTACAATACATCGGGAAAATCACATTAGAGCAGACGGGAGTATGATTACATTTTCCCACATTATATTAAACATTACAATAATTGAACAATATAGAACAGAGACTTTAAGGCATTTTTGACAGTGCAAAGCCAATTTTTATGAAAAAACCTCCAATGAATAACCCTTCGATTCAGAGGTTTTGGGAATGAGGCTAATTAGCTAAGAGTAATCTCATAAAATGGATCTGTCCTCCAGAGGGCCATCCATCTTGGGGTTTCCAGGTTGATTACTCACAGTGGGAAAGCAGACATTACAGGGAGGGCACTGACCACTGCCTTGATGAACATGCTATCTTCAAATGCAAGGAGATGAATGACTGACCAGATTGTGAAGAGCACATGGAACACCAAGGCTAGAGTACAACACATGGAGATGGTAAACTGTATTGGGCAGCAGACAAGCAACAACAGTGTTATGAGATGTGACACACTATAATCTACAGTACATAAGCTCAAAAAACAAACAAACAAACAAAACACATTATTATAATTTTTTATTAATATTTTGAATTAGCTTTTTTATATAGAACTTTCAGTTTTCATTTGAATTTTAATTACATTTTTACTAATTTTGTTAAGTCCTTTTGCACTTTTTATTATATATATAATTTTATTTAATAACTACTTAGGTTTATTTTTTTATTTTAGCTTTTATTTAATTTATTTCCACTTAGTAATTGTAGTGCTTCAACCTAAACTAAACAAAAATTAAAAGATTGCCTTAATTATTTATTTATAGGTTTATTTCAATTAACAAAGATGTTTTAATAGTTTTAGTGATATTTTTAATAACTTTGCTAAACTTACAATTTTATAATTTTACAGTAATATCCAATATAGTTTTATTTTTTATTTTGTAATTAGGAAAATAAACTGAAAATTATAACATTTCATAAAGTACTTTTATTTTCAATAAAGATATTTTTATATTATAATATTCTGCACTATCAAGGTGACTAAAAATAAAATTTGTTACAAGTATACTCCTTAGATAGTCAGATGCACTTTCCATTGAAGCTGAATATCATGCTGGAGAATAAGATAACCAGATTTTATACATATTGTGGAGTTCACACAGCTGGAGTGCTGCTCTCATTAAGGGGGGAATATATTAAATACTAAGACATTCTGACATTCATGATCATTTTTCAATTTAACTGATTAATTTGGACCCCACTGTACGTAAAAGATTTTACCCTAAAATCGTGATACTAAATAAAAACACAAAATTCATAGACATATATATGTCAACTATTGAAAAATTTCAGCTTTGTATGATTATAATGATCCAAGTCTATGAAAAAATACTGAAAATTATATTTGGACATTTTGTATAATCTAATGTGAGCCCAGTTGTTTTCTAAATTAATGCTCACAGTATGCTTAGGTTCTGTGGCAAGTGCAGAATCTTTAGTCTGTAAAGCAAAATGTCAAGTTTCTTGCCCCAGCAATGCCCGAAAAGGGACAAATCAATGCCTCCTTCTGCTTATACACAGATGAATTGATCTGCAAGACCAGAGATTTCCTGCTAATCTGATTAGTAGATGTGGTTAGTGCAATGTTGGGAGAGAAAGTAGCTATGCGGAGAGATTCATCACCACACAAATGTAGGGCTTTAAGAGCGGTAAGCAGGCTCTTAAGGATTCTGCCTGCTGGATAGCATTACAACTGACTCCTCTGCGAGAAAATTTACACGAGTCAGACAGCAATGGAAGCCTTTAAATTAAATCTGCAGACTTATCGGATACCTCTGTTTGAAAGCATTGAACGTGTACAATCAATCAGCACAATAACTGCCTTGTAATATGAAGCACAGCATATCGGGTGCAGGATGAGTTATGCGGCAAAGTTTAGGGCTATGAGTGTGTTCAGATTCCTAGCATCTAACTATAATTAACATGTAATAGTGATACTTGCTTTAGTACCATTAAAAGCTTTATATCAGAGTTCCATTTTATGTTGTGATCTTAAATTATCTGGGATGCTCCTCAGAGAGTCATTTTGCTTATGTGGCATACTGAGTGCTGTTGTTAAACTGGTGAATCCAGCCTGCCAGATCTACACTTAGAAACCCCGTTGATCTCACATCATCTATCATTAGAGATCCATAACTGCCCTCCACAGGCTGGCTCATTAGCTCTTTATGCTGTAATGCACTGTCTAGAAATACAGATCACAGCAAAGGGAGAATCAAGACAGAAGCAGGGGCCATCTAGTCCACATTATGCCACATTTCTCAATCTTTCTTATTGTTTTTGTTTCTCAGAAGTTCCAATTACCTTATTAAATCAAGTCCTTTTACTTGACATTCTTACATGTGCAGTGTATTGAGTTTGTGGTTATTCTGTTTAAACACACAGCAACTGTACTACACATTTGCTTCAACTATCCTAAAGAGAGCTGTCATATAGGAGCTGTGGTGCAGTGCAGCACATGTGCCCACAATATGTACAGCAAGTGCCATTGTCTGCATAAAACATATGTTAAGTACAATATTCATTAAAATACAGAAAATAAAATCTCTAAATTAATTAATTAAAATTTCTAAATTTACATTTAAAATTTTTGTTCACTACCTCTTAACAATCAACTTCACGTTGTTCCATACTTTTTCCCCTCAAGAACCTTGTTGCATGGATTATTGTTATTTTTTCTTATTATTTTTCAAAGTGCTTTGACTCCTTAAAAAGTGATTCATTGGTAGGGATGTTTTCAGACTTTAATTTTTTATTCTTTTTTTATTTATTTATAGGAAAGTCGAGTGTAGATGGGAATGTACAGGTAAGAAACATCTCTCCTTGGGACATGACTGAGGTTACATTCAAAAATGAGACCACAGCTCATACAGTTACAGTTAAAATGCTAAATAAGTACATTTATTCTTAGGGGATTTAAAAGACTTGGCTGATTGATTTGACTACACTGACACTATCGGTTGAGAACAAAATTTGAGCTGAATTCAACTGAATGCAGAAACAATTGTTTTTTGTGAAGCTGGTTTATAGCTGAATTGATTGTTTTATAATGGACAAATTTTGCAACAACACTGTTATTGAACTGACCTGAGCTGAATAACAACAGTATTGCCCTCTGTAGAGCTGATTGTAAGCTGAAGTGAACTTGTTTTATAATTGATTAACCTTGCGCAGTTATTGAACTGAAATAACACTGAACTATATACACTATATTGCCAAAAGTATTGGGACACCCCTTCTTTAGAACAGAAAAATGCACTTCCAAATCTGTGGCAACAACGATGGGAACAGAGATACAGCCCAGTTTAATGAAAATGCGATCAATAACACGATTTTTTTTGTATTTATGTGCTATTTATATGCAGAAACTGACTTTGGCGTGCACGTATACCATACGCACGTGTTTGACGTGAGGGCCTACGCAGTTTCTGCGTGCATATAACACGCACCTACCCCACACTCCTAAACGTATTGCGTATCATATGCACGCCAAAGTCGATTTCTGCGTATAAATAGTAAGCCAAATTGAAACAGAAAATCGTGCCATTGAAACGCACATTCATGAGATCGGGTTAATGTACCACTGAGACCTCACCATTTCCATGTATTTCTGTCTCTCCTCTTGCTTTTGCTTCAAGTAAGCATCCTGCTGGATTTCATCATCCCTCTCTACCAAGGAAGCAAACAAACAGGCCAAATTAGATTATACTTAAGAAAAATACAATACAATAAGCTCAGACAAACACCTATAGGCTACTTACTTGACCATGACGCTTGTTTTGCGGTAGCATTTGCGGCTAAAAATAAAACAACAAAGTATTACTCTTCTTTATCTGATTTTATTTAAATTCTTTAAATGTGTCAACAGAAAGTTTGAACCATATAGACCTAAACAAGCTCTGGCCCTCGAGGTTCACATAGTTTTGTTTTATGATTTTTATCTTATGATTTTACAGCTCATTCATACAAGGTTGCGATGTAACGTTACTTCAAGAGAGTTTGGACGTATATAATACGCGTTCGTGAACGCCACACTTACAGAGCGGGGTCTTCGCAGCTCTCAGCCGCTGCCTGATATCAGCAGAAACGAGTCGAGACTCTATTGGTGGCTGCAGGGAAAGTGAGTTCCAGAAAACCGTTGCATATGCCACATCTTCTTGCGGCGCTCCATCAAATACTGTATACAGTTTGTCGATTTCTGCAAGACTGTCTAAAACCTCTTCGTCTAGTTCTTCAGTCATGATAGTTAGCGAGCTTGCTGTTCTAGCAACAGGTGAACAGCCATGTGTGGATGTGTTACGGTTGCCAAGGTGACCAAACGCCTCCTAGTAAACGGAAGTAAAGAATTAACTTACATGAGAAAGAAAGAAGGACTCGAGATCATAGATATACTAGGCTACATCTATGCTCGAGATATTCATGCTTCTTACGGGAATAATAATATTAATAATAATAATAACAATACATCTTAAGTAACTTGTTGTTAGTTTCTGTAGGCCTACTATATTAGACGAGACAATTTAACGGACAATATTTTAAATTAATTGTAGAATGTGTTTTCTGAGTAAAACGTATGAATGACCGAATGATTTACAATTAAAATCTGTATAATACGCAACAATAAGACAATACATACTTGCACAGTAATATTGTTACCCTACACGTAGCCTAAGAATTTTTAAGTATTTATTATTTTAAGATCTTTGATTAACACCGTGCACTGTTTATCACTGTTCAAGGAAAGCCCATTTTTTTTTCTTTTTTTACAAGTAGGCCAATATTAGCATTATATAAAAATGCAATACACAGCTGTAAATAGGGCACCAAACTAAACAACAACAACAAAACAAACAAACCAAAATCAGCGCGCGCGCGAGAGAGAAATATTTGATAGATACAGTAAATATAGGCCTATATAAATAGGCCTAATCAAAATCAGAATCAGCTAAATCTAATCAGACAAAGAACGGTGTGGCATGTTTCACTTTATTTTATTTCAGATGTATGCATTACAAATTTTACATCTCAAAAACACAGCAAAAACAAGCTGTTAGTTTTATAACTGGCCTTCACCTGGTAGTGAGGTTAGTGATTACTATAAGGATTGTAATCAACTAACTACACTGCCTGGTGACCACACAGTATATTCTCGGGAAGGGTCCAATTCCATCATTGATTGATCCTAATGTCTCCTGCAGAACAGTGTTTTTTTTTCATTTCACAAAAGATGGACTTTACAAAAAAATGGAAATTACAAATAGACCAATATGACACATAAAAACTGAGATTTTTTTTTTATCAGCTCTGTGTTTCCTTGTAGGTCATTGTGTTGGCAGTATGGTTAGTGATTATAGTTTATATAAAACAATCAGCTAACAACACTGCCTACAAACCAACCCCAACAGGTCAATTTATCAGCACATGAATCTGTTTGTACCATGTAAACCTAAAGGAATAAGACAAACAAACAAAAAAAGTCAGCAAAACAATAAAGATTTCAAATTTGTAGTCTAATTTAGTACATACCCAAGTCGAAAAAACAAGTAATATCCACTGATAATCGAGGCATAACAAATAATAATTTGAGTCTTTCAGTGAGAAGTCACCTGACGGAATGCTTGTGACTCTCAGGTTTGTGTGCTACTGTTGTTACGACCCTGCTGACGTCACATCTCCAGGTGGGGTTGAACGTGCAATACTTCTTTTTAACTATAGGTAACTTTGCCTGCCAAATAAATAAGCTTATAGTGGCGGACAACGAAAGCCCTCATAACATTTAAAATTAGTCAATTTTACCTGAATAAATTCATCAGGAGCTCTCTGTGTCTTGCATGGTCCCTCTGCGTTGGATTCCAGCACACCACAAGCTGTCTGTATTTATAGCCAGAGCTGATGCTGTATGTTCAAATTCAGCGCCATCCAAGGCGGGAGCCACTTGAGCGCGAACCACGGCGCTCACGCGGCGGATACTGGCGCTACTTCTCCCAGGAAAATATAGCGCTGTGCACAGAGATGAGCGTCGAGATAGAGATGAGCGCCGTGTATAGAGATGAGCGTCGAGATAGAGATGAGCGCCGTGTATAGAGATGAGCGTCGAGATAGAGATGAGCGCCGTGTATAGAGGGAAACTATATCAGCGTAAAATCAGTGGAATGCGCTTAACTTAGCCTAAACTAATGAGCTCTTAAGAAAATTATTTTAACTAAATATTAACAATAAAATGTTTTCTTTGCAATTGATGAAATTAATATAGTTAGGCCGACTGGCTAAAAATAAATTATTATTATTGTTTTGTTGAATCGAATTTATTCACAGCAGACACCATAGCCTTTTTTAATTTTCCCCGAATGAAAAAGAGGCATTGGCAGGCGTTCATCAGGGTACAGTTTTAAGATCATAATTTCTTTGGAAATAAATTCTCTAGCCTAGTAATATAGGCTACTTCTGTATACTCTGTTTATGGTTGTCAAGCAACAGCCACTTTTGTATCCTATAGAACGTGCTTATTTCAACGGCTTCGAACGCTGTTCAGTCAATCAAATTTTTGAGTCAAAATGATCAGTTTTATTATCCACAGTAAAATATCTAATGATTAAAATATGCATTGCTAAGCCGTTACCTGTCATCATTCCTTAGGTTGAAAGAAACAAAAGTCAAGCGTAACGAGGCTTGGAAACAACAAACTGCCTTGAGGCCCATATCTATGTCAACACTGAAAACTAGCTATGTTGTTAGCTGTTGGTAGGCAATGGTCAATGGTTTTCTGGACTAGGTTACCAAAGAGACCATTTAGTCCACATGAAGACAGGTCTAGGCTTGCCCAGAAGGACTAGGCCAAAAAAAAAGACAACTTATGTCCTTGCAGGTCACCCATTTTTATGGAACAAGTTTTCTCAATTGTTTTGTAAAGCTAGTCATATTTCTAATTTATGTCCTTGTTTTATTGGCTTCGAGCTAGACCTAATAAATTAACCAATCCCTGGGCCTGTATTATGAAGAAAAGTATATTCCCACTCATTTACAATATTTGGTTTAACATGGCATTTTAATTTTATTTATGGCATTTAATTTGTCACAATGTTTCAATTTATTTGATATACCTCACGCAGCAGTTACAATAACAAACAAATACCACTTTGTTGAACTACAGAGAGTGATTAGACTTGATTTTTCACATTATTAGCTCCTCCTACAATTTGAAACACCTGTTTTATCTAATTACATATGAGCACATCCTGAGACATTAAAAGGCTGACTGATGTTGAAAGAGATTGAATATCTTTGTTGTGGTGTCTTAAGATGTTTTTGCATAGCTGAAGCGAAACAATAGAGCGATATTTACTTATTAAGCCGCTGTGTTAATGAGCAAGTTGTTTGCTTCTTTGATTGTGGTTTTATATTTTTATTTTTTTAAAGAAAAAAAAAAATCAAACCGCTTGCCCCATTGACTCCTGGTCTTAACATTTAAAAATGAAGGAAGAGATTGCTGCAACGGTGTTTTTCATTGCAAGACTAGCGAAAAAACATGGTAAACTGGATCGTGTCAGGAGGGAGAAGTTTGCTGTGGAACTGACCTCTGTGCTCTTTGAAAATTACAAAAGTCACTGGTACCCAGAAAACCCAACCAAAGGACAAGCTTTTAGGTGAGTATCCTGATGCCATCTTAACTTTTAGCAAATCAAATGTTTTTTTGCACTAATTCAAGGGCCTTTTTTCTTAGGTGTTTAAGGATGAACAAAGCTCAAACAAGAGACCCGGTTATTGAACGTACTTGTCGCCAGAGTGACATTGTTTATGAAAATCTTGGATTACCAAAGGAAATGACCATTTGGGTTGATCCAGGAGAGGTGTCATGCCGGTAACACTTGATTTGCTGGCTTGTCGATGAAGTGCTTAATCCATACTGGTTTTGATGACTTGATTGTACCACTGTAGTACTTCCAAAAACTGAGAAATTGTTGGTTCTTTTAAGGTATGGTGAGAAGTCAACCCCATTTTGTGTTACTCAGTTGGAGGGTCAAAAGAGAGATGGGGAGTTCTCTCGTAGGATAAATAATGCGGTGGAAAGGGCTTCATCGGATTATCACTCTGGAACCTCCTCAGATGAGGAGGGAGGAAACACCAGCATGAGCAGCAGCATTAGTAGCAGCAACAGCAGCAGCAGTAACAGCAGCAGCCTTTCTGTTCCAGAGCCTAAATGCATCCCAACAGTCTCCAACCCAAACAGTGTCTACCAGGTAACACATTCCAGATAACCGCTCTTCAGTCCCTTAGCATGCACCTAACACTACTGGCTGCTTAAATTTGCACTGTTTTAACTGCTGTTGTTCTCATCTATAGTTCAGTGAGTTTGGGCAGCCCCCACCTATGCAGAACTGGGGCACATACCCTAAACGAAAGCCATATGCATCTGAGGGCTACCAGCAGCATTCCTCAAGTGGACCAGACCCACCTAAGACTTTCAAGGGCTACAGGCCCTCCAATGCATTCTCTGGTCCACGGGTGGACCGATATCATTGGGTCAGCAAGAACCGCTCCTAGACTTTAGTTTTAAAACCAGTGTATTGTTTTGCTGAGCAGCTATGCAGGCATATGTGAGTGTTATGCAACTTAATTTCTATGTAAAGCTTTAAATTATTTATGGAGTCATGTGGCAATCCCATGAAGGCACTTTTTAATTCTTTTTAATGATTTATTTGTGGAGTGGAAAATACTTTCTAAATAAAATCTATTTTAATAAAACCTGCTTGTGGAAGTGCTTTGTCTTTTATGCCACTAGATGGCAGCAAATATCCACAATAGTCTTCTAATGCAGTATGTTTAAGTGCACCTCTCTTTAGGTTCATGACTGCTGATGATTCTTGAGATGGTTTGGTGTAATCTTATGTTGTATACAAACTTGCAACCTGGAGTTTAACTGGATTTTTTTTTTTTTTTTTTTTTTTTTAAAACCCTCAAATTGTGATTTATGCCTTGTACTGTTTTTAGTAAACCAGAATGATGTGGGGTGGGAACTTGTCTCTTTCCCCACTAGGGTGCATGTTTCTGGGACTTGATTCCTTCTGAAAAGGAAACTAGGGTGTGGTTTGAGTTTGTCACTGAAAGTTGAGACTCTAAGTTCTTAAAATCCCTTCAACGCCACAAGAATTTGTTTATTTTAGTTTAGTTATTGACTTCTGTAGTAACTATAATGCCTTCGCTGGCATCTGCAACTTGATTTCACACAAAAAAAAGTGTTGGTTGGGTAAGTCTATAATAACCAGACAAAACTTATCAGCGTTCCCGTTTTTCAAAAGCAGTTGCATGGCTGGCACAGGATGCCCTCACAATTGTTATTTGAAATCTTCCATCTAATTCCATCACAATTGTCTGAGTCATAAATACTAAACTCATTGTGAATCCATGTGAAAATGACACCAATGCTTCCGAACAATCACCAAAAATCTTTTTTTCCCCTAGTACTATTTACTTAAACTGAGTTGAAGCAATACGATATCCCCAGTTTCACAAATTTGTTTACGTGGAGACGATAACAGGATATTTTTCAGAAGTTAGTAATAAGAAACCAGCTTTCAAAATTTTCTGGTCCTTAAAATGGTATTGCTGTGTAAGTGAAAAGCCAAAACATAAGTTTTTTTTTTTAGAAGAAAACAGTGTTGTGTAAATGCCACCTTAGTTTCCACCATGCCCCTTATAAGGGTGAGTAAGAGCCAGACTTACTAACAGCTTGCACGAGTGCAAACCCTCTACTGTCAGGATTTACTAAAGACAGGAAATAAAAATGTATTTACTAAAGATATGAATTGGTGTGGTCTCATTGCATTTACATTTGTATAAGTAGGATGCAAAATTTATGGTAGAAGAGTATGTAAATGAATCCTTTTTAATTTACTAAGGTTTGCGGTAGTGATTTTACTGGTATTTGAAGGAAAAGGACCTAGTTTTTAATGTTTAGTAATGTTGGAATTTCTGTGATGTTAAAAGTTCTATGGTTGCCATTTAGTGCTGAGGAGTTGAGCTTGTGGTTGGGATATGGATGACTGAAGTGAAGACTTTTTTAATTATTTAATTTTTACTCTGTGCAATACCTATGTGAATACAAGTGCTGTGCTAAGTGATTTCTTATGCCACCCATACACAACATGACTTTCAAAGTCATCAGATCGTTGTTGTTCTCACACTACACAAATGTCTGTCATTTGTTGATGTAAGATTTAGTCAAAACAGATTTCACACCACAGGAAATTTAATATAGTATATTTAATGCCATCCACACACACTACAAGATTTTAGGCCTGATTTTTCAGCTCACCGCCAATTAATAGAGATTGAAGACAAAAGCCCACAATCAAAGGCAAATCTGTACTTGTTCATGTGAATGACGATCACTATGTTTGAATGAAAAAAGATGCAATCTAATGCCAGGTATACACTACAAGATTTAGGGCCCAATTTTCACTCAACAACAATTCTGTCATGACAACTCTCGGGGAGTTTAGCATGGTAATATACATGGAAATGTTAATGTGTTTGGTCTTAGTGGAATAAATCTACTACGCTGCTGCTGCTGCTGCAGCAGAGAAAGTACTGAGATTTTCTACTGCCAATATATCCACAGACATGCTGCCGTGAGCATGTAAAAAATACTGCTGCTGCACATAATATAACATTTCACAAGTTCACACTTGCATATAATAGGATTTAGCAAATAGTAAGCATATTTGGCATACTGTCCTGAAGGAGGGCTCTGAACTTGGAATATAGCCCAAACCCAGAGAACCCCCCCCCCCACCTATCCCTTGTATGGGATGAGATTAGTTTAAGAGTGATGCGTTGGGGTGGAGGAGGGATGCCGGAAAACTGTCATGTCGGGTTGGCTGTGTATATATATTAACATTAAATGTTAATGAAACTGACATTGGCGATGACAGACAGTTGTGTAGTGTGAAAACAGCAGCAATCTGACAACTTTAAAAAGTTGTGTAGTGTATGGAAGGAAACCTGCTAAAAATCTGGGCTATGTACATGTAGTGTGTGTGAGGCATTCCATTGTCTCTGAATTCAAACATGTGCAGAGCTAGCAACAAAGTCTTTAAACTTTACAACATAACTGAATATTGAACTATAACAGGTCTATTAATTCATTCCAAAACAGACCTCAATATTTTGAAACCTTCTCAAAATAACTGAGCTTCAACTAAAAATGTTTTGGTTTGCCATTTTTTCATAATACTTTTTATTTGCGTGTTGATTGCAAATAAATATATTTTCATCAGAATATAAAATATATGGATGTATTTTACATTTACATTTACATTTAGTCATTTTGCAGACGCTTTTATCCAAAGCGACTTACAATTGGGGAGTACATAAAGCGATTCATCATGAAGAGGCAATCAGACAGAGGAAGTGCTCGTAACACCAAGTCTCAGTCATTGTTCAAATAAGTACAAGCTAGCAAGGGAAGGAGAGAAAGATAAAGGGAAAGTTTTTTTTTTTTTTTATAGTTTAGGATGAAGTCAAGTAGTACCGAAAGAGATGAGTCTTCAGTTGTTGCTTGAAGATTGACAGGGATCCAGCATTCCGGATAGGGGTGGGAAGATTATTCCACCATCCAGGAATGGTGAATGAGAATGTTCTGGAGAGTGATTTTGAGCCTCTCTGTGATGGTACCACAAGGCGTCGCTCTAGCAGATCTCAGACTTCTGGAGGGGATGTAGATTTGTAATAGTGCGTGGAAGTAGGAGGGTGCTGAGCCTGTGGTCGTTCTGTATGCAAGCATCAGTGTCTTGAACTTGATGCGAGCTGAATCATTTGTAGAGGTTTGATTGTGTTTGATGGAAGACCAGCCAGAAGGGCATTGCAGTAGTCCAGCCTAGAAATGACAAGGGCCTGGACAAGAAGTTGCGCAGCATGCTCTGTCAGGAAGGGCCTGATTTTTCTGATGTTGTGTAGCGCAAACCTGCAAGATCGAGCAGTCTTTGCAATGTGCTCTTTGAAGGTCAGCTGGTCATCAAAGATTACACCAAGATTTCTGACCGAAGTTGATGGGGTAATTATTGATGTGCCTAATTGAATCGAGAAGTCATGCTGTAGAGTCGGAGTGGCAGGGACGACAAGTAGCTCAGTCTTTGCCAGGTTGAGCTGTAGGTGATGTTCTTTCATCCATGCCGAGATGTCCGCCAGGCAGCCTGAGATCCGTGCAGCTACCGTTGTATCATCTGGTTGAAAAGAGAGATTGACAGCCATTTTCATGGCTGTCAATGAGGAAAAATACTTTTTGAATGGTATTCTGGCATCTTGTAGGGGGGATTAACTATACAATGCTAAGCAGCTAATTTTGACCCCTTGAAGTGGCCCAAAACTACGACATCAAATCAACCAACGCTGTGAGTTTGGGGGTGGGACTAACCAGAAAGGGGTTTCAGTCTACCCAAAGCAAAATATTCATTGTTCTTTTCATTGCTGTGCTTTAGATTTATCACATAAATTCCAAGTCCTCCAGTGTGAAATGTGTTTTGACTAGAACTGACATCAGCGATGACAGACAGCTGTGTAGTGTACAAACAACAGCAATCTGACAACTTTAAAGTTGTGTAGTGTATGGATAGAAACCTGCAAAAAATCTGGGCTACTTACATGTAGTGTGTGGGCGGCATTACTTGTTCATTGCTTCTGCATTCAAACATGTGCAGTGCTAACGACGTAACTAAATATTGAACTATAACAGGTCTATTAATTTATTCAAAAACAGACCTGAATATTGAAACCTTATCGATATAATTGAGTTTCAACTAAAAATGTTTTGGTTTGTCATTTTTTCATAATACTTTAAATTTGAGTGTTGATTGCAAAAATTATCTTTTATCAGAATAAATACATGGATTCATGGTTGTAAATGAGGAAAGACACTTATTAAATTGGTATTTCCGCATCTACTTGTAGGGGATTAACTATACAATCAATGCTAACTAGCAAATTGTGACCCCTTGGAGCGGCCCAACACTGCGACATCAACTCAACCAATGCTGCGAGTTTGGAGCGGGATTAACCATAAAGGGGTTTCAGTCTACCCAAAACAAAATGGTCATTGTTCTTTAGATCGTTGTGCTTCAGATTTCTCAAATACGTTACATGTTCAAAATGTGGTCTTGATTTCCATGCGTGCTTGTGCAGAGACCTGAGGGCAATTACATTGGAGTCATTTCCAGATCTTACATCCCCCTCATTCTCCACCTCCTCCCATTCCTTCCTGTCTACCCTTTCACTGTCTTTGTTAATAAGAGAGAGTGCAAAAAATAAAAAGAGTATTTTAAGGTCCTGAATCCAAAGCTTATGTAACCCACAGAGGGTAACACTTTATTAAAACTTTCAGATGTTATTAAACTTTAAATTCTTATGTGATCATATACACTTTAAAAAAATTACATATAAATTTAAAAGTGCTTTATAGTTTTCATCCATAAATCATTGACAAACATTATAAAATATTCTACTAACTTATTAGTATACTTATAACTACTTATTCTACTAACCCTAACCCTAACCATAACCCAACAGTCTACTAATATGACTGTTGGGTTGAGAGTTATTTGGCATGTAGTTGCAAATTAATGAGAGTTAGTTAACATTGCAAAGTTACTTATAGTTAGTAGATTCTTTAAAATGGGCTATCGAAATAAAGTGTAACCTCATATTTGATCATAAATATGTAATTGAGTCACAAAGCTTTTCTTTTAAGATGCTCTTGTTGCTATTATGTGTTGCTGTTGTTTTTATATCTTTAGCAAGAATACAAATATTCTTAACTAATCACCTTTTACTCAAACTTTGTTTCTGCAGCTAAAAGTCCAGTTCCCATAAAGGTACTAAATGTTTAATAAACATTTGTAAACATTTACAAATTATGAATACTTTTAACTTTCGAATGAGTACTGCAAAAACTTGAACAAACAATTAATACATGATTTATAAATATGTGTAAGTAGAAGTCATCTTCACACCACAAAAACATGCAAATGTGTCAAAAAGTCTGATTTCTAATACTAAATGATTAATAGTAAATGTTTATAAACATTTACTCATGATGGGTAGCTTCAACCAGTACTGCAAAAATATGAACAAATGATTAAATAAATGATAAAATAGGACAATGAAATAGGAAATAAAATTGAAATTGAAATGACAGTAATTTTTTATATTCAACAACATTAGCATGTTTGTACATCACACATAATTACACCATTTCTAAGCTATTGCACATGCGCAAACTTTGCAGTTTTGTTTTTTTTAATCTGATGGAGTATTTACGTGCTCTATCGAATGAATAATAATAAAAAAAATCTATCACACCCCTCTTAAACCCATTGAATTTTCAATCAATTTGTGAATTTTTATTCTGATTGAGGTGTTTACATTTTCATTTGGATTGGACTTTTTAATCAAATGTAATCAGAATAAAATTCTCAATGTAAATGTACTGAGTGTCGTGTAAACATATCTTAATTCACAACATCTGTAACAGCAAAAAAAAAAAAAAATCAGTTCATACTGGCGGTGTGCCAAATCCTAATGTGCTCGGAAGTATGTCTCACTTTCCCTGAAATGGGCCTCAGTGTTCAAGAAATATGAACACGAAACCTCCAAGCTTTAAATGTATAAAGCAAAATTAAACACTTTTTTTTTTAAATGCAATTCAAACATTCATTCATAGTCACACAAAATAGCACACAAAAGCCATCCAATACATTGGTATACTTGATTTATTTAAAACAATAGCTGAACAGAGCAAACATGCTCTGACACACTAAACTGTAGTAACTGCGCAACTGAAATTAAATTAAATATTAGAAAATTATTATTGATCAGAAGAATCCATAAGACTAAATGTACCTATTTATCATGTTAGCTGTAATAAAATCAGCAAATTAAGGTCAGTTTCAGACAAGCATATGTTTATGTGTGGAATCCTGTCTGGAACTTTGATAACCAGGATTTATTTTATTCCTATGCTAAACAATTAAACAACTACAGTAATAAGACAAATATACATAAAGTAATAACTAATGAAACAAAACATGTGCATAATTGCAGACATTGTGCAACAGTGAAAGCATTAGCCTCCAAACAAGTGGTGAAGGAACATTGCAATCTGCTGTTCTGGATACTGTCTTCAGTTTTGGAGGGGGGATTTTTTAGCCTTGTAGTGCTGGATTGCTGAGTGCTTTATCGTCCAGAAGGCAGGAGTGTTCTAAAGAATAACATTTCACTGGCTTTAGTCAGGGGCGCCATAACGGGGTTACAGTTACAATAATTCCAATGACTCAGAAAGAGGGAGGGGCCTCGGCAGCAAATGCAACTGAGGGGGCCCAACAGTTCAGTTTTCAAAGAAAATGAGAAACTTGCTAACAGTCATAATATATTTGTAGTGCTCTAGTTTGTGAAGCAACAGCCATTCTGTTGTTTTCACAGAACGTTTTATCATCAATTGCTGCACAGGAAACATGAATTTATTATGTTTAAGTAAACACAATGTACAATGTGGTGTTTAAATTGTTTAAAATCAAGAAAGAAAAAAAAATGTTGAGGCTGGAAAAAGCCTAAAAACAAATTAGAAATTTAAAATGAAGATATATGTGTAGATGGATTATTTACACAGACTAAAAGTAAACATTATGAAATAACAGATGTCTCAGTGTAACACTCGACCCATCAGAGATGTTGAGCCTATAACAAATTCTGTCTCAAGGACCTTTGGCATGCAAACACATTAGCAGAATATCTCTTTTTTTCTAAGAAGTTATAACCACTGATCCACTGTTTGGTTTAACAGACGGCAGGGTGTGCTTTCGGGCCAACAACATAACTTGAGTAATGACCACACAGAACAGATGATACATAAACAAACTATCATTCAAAAGTTTTTTTCTTTAATTAATACAACCTGAATTCCAGAAATGTTGGGCCTTTTTTTTTTAAATTTGAATAAAATGTAAACTAAAAGACTTTCAAATCACATGAGCCAATATTTTATTCACAATAGAACATAGAGAACATAACAAATGTTTAAATGGAGAAATTTTACACTTTTATCCATTAAATGAGCTCATTTCAAATTTGATGCCTGCTCAAAAAAGTTGGCACGGGGGCTGAAAAAGCAAGACATTTTGAAAAGATTCAGCTGGGAGAACATCTAGCAACTAATTAAGTTAACTGAAAGTGAAAAGTGAAAAAGTGAATGTGAGGTGACGTGTGGCCAAGTATGATGTATGATTGGGTTTCAGTCTACCCAAAGCAAAATATTCATTGTTCTTTTCATTGCTGTGCTTTAGATTTATCACATAAATTCCAAGTCCTCCAGTGTGAAATGTGTTTTGACTAGAACTGACATCAGCGATGACAGACAGCTGTGTAGTGTACAAACAACAGCAATCTGACAACTTTAAAGTTGTGTAGTGTATGGGTAGAAACCTGCAAAAAATCTGGGCTACTTACATGTAGTGTGTGGGCGGCATTACTTGTTCATTGCTTCTGCATTCAAACATGTGCAGTGCTAACGACGTAACCAAATATTGAACTATAACAGGTCTATTAATTTATTCAAAAACAGACCTGAATATATTGAAACCTTATCGATATAATTGAGTTTCAACTAAAAATTTTTTGGTTTGTCATTTTTTCATAATACTTTAAATTTGAGTGTTGATTGCAAAAATAATCTTTTATCAGAATAAATACATGGATTCATGGTTGTAAATGAGGAAAGACACTTATTAAATTGATATTTCCGCATCTACTTGTAGGGGATTAACTATACAATCAATGCTAACTAGCAAATTTTGACCCCTTGGAGTGGCCCAACACTGCGACATCAACTCAACCAATGCTGTGAGTTTGGAGCGGGATTAACCATAAAGGGGTTTCAGTCTACCCAAAACAAAATGGTCATTGTTCTTTAGATCGTTGTGCTTCAGATTTCTCAAATACGTTACATGTTCAAAATGTGGTCTTGATTTCCATGCGTGCTTGTGCAGAGACCTATGGGCAATTACATTGGAGTAATTTCCCGATCTTACATCCCCCTCATTCTCCACCTCCTCCCATTCCTTCCTGTCTACGCTTTCGCTGTCTTTGTTAATAAGAGAGAGTGCAAAAAATAAAAAGAGTATTTTAAGGTCCTGAATCCAAAGCTTATGTAACCCACAGAGGGTAACACTTTATTAAAACTTTCATTAATAAATCCTTTACAAACATGAAAATGTAGAGTCTTAACAAGGTTACTGTTGTTAAAGGAAAGTGTTAATGTTAATGTTACACTTTATTCTGTTGTTATTAAATGTTCTATGTGAGTTGGGGCAAGCCCTGCCCCCTGGATGTGTATGAGGGGAGCACTGGGGAAAGAGGAGCTCTGAATAAGTCAGGGTGCTTGTACGGCATGGCTGTTGCTGACAACAGCCTTAATAAACACTCCTTGAACTGCAAAACGTCATTGTCTCGAGAACGCTACTCGAACGCTACTTAATGTTTAACAGATAATTAGTTAATATATATTAAAATAGCTACAAGTATAAGGTGATGTGCTTATAAATGTTTACTAGTGAACTTATTGAACACTACATAATTATTAGCAAACCATTCAAGTAAACTAAAATGCTTGCAGATGTTATTAAACTTTAAATTCTTATGTGGTCATATACACTTTAAAAAAATTACATATAAATTTAAAAGTGCTTTATAGTTTTCATCCATAAATCATTGACAAACATTATAAAATATTCTACTAACTTATTAGTATACTTATAACTACTTATTCTACTAACCCTAACCCTAACCCTAACCCAACAGTCTACTAATATGACTGTTGGGTTGAGAGTTATTTGGCATGTAGTTGCAAATTAATGAGAGTTAGTTAACATTGCAAAGTTACTTATAGTTAGTAGATTCTTTAAAATGGGCTATCGAAATAAAGTGTAACCTCATATTTGATCATAAATATGTAATTGAGTCACAAAGCTTTTCTCTTAAGATGCTCTTGTTGCTATTATGTGTTGCTGTTGTTTTTATATCTTTAGCAAGAATATAAATATTCTTAACTAATCACCTTTTACTCAAACTTTGTTTCTGCAGCTAAAAGTCAAATTCCCATAAAGGTACTAAATGTTTAATAAACGTTTGTAAACATTTACAAATTATAAATAATTTTAACTTTCGAATGAGTACTGCAAAAACTTGAACAAACAATTAATACATGATTTATAAATATGTGTAAGTAGAAGTCATCTTCACACCACAAAAACATGCAAATGTGTCAAAAAGTCTGATTTCTAATACTAAATGATTAATAGTAAATGTTTATAAACATTTACTTATGATGGGTAGCTTCAACCAGTACTGCAAAAATATGAACAAATGATTAAATAAATGATAAAATAGGACAATGAAATAGGAAATAAAATTGAAATTGAAATGACAGTAATTTTTTATATTCAACAACATTAGCATGTTTGTACATCACACATAATTACACCATTTCTAAGCCATTGCACATGCGCAAACTTTGCAGTTTTGTTTTTTTAATCTGATGGAGTATTTACGTGCTCTATCGAATGAATTAAAAAAAAATCTATCACACCCCTCTTAAACCCATTGACTTTTCAATCAATTTGGGAATTTTTATTCTGATTGAGGTGTTTACATTTTCATTTGGATTGGACTTTTTAATCAAATGTAATCAGAATAAAATTCTCAATGTAAATGTACTGAGTGTCGTGTAAACATATCTTAATTCACAACATCAGAAACAGCAAAAAAAAAAATCAGTTCATACTGGCGGTGTGCCAAATCCTAATGTGCTCGGAAGTATGTCTCACTTTCCCTGAAATGGGCCTCAGTGTTCAAGAAATATGAACACGAAACCTCCAAGCTTTAAATGTATAAAGCAAAATTAAACACATTTTTTTTTAAATGCAATTCAAACATTCATTCATAGTCACACAAAATAGCACACAAAAGCCATCCAATACATTGGTATACATGATTTATTTAAAACAATAGCTGAACAGAGCACACATGCTCTGACACACTAAACTGTAGTAACTGCGCAACTGAAATTAAATTAAATATTAGAAAATTATTATTGATCAGAAGAATCCATAAGACTAAATGTACCATTTATCATGTTAGCTGTAATAAAATCAGCAAATTAAGGTCCGTTTCAGACAAGCATATGTTTATGTGTGGAATCCTGTCTGGAACTTTGATAACCAGGATTTATTTTATTCCTATGCTAAACAATTAAACAACTACAGTAATAAGACAAATATACATAAAGTAATAACTAATGAAACAAAAGATGTGCATAATTGCAGACATTGTGCAACAGTGAAAGCATTAGCCTCCAAACAAGTGGTGAAGGAACATTGCAATCTGCTGTTCTGGATACTGTCTTCAGTTTTGGAGGGGGGATTTTTTAGCCTTGTAGTGCTGGATTGCTGAGTGCTTTATCGTCCAGAAGGCAGGAGTGTTCTAAAGAATAACATTTCACTGGCTTTAGTCAGGGGCGCCATAACGGGGTTACAGTTACAATAATTCCAACGACTCAGAAAGAGGGAGGGGCCTCGGCAGCAAATGCAACTGAGGGGGCCCAACAGTTCAGTTTTCAAAGAAAATGAGAAACTTGCTAACAGTCATAATATATTTGTAGTGCTCTAGTTTGTGAAGCAACAGCCATTCTGTTGTTTTCACAGAACGTTTTATCATCAATTGCTGCACAGGAAACATGAATTTATTATGTTTAAGTAAACACAATGTACAATGTGGTGTTTAAATTGTTTAAAATCAAGAAAGAAAAAAAAATGTTGAGGCTGGAAAAAGCCTAAAAACAAATTAGAAATTTAAAATGAAGATATATGTGTAGATGGATTATTTACACAGACTAAAAGTAAACATTATGAAATAACAGATGTCTCAGTGTAACACTCGACCCATCAGAGATGTTGAGCCTATAACAAATTCTGTCTCAAGGACCTTTGGCATGCAAACACATTAGCAGAATATCTCTTTTTTTCTAAGAAGTTATAACCACTGATACACTGTTTGGTTTAACAGACGGCAGGGCGTGCTTTCGGGCCAACAACATAACATGAGTAATGACCACACAGAACAGATGATACATAAACAAACTATCATTCAAAAGTTTTTTTCTTTAATTAATACAACCTGAATTCCAGAAATGTTGGGACGTTTTTTTTTTTTTTGAATAAAATGTAAACTAAAAGACTTTCAAATCACATGAGCCAATATTTTATTCACAATAGAACATAGAGAACATAACAAATGTTTAAATGGAGAAATGTTACACTTTTATCCACTAAATGAGCTCATTTCAAATTTGATGCCTGCTCAAAAAAGTTGGCACGGGGGCTGAAAAAGCAAGACATTTTGAAAAGATTCAGCTGGGAGAACATCTAGCAACTAATTAAGTTAACTGAAAGTGAAAAAGTGAATGTGAGGTGACGTGTGGCCAAGTATGATGTACTCAGAATTTGTGCTCTGCATTTAACCCATCCAAATGCACACACACAGCAGTGAACACACTCACATCGTGAATACACACCCGGAGCAATGAGCAGACCGGGGAGCATTTGGGGGTTCGGTGCCTTGCTCAAGGGTCTCACCTCAGTCGTGGTATTGAAGGTGGAGAGAGCGCTGTACATTCTCTCCCCCCCACTGACAATTCCTGCCGGACCTGAGACTCAAACCCATGACCTTCAGGTTACAAGTCTGATTTTCTATCCATTAGGCCACGACTGCCCCATAACATCAGGTCGTAGCATCAAGATCGTAACCAGATTGACATCAGGTCTGTAACATGATTGGCTATAAAAGGGATGTCTTAGAGAGGCAGAATCTTTCAGAAGTAAATATGGGCAGAGGCTCTCCAATCTGTGAAAGAGTGTGTAAACAGATTGTGGAATAATTTAAAAACAACGTTCCTCAATGTCAAATTGCAAAGGCTTTGCAAATCTCATCATCTACAGTGCATAACATCATCAAAAGATTCAGAGAAACTGGAGAAATCTCTGTGCGTAAGGGAAAAGGCCGAAGACCTTTGCTGGATGCCCGTGGTCTTCGGGCCCTCAGACAACACTGCATCACTCATCGGCATGATTATGTCATTGACATTGCTAAATGGGCCCAGGAATACTTCCAGAAACCACTGTCAGTAAACACAATCCGCCGTGCCATCTGCAGATGCCAACTAAAGCTCTATCATGCAAAAAGGAAACCATATGTGAACATGATCCAGAAGCGCCGTCGTGTCCTGTGGGCCAAGGCTCATTTAAAATGGACTGTTTCAAAGTGGAAATGTGTTCTATGGTCAGACGAGTCCAAATTTGACATTCTTGTTGGAAATCACGGACGCTGTGTCCTCCAGGCTAAAGAGGAGGGAGACCTTCCAGCGTGTTATCAGCGTTCAGTTCAAAAGCCAGCATCTCTGATGGTATGGGGGTGCATAAGTGCATATGGTATGGCCAGCTTGCATGTTTTGGAAGGCACTATGAATGCTGAAAGGTATATAAAGGTTTTAGAGCAACATATGCTCCCCTCCAGATGACGTCTATTTCAGGGAAGGCCTTGTGTATTTCAGCAGGACAATGCAAAACCACATACTGCAGCTATTACAACAGCATGTCTTCGTAGTAGAAGAGTCCGGGTGCTGTAATGGCCTGCCTGCAGTCCAGATCTTTCACCTATAGGGAACATTTGGCGCATCATTAAACGAAAAATACGTCAGCAGCTGGAAACCTATATCAGGCAAGAATGGGACCAAATTCCAACACCAAAACTCCAGAAACTCATAACCTCGATGCCCAGACGTCTTCAAACTGATTTGAAAAGAAGAGGAGATGCTACACCATGGTAAACATGCCCATGTTCCAACTATTTTGAGACCTGTAGCAGGCATCAAATTTGAAATAAACTCATTTTGTGCATAAAATTGTAAAATTTCTCAGTTTAAACATTTGTGATCTATGTTCTATTGAGAATAAAATATTGGCTCATGTGATTTGAAATTCTTTTAGTTTTAATTTTATTCAAATTTAAAAAATGTCCCAACATTTCCGGAATTCAGGTTGTACATTTATTCAGCAAGTATGCATTAAATTAATCAAAAGGAAAACAGATAAAGTTCATTGCTTGAGAAACCAGATACAGTTCTATAAATCCACGTTAACCTTTTCTAGTCCTTATTTTTAGAAACAAGTAAAAATTAGATAGATGTGGCAGTAAGTGTAATGGCTCAGTTTTAGACTGGATAAATTACTTGACACAAAATTTAGTTACTCTTTAATGCATTTAGTACACAAAATGAAAAGCATCAAAAAAATCAAAAAATGTTTTAGGTTTGGAATTTTGTACATGAAATGAAGTGCTGACTTACATTTCCATTAACAAAACTGAAACTGGCTTTTATCTTTCTGTGTATAATTTTAAAATGCTCAAGAGGAACTTGCAAACCACAAATAACGTTTTCCTATTAAAGCGGGATTTATACTTTCGCCTGGCACCGCTTCGCAAGTCTCCACTGACTGCGCGCACACCTTCCCAAACTGACAAGGCTTTTATACTTGTCGCGTTCGCCTCTAAAATTGTCCTCTAAAACCATCGGGAATCACCGGTGAGAAGAAGTAATTTGCAAATACAAGATTTCTCGTGTGATGAATGAGTTGATGAATTAATCATTTCTTTATGTACCAACTGATTAAAATAATCTTAAGATTTGGCTTTATTTTACATCAAACACAAGACAACTTTCAGCAAATAGTGTGTAAATAGTGTCTACATTAATTCTAATTCTATTTTTATACAATAAAACTAAAACATACTCCAATTAAAAAGCCTTGGACAAACTATGCAAAAAAACTAAGCATTGTTTTCTGTCGAAGCAAAAAGCACCTGATGGAGTTTGAACTTCACATTAAACTGCTTCTGTTTCACACAAATGCCTGCACAGACGTGCATGTTCGGCTAGAATCGCACAGAACCCATGCATCTTTGGAAGCGGAGCTGCGCAGAAAGTTATAAAAAATGCCGTGCACACCGCTGTGCAAAACGATGTCGGGCGCACACAAAGCGAACTTCCGCCAGCACCACAATGACGTCATATTTGCCACACGCACCTAAGAGAACTTGCGGACGCGTCAAGTATAAATCAGCCTTAAGGGTGGTGGAGAGAGGAGTGTGGGTGGTGGCCATTAATAAAGAAGACCCCATCTTTCTCTGTTGCCCATCCCCTGAACTTCCTGCACTTTTCACAAACTTGATGGAGGAAAGAGAGGAGGAGGACGACGACAACAAAGTGATCACTTGTCTGTTAGAAGAGGAAAGAAAGGACGATGAAAGTGATGCGATACTACCGCCGACTCACTCCCGGCCGGACCGTGCATTAAGTGAAGTTTCCCCTGCCCCTGCTCAGGCAGTGAGGGCTCTGAATGTCAGTCTCCTCACCACTTATAAAGTGGAGCTCATGGAGGAGTTGGGGAAACAAATGGATGTTGGGTCACCAAACCCAGCAATCTGAGAGGAGATCTGAGTTATTGCAGATCTCAACCTGAGGACCTCCAGGGGTGCGAGCCAGAGCTGCGGCCGCAGCATAGGCTTGGCAGCAGTTGGTGAGTAAGCTCTCTGGCTGGGAATTGCCTCCCCTATAAGCTCATGTGTTTGAAGCCCCTCTGAGGTTCACTCTGCCTTCAGGAGCACCAGACCCCTGTTCCTGGTCCTGAGCAGGAGCTGGTTTCTTAGGACCAGCTTAGGACCAGCACATGACCAGCTTAAACCAGCTCATAATCAGCTTATAACCAGCTCAGGACCAGCTTAAACCAGCTCAAACCAGGGGCCATGCTTCAAAATATATCTAACCAGCATGTGCTGTTTTTTTCAACATGGACCTCCTTAGCCTCAGCAGGCTGAGACACAGCCTAAGCCAGCACAGCTGAGGGGAAAGCCTTCCTTCGTGGTGGTGGCTGCTAGACACCGACCGGCTAACCCTCAAGGAGGGAAGAACTTAATCCATCCTCGCTTAATCCAATGCTATGCTCCCTCAAAAAAGTGGTTATTTTCTCCCCCTCCTGACAAGAGAAGGCACAAGACTCGGGAATTGTTCATGAAAATGTCAAGAAGTTCTCTTTTGGCCGGTTCAGGTGTGGAGTTGGCACTAGTTCGCCCAGTGCCCTATAAAAAGAAGTTCTCTCCCCTCCACCCAGAGAACAGTTTGCAAGATAATATGTGTTGAATATTATTCAATGTTTGAATATTAAAAAACACCAAAATAAAATTACCTGAATCAGAGCTGCAATACTGTAGCATTGCTACAGTGAGAGCTGCAGAGAGATGTGTTGATGTAAGCAGCAGAAGGGGAGTCAGCTCAAGTTTTGGATGAAGAAATAGCCTCTTTATTAAACAAAAGAGCAATTTGGGTTGGGCCGCCAGAGGACAGCCATCACAGCTTTTACTCTAGGTACTTTGGTATTCCTAAGAGAGGGGGAGCTCTCAGCCCCATTCTGGATTTGAAGGAACCTCAACATACACCTCAGAAAATACAAGTTCAGAATGCCCATATTCAATGTGATATCTCACTGGGAAAAAGACTGATTCACGTCACCAGGTGATCTGAAAGATGCATATTTTCACGTAGACGTCTACCCGGCACACAGAAAATTCCTTAGGTTTACCTATTAGGGTACAGCCTACAAATTCATGACTGTTCCTTTTGGGCTCTAGTGGTTGTTCAGCAAATGTATAGAAGCAGCTTTGACACCGCTGAGAACAGCAGGCCTCAGAGTGTCAGCTTATTTAGGCGATTTACTTCTCTGTGCTCCGTCGCGGCAGCAAACGAAGATAAACACGAAGATGCTTATAGAGGCCTGCAACCGCAGGACACGACCAGATTTCTTGCGACGCGGGATTAAATTCCCGAATAAAACGCGGTAGCGGTCGGTAACTCTGGTGCAATTTGAACAGGAGCGGGCGGTCTAACAATATCCCGTTCCCAACATCCTTTCAGAACAGCATATCTGCACTTTATTCCAGAACAAGATGGCGCCGCAGATGGCAGCTACAGTGCTTTGCTCTCCAGTGTTTGTACTGTTTTTGTTTGTTTTTCCTGTTTTTTGTTTCTCAAACACGATCAGTTTTACCAGGGATGAACTGCTGAACATTCGGCAGAACACACCACAAAATCTTTTACCGGATTTTGATTATTCGGATGCTTTGCTGGACATTATAGTTGGCGGAGCTTCAGTGTTGTTTAGATGCTACAGGTCGCGCAGACGGGGGAAGTGAGCCGACGCACTTGTGAAGCTTCGTCAGCGCGGATTAAGAACGCCATTGCCTAGCATCCATCTAGCGAATCTCCGCTCTCTACCCAACAAAACGGACAAACTCCTCCTGCTCTCCCTGACAAATAAGGATTTCTCAAACTCTGCTGCTCTGTGTTTCACGGAAACCTGGCTGAACGATACCATACAGGACAGCGCGTTACATCTTCCTAACTTCCAACTGATCAGAGCAGATCGCGAGGCAGAATCAACAGGGAAATCGTGCGGCGGGACGTGCTTCTACATCAATGAGAGGTGGTGTACAGATGTAACTGTGTTAAAGAAGATGTGCTGCTATGATCTAGAAACGCTCTTCATTAACAGCAATCCGTTCTATTCGCCGCGGGAGTTCTGTTCGTTCATTCTCGTGAGTGTTTACATTCCACCTCACGCGAACGTGAGATCAGCTTTACAGAAACTCGCTGATCAGATCACAGAGACTGAGCAACAACACCCGGATTCTGTTTTAATCATTCTCGGTGACTTTAATAAAGCAAATCTCTCCTGCGAACTGCCAAAATACAGACAGCACATCACATGTCCCACCAGAGACAGTAATATATTGGATCACTGTTACACAGCGATAAAGGATGCATATCACTCTGTCCGTCGAGCAGCTTTAGGACTCTCTGATCACTGTTTGGTTCATCTCATACAGGCAGAAATTAAAATCTGTTAAACCTGTATTAAGAACTGTTAAAAGATGGACTAATGAAGCAGAGCAAGTTTTAAAAGCTTGTTTTGACCTCACTGATTGGACTGTTTTCAAAGCTGCAGCAAATGATCTGGACGAGCTCACAGAGACTGTAACATCATATATCAGTTTCTGTGAAGATATGTGTATTCCTACCAGGACTAGTTTAACCTACAACAACGACAAACCATGGCTCACTGCAAAACTCAGACAGCTCCGTCAGGCCAAAGAAGATGCTTACAGGATGGGGGATAAAGTCTTGTATAAACAGGCCAAATACACATTGGAAAAGGAGATCAGTGTGGCAAAGAGGAATTATTCTGGCAAGCTAAGGAACAAATTCTCTTCCAGTGATTCTGCTTCAGTGTGGAAAGGTATGAAAGACTTTACAAATTACAAGACACCATCCCCCAGCACTGTGGAGAATCAACAACTAGCAGACGATTTGAATGACTTTTGCTGTAGGTTTGAAAAAACACCCCACACCCGCCCTGAACACCTCTCCACACAACCATTAACACCTCCAGCAACCCCCCTCTCCCCCACACCTGCACTGAAAATAAGTGAAGATGACGTGCGGCAGGTCTTCATAAAGAACAAAAGAAGGAAAGCACCAGGCCCAGATGGTGTGTCACCAGCCTGCCTTAAATCCTGTGCTGACCAGCTATCCCCCATCTTCACACAGATCTTCAACAGATCACTGGAGCTGTGTGAAGTACCCTCATGCTTCAACCGCTCCACCATCACCCCCGTCCCAAAGAAACCCAAAATTACTGGACTTAATGACTAATGACTTAATGACTACTTATCTGAAGGCCTAGTGGAAGGCCTCCACTGGACCCTTACTGGACCCCCTGCGGTTTGCCTACAGAGCAAACAGTTCTGTGGATGATGCAGTCAAAATGGGACTGCACTTCATCCTGCAGCATCTGGACAGACCAGGGACTTATGTGAGGATCCTGTTTGTAGACTTCAGCTCCGCTTTTAACACCATCATCTCGGACACCCTTCAGAATAAACTGACACAGCTCTCCGTCCCCACCTCCGTCTGTCAGTGGATCACCAGATTCCTGACAGACAGGCAGCAGCTAGTGAGGCTGGGAAAATTCTCATCCAGCACCCGCACCACCAGCACTGGAGCCCCTCAGGGCTACGTTCTCTCCCCACTGCTTTTCTCCCTCTACATGAATGACTGCACATCTAAAGACCCCTCTGTCAAGCTCCTGAAGTTTGCAGACGACACCACACTTATCGGCCTCATTCAGGACGGTGACGAGTCTGCCTACAGACAGGAGGTTAAGGAGCTGGCTGTCTGGTGCAGTCTTAACAACCTGGAGCTTAACACGCTCAAAACAGTGGAGATGATCGTGGACTTCAGGAGAAACCCCCCTGCTCTCCCCCCACTCACCATCATGAACAGCACTGTGTCTGCAGTGGAGTCATTCAGATTCCTGGGCACCACCATCTCCCAGGACCTGAAGTGGGACAATCACATAGACTCCATTGTGAGAAAGGCCCAGCAGAGGTTGTACTTCCTTCACCAGCTGAGGAAGTTTAACCTGCCACAGGAGCTGCTGAAACAGTTCTACTCTGCCATTATTGAATCCATCCTCTGCACGTCAATAACTGTCTGGTTCAGCTTAGCTACCAAATCTGACCTCAGAAGACTACGGAAGGTAGTCCGGACTGCTGAGCGAATCATTGGTACAACCCTCCCTACTCTCCAAGAACTGTACTTATCCAGAGTGAGCAAAAGGGCTGGCAAAATCACTCTGGACCCCTCACATCCAGCACATTCCCTCTTTGAACTGCTGCCGTCTGGTCGACGCTACAGAGCTCTGAGCACCAAAACGACCAGACACAGGAACAGTTTCTTTCCCCAAGCAATCCATCTCATGAACACTTGACATTAAACGTGGAACACACAACACTATTATACAATTATATATTCACCACACATACATATATAATATTTTTGTTATTTTTATTTGTATTTTTTTTTTTTTTTTCATTTCAAATTTGCACATGGCCAATAAAGCTCATTCTGATTCTGATTCTGATTCTATTCTTATTCACTCAGGACTGTTATGCGCAGCATGTGCATAATGATGCTCAGAGCAGGCTGTAGCCATACGGCCCTCACAGAACAGGCAGGTTGTCGATCTGTGACAGAGCAGAATAAGGATGCACTGACCTTGAAGAACGTTCAACTCGGTTTTGTTTATATTTTGCTTAGCCTATAATTTTAAATGACAGATGCCGTATTTATTTATTTATTTTTCTCTGCAACACTTTTCCTACTGTGTTAACAGCAAAATGTTAAACAAATTTAGTATTTTGACAAGACGAATAAAATAGCTAATAGGCTATTTTTGTACAACTTACATTTTTTTTCTCTGCGACACTTTTTCCTATTGTGTTGTAAATGTTAAACGAATTGTATCCTGACAAGACAAATAAAAATAAGAAATACATTTTTTGTACAACATGTTTATTTTCTCTGTGACACTTTTCTTCCTACTGTGTTGGCAGCTAAATGTTAAACGAATTTTGTCTTAAGACACAAAATTCATTTAACATTTTGCTGTCAATAAATTCAAGACTCTTGACAAGACGAATAAATAAATAACAAATATAATTTTGTGCAGACTACACTTTTATTTGTTAGCATATCTCTCTTTCTTTTAGTAGTGGAAATTTAAATGTGAGATTCTGGAAACGAGATCTAAATTTAGCGGAAATGGTCGGGTCGGGAAGAAAATTATTCTGAGCGGACAGCGGGTGAACAAGGAGTGAATATATCGCGGGAGCGGGTGGGTGCGGAATATAACCTTGCGGGAGTGGGACTAAAAAAAACAGTCCCGCACAGACCTCTAGATGCTTGTGTCACATTTTGGAGAGTTTAGGCTTCAAGATAAATGAGACGAAAAGTTGTCTAGTGCCCACACAGGAGATAGTCTACCTAGGTCTCAGACTGAACTCAGATCTATATCAAGCGTTTCTGTCAGAGGAGCGCATCAGGTCAATTCGTGGCTGTCTATCCCTTTTTCAGAAAGGGAACAAAGTCATTCCATTGGGGCTGTTGCGAATGAGAGAGTTCCATAACTTGACTGTGTGAGTCAGAATAACATCTTTGGAGTCTGTCACTCTTACATATACTTACCAGGTAGGTAAGCATGATCAATAAGGTGGTTCACCAATGGCAAAGCTCGGCCATTGCACTCCGGCCGTGCTGACCTCTGCGAATTCCCCAAATGTGGGAATCTCGACTGCATAATTTATGAGAGTGGGGGACTGCGTTCACGCTTTCCCCTGAAAGTTTTTGGGGGCAGTCGTGGCCTAATGGTTAGAGAGTCGAACTTGTAACCCAAAGGTTGCGGGTTTGAGTCTCAGGTCTGGCAGGAATTGTCGGGTGGGGGGAGTGAATGACCAGCGCTCTTTTCCACCCTCAATACCATGACTGAGGTGAGACCCTTGAGCAAGGCACCAAACTCCCAACTGCTCCCCGGGTGCCGCAGCAATATGGCTGCCCACTGCTCTGGGTTTGTGTTCACAGTGTGTGTTCAATACTGTGTGTGGGCACTTGGATGGGTTAAATGCAGAGCACAAATTCCGAGTATGGGTCACCATACTTGGCCACAAATCCTTTCCTTTCCTTTTTTTTTCAAACCCCAGGAAAAACGTGATCACAATTCCAACATCCTGGAACCTTTAACCATCAAGATTTTCGTCCGAGACTGTATCCAGATGCTTGTTCAATGGCCAAGGTAATGAAAGTATCATACATTTAACTAAACGAAACAGAGGTGTAGTATAAGCTGTAGACCCCGTTGTGAAACGATGCTGATTGTTTCTGCTTAGGTGGCTAACCGACTAATTTTCCATAGCTGCATTCTCTGGTTTCTCTCTGGTTTCATTCATCCATTTTAACTCCCCTTTGAATGTATGTGTGATTCTATGTTTGTTTGTTTAGACTAGTTAGTGTTAATGTTTAGTTAATAAAACTATTGTGCACAAATTACATGAGTTCTGATTCTGTTACTGCTTGTGGATAATGTCCCTACAGTTACAGTTACTCTATTACTACTGGCAGCTTATATAAATAATTACAATTAATTTTAATTAATTGTAATTATTTATATACATTTCCCTTTTGAGCTAATTTGCTACACCTGAGTTTGTTTACACCTGAGTTTGTTTTTTGTTAACAACAGGAAAGAGTGCTTCAGCTCTTTCATATTTGAAGTTGGACAGCTGTCACCAGATGTATTACACTGGGGAAGCGCTTCTACATTAATGTGGAGAAGGACGAGACGGAGGCCACAACCTGCTTGAAGGTAGGTAACATGTGGAAAGTAAACATATGGACTACAGACAGGGCAGTACCACATATGGAACAGTCACTTTGGTAGGTCCTGCCTGGAGAGATGATATAGTGCTTGCACCTCCGTTGAAAAGGAATGGCACTGCAAGCGAAACAACCTCTATTTGGAGACAGCCTTTCCCTTCTGCTGATCTCTAAAACAGACAAAGAGCTTTTAAAGCTCCACATGTGGTCCACATAAACATGCAAAGTGCGAAAAGGACACACAACACCAGGGCTGTGTCTACCTTCTCCAAGGTCAGCACGTGCAAGTTCACCACCTGATCCCAGAAAGGAGTGGTGGAAACTTTGGGCATGTATCCAGGCCAGGGTCTCAGGACAACATGAGAATTAGTCGGTCTGAATTCAAGGCACATTTTGCTGACCAAGAATGCTTACACCCTCTTGATGGAGGTGAGTGTTGTCAAAAACGCTGTCTTCAGAGACAGAAACCAAAGCTCGACTGACTCCAGTGGCTCAAAGGGAGCTCCCTGTGGTCCAGAAAGGGCCAGAGAGATCCCAAGAGGGGACAAGCCACATCCTAGGAGGATTTAACCTCATCGCACCTCTCAGGAACCTGATGATCAGTTTGTGCTTTCCCATGGACGTGCTGTCCACTTCATCATAATGCACTGCAATAGCTGCAACATACACTTCCAAGGTGGAGGGAGACAGTCTCTGCTCTAACCCTTCTTGTTGAAAAGAAATCATAACTCTTATCGGGCATCTCCAGGGACTCCACTTCAAGGCATAAATAAGCCAGCTTGGTAAAGGGGGCTCTGGCCTGAGTGATAATGGCTGTCACTGCCATTGACAGACCACTTAAAGTGCCCCTATTATGAATGTTTGAAAATTACCTTTCATGCAGTGTGTAACACAGCTCTAAGTGAATGAAAACATCTTGCAAAGTTTTACATCTGAAAGTGCACCGTGTATAAAGTTACTATCTCTCAAAAGAAAGAGTCGACTCTGAATCATTGAAACAAGTCATTTTTAAAACGAATCCCAAGCCATTTCATGTTGATGTCAACATAAAAAAATTGCATATTGCCCGCCCACTTGTTGCACGCGCAGACATGGAAAAACTTGATTGAGCAAAAGAGTGGACAATGAGAGGACTCGCAGGAGGCAAACAGATCTACCCAAGCTTCCCCAAATCGAATCCATATCAGCTGGACCTCCTGGGGATGGAATCTTCATTCTCCTGGGAGCGTGCTCTGTCGTGAAAGCATGTCAGCTGCTTGACTGAGCTCTCCCAAACTATGAATGGCACACAGTGACTTGAGCCACACCTGACTCCAGAGGAGGAGATGGCTGGCACTTCCAGCAACTTGAGGCAACTGATATGCCACTGCAGATAAGGTCCTGTCCAGGAGCCCAAGACTGCATGCCTGTTGAACACGGTGCCCCAGGCCCATTCTGGAGGCATCTGTTGTAGCAACAATGTGTCTGAAAACTTTTTCTAAGGGCACTCCTGCCCATCTCATATGTGTCAATCAGAGTGGCGTCACTGTAGCTGCCAACCATATACCCCAGGAGCCTCTAAAGCTGTTTCAGTGGAACCGCTGTTTTACCCCTGAATGAATGCAGTTCAGTTCAGCACTGACTGGATGCGCCCGTTCGTGAGCCGTGCCTTCATGTTGACCGAGTCCAACTCCATACCGAGAAAAGAGATGCTCTGCACAGGGGAGAGCTTTCGCTTCTCCAAACTGACCCAAAGCCCCAACTGGCTGCAGTGCCGGAGCACCAAATCCCTGTACTTGCACAACAGATCTAGAAAGTGAGCTAGAATTAGCCAGTGAGATATTTGAGAATACAGATTCCCATTTCCTTTATGGGGCAAAAGCACTCTTCGCAACTTTGGTGAAGACATGGAGAGACAGGGACAGCCCAAAAGGGAGGACTTTGTATTGGTACGCCCGACCCTCTAAAGCAAACAACAGGAACAGTCTGTGTTTAGGCAAGATCGAGACATGGAAGTACGTGTCCTTCAGGTTGATCACTGCAAACCAGTCTAGGGGCCCGTATGCATGTAAGAATGCACTTGTGTATCAACACCTTGTGCAGGGCCCGATTCAAGATTCGCAGTTCCAGGATTGATTGTAACCAGGTGGTGAGAGTGGAGTAGCATTTACCCGGCTCCGTGGATCCCCCAAAGGGACTGTCCTTGGAACGTGGCCTGTTGCAAAAGGGGAGGACGAGGCTGGGAGTCAAGTCAAGTCAAGTCACCTTTATTTATATAGCGCTTTTAACAATACAAATTGTGACAAAGCAACTGCACAATATCAAAATGGGAAAATAGTGTCAATAATGTAAAATGACAAGATTAAACACTCAATTTTAACGCTCAACTGGTTCCCGAGGTCTTTTCCTGATGGCTGTCTAGGTGACGGGGTCCTCACTGGGGGTCTGTCTCTGGGGCTCATCTAGGTGTCCTGGTCTCCGCTGACGTTCAGGGCTGTAGAGGTCGTCTCTAGGTGCTGATCCACCATCTGATCTGGTGAATGCAGTGACCTCGGAATAAGAAAGAAACAGACTAATATTAGCGTAGATGTCAATATTTTTACGATGTAACAAGTACATCATGTGTTATGGGAAGTGTTCCCGGTACCAGTTGATCTAATTAATGCAGCCTAACAATCCTTTAACGGATTTGAATAATAGAAGTGTATTAGTGTGTTATGTGTACGCCAGGTTAAAGAGATGGGTCTTTAATCTAGATTTAAACTGACAGAGTGTGTCTGCCTCCTGAACAGTGTTTGGTAGATTGTTCCAGAGTTTGGGCGCTAAATAGGAAAAAGATCTGCCGCCCGCAGTTGATTTTGATATTCTAGGTATTATCAAATGGCTAGAGTTTTGAGAACGCAGCGGACGTGAAGGACTATAATGCGATAAGAGCTCGCTCAAGTACTGAGGAGCTAAACCATTCAGGGCTTTATAAGTAATTAACAAGATTTTAAAATCTATACGATGTTTAGTAGGGAGCCAGTGCAGTGTTGACAGAACCGGGCTAATGTGCTCATACTTCCTGGTTCTAGTAAGAACTCTAGCTGCTGCATTTTGAACCATCTGTAATTTGTTTATTAAGCATGCAGAACAACCACCCAATAAAGCATTACAATAATCTAACCTTGAGGTCATAAACGCATGAATTAATATTTCTGCATTTGACATTGAGAGCATAGGTCTCAGTTTAGATATATTTTTAAGATGAAAAAATGCAGTTTTACAAATGCTAGAAACGTGGCTGTCAAAGGACAGATTACTATTAAATAGCACACCTAGGTTCCTGACTGATGACGAAGAATTTACAGAGCAGCCATCAAGTGTTAGACAGTGTTCTAGGTTATTACTTGTGGGGGTTTTAGGTCCGATAATTAACACCTCTGTTTTTTTCAGAATTTAGCAGTAAGAAATTACTCGTCATCCAGTTTTTTATATCGACTATGCATTCCATAAGTTTCTCAATTTGGTGTGTTTCACCAGGCCGTGAAGAAATATAGAGCTGAGTATCATCAGCATAACAGTGAAAGCTAACCCCGTGTTTCCTGATGATATTTCCCAAGGGTAACATATAAAGCGTGAAAAGTAACGGCCCTAGTACTGAGCCTTGAGGAACTCCATACTGCACTTGTGATCGATATGATACCTCTTCATTCACTGCTACGAATTGATGGCGGTCAGATAAGTACGATTTGAACCATGCTAATGCACTTCCACTAATGCCAACAAAGTTTTCTAGTCTATTCAAAAGAATGTTGTGATCGATAGTGTCGAACGCAGCGCTAAGATCCAGTAGAACTAATAGAGAGATACAACCACGATCAGATGATAATAGCAGGTCATTTGTAACTCTAATGAGAGCAGTCTCAGTACTATGATACGGTCTAAATCCTGACGGGAAATCCTCACAGATATCATTTTTCTCTAAGAAGGAATATAATTGTGAGGATACAACCTTTTCTAATATCTTTGACAGAAAAGGGAGATTCGAGATCGGTCTGTAATTAACTAGATCTTTGGGGTCAAGTTGTGTTTTTTTAATGAGAGGCTTAATAACAGCCAATTTAAAGTTTTTGGGGACATATCCTAATGACAATGACGAGTAAATAATAGCCAAAAGAGGATCTATGACTTCTAGAAGCACCTCTTTTAGTAGTTTAGATGGAATAGGGTCTAACATACATGTTGTTGGTTTAGATGATTTAACAAGTTTATACAATTCTTCCTCTCCTATAGTAGAGAATGAGTGGAATTGTTCCTCAGGGGATCTATAGTACACTATTTGATGTGATAACATAGCTGACGGCTGCATGGTTACAATTTGATCTCTAATAGTATCAATTTTGGAAGTAAAATAGTTCATAAAGTCATTACTGCTGTGCTGTTGGGAAATGTCAACACCTGTTGATGCTTTATTTTTTGTTAATTTTGCCACTGTATTGAATAAATACCTGGGGTAATGTTTGTTTTGTTCTAAAAGAGACGAAAAGTAATCAGATCTAGCAGTTTTTAAAGCTTTTCTGTAGGATAGGGTACTTTCCCGCCAAGCTAAACGAAATACCTCTAGTTTTGTTTTCCTCCAGCTGCGCTCCATTTTCCGGGCTGCTCTCTTTAGAGTGCGAGTGTGCTCATTATACCACGGTGTTGGACTCTTTTCCTTAATCTTCCTTAAGCGTAAAGGAGCAACTGTATCTAAAGTGCTAGAAAAGAGAGAGTTCATAGTTTCTGTTACATCATCAAGTTGTTCCGAGCTGTTGGATATGCTAAGGAATTGAGATAAATCAGGAAGATTACTTACAAAGATATTAAAATGTGGATATTAAAATCACCCACAATTAGGACTCTATCTGCAGCCAGCACTAACTCTGATAGAAAATCAGCAAATTCTTTTAATAAAGTCTGTATGGTGCCCTGGTGGCCTGTATACAGTAGCCAGTACAAACGTCACGGAGGATTTATCATTAATACTTTTTTCTCTAGATAATTTTATATGAAGCACCATTACTTCAAAGGAGTTATACTTAAAGCCTGTCTTCTGAGAAATACTGAGAATATTGTTATAAATTGTAGCAACACCTCCCCATTTGCCTTTTGGACGCGGCTCATTTTTGTAACAGTAATCTTGGGGGGTAGACTCGTTTAAAATAATGTATTCATCTGGTTTTAGCCATGAGGGAGTGAGGAAGTTGTACATGGCTCACTGCCAGACTGCATTGAGTATGACCCAGATACTGAGGAATCTGCTCTGTCATTTATAATTTGGTAGAACAGACAATAAGATCAACAAAAAATTCACCGCCCGGCCCTCTTCTGGGGGAAGAAGTGGTGCTGTCACCACCTCCCGAGAAAGAGCAGTCCCTTCCATCACTTGCATGACGTTGCAGCTGAGGTGTCATGTCAGACTGCGCCAGAACAGATGTAGTCACCAAAGGGGTTATGCATTCGCCAATGAGCAGCAGACTGAGGGCCAGCCCGCAGTGGCTTGGTGGCAGCAAAATCATGCAGGGCAGGATGTGTTGAATGGTCTCTGTCTACTTCTGTTTCTGGACTGCCGAGAACTGCTTGGCATAGTCCACGACAGTGTCACCGAAAAGGCCAGCCTGTGAGATGGGGGTTTTGATCCATCATCCAGTCTAGAATGATCTGGGTTGGGTGGAGGCTTTCAATCAAGCGCATTGCTCTAGGTTGCCCAGGCAAGCATGGCTGTCAGCTCAGAGTCAGACTCTGACTTTGCAACTACCCCGGAGGTGGGAAGCTCAGCTGAGTGGTCATCACCTGAGGAGCCTGACCCTCCCTCCAATGCCACAATCAACATCTGATTCTCCTCAGAAGCCCCGAATGAAACAGTCGGACCAGTACAAGACAGCCTGGTGACCTCCTTCGGGAGCTCGATGGGGGCAATGGATTAGAGGAATGTGAGTTCTGTGAGGACTGGCCTGGCAGAAAAAGCTCACACTCTCAGATCTCTCTGTGTGCTGAGCATTGTGCTCCTCTGTTTACTTTAAAAGCTAGACTGGGCAACGGCATGTGAGACCTCCCCCCTCATGAGTAGGGAGAGTCACAATCTCAGCGTTAAAATGGGCATAAACCATCCACAAATGCTGTCTCAGCATGCTTATGGTCCAGACATGAGAGACAGCGACTGCGCCCATCAGAGGCAGTCAGGAAACGAACGCACCCAGAAATGCACGGATGAAAAGACATCTTTAAAATGATCCTTTCATCCATGTAGCTCTTTCAGGGAAACTGCTCTTTTAAGCTTAAGCGCCCATGTGGTAATAGCTAGGGCTGCCCCCTAATAGTCAACTAATCATTAGTCGACCAGAAGAGTTGCAGAAAAAAAAAAGTAAAAAAAATAATAATAATTAAAAATAATAATAATATCGTTTCAGAAAAAAAATAATAAATAAAAAATTCCACAGGCATCACGCAGCCCGTGACGGACAGATTGTTAACGGCTATTTTATGGTAATACAGAACATCGGGCAGGACATCCAAACTCTCACCTATCATTCATCGACCTCAAGTATGACTTATCATCTGAAATATGTAAGTATTAGCAACTTTACATGGCTGCTCAATCTGATGTTACCCTAGAGAAATGTGCGGTATTCAAGTGTCTGTGCGGAGTGTGGAAGCTGAACAGTAGCGCGCTGACAGATGGAGGCGCCGTTGCGGTCACTTGCTCTTAAAATACTTGCTCATTTTTGTTTATACAGATAAGAGTAATACATCTTTCAAATCTGTAAAGACTCTACGTTTATTTGTGTGCACTCACAATAACAACAAAATGCGCTTTTGTAAAAAGCAAAGCAAACAGGATGCACTTTCTGCAATCTATGAACTTGAGCGTGAAACTCTGTGTATATCTTTGCCTTACAGACATTAAAAATATATCTATAGAGAGTGAAATGTATACTTTTAAATGAACCAATTCAAATGGAAAACAAATATTCTCAGATTAATCCGTATGAAACATGCATACAGGCGCATCAGTTGCGGAGATGACGAGCCGACTTCATCTCTTAAACCGAAAACAAAGAAAGCACTAGTTTATCAAATTATTAAAATGTTAATGCAGTCTCCTTAGTATTTTTCCCTGACATGTTCATAATCATTACTTCTGCCGGTGCACTGTGGCAAGCTTTATGCGTCTGCTTGAGCGCTTATTAGGCTATGTAGGCAATTAGAGACTCATTATAATGATTTAAATGGTTTATTAATAAACGTACGTGATTAGTCGACTAATGCTTGTAATGAACTACTACTAGTCGACCAGAAAAATTCTTAGTCGAGGGCAGCCCTAGGAATAGCTGTACTTAACCGTTCTAAATACCCATGAAACATCCCTGAATGCACTGTAACAGAAAAAAATCCAGTGAAGAGAATTTCCTGATCATACAGTGAGGTAATTGGCAGAATTTCTAGCTGTTTGCTGCCAGCAACCACTTGGCTCTGAAGCAAAAATCTAAATGATGCAAGATGCGCCACCTCTTTTTATACCTGTGTATACTGAGGAGTGGGTAGGCATGCAAATTACACCAGCCAGTGTTCATTGGCCTGTTTTTTACTACTCAGAGGTGATTGGGGCTCCCAAGGGAAACCCCGTATTTTTAGTGTCAAGGTAACATCAAATGTGACTGACTGAAAGGGAACCATGCTTTCAACATGCTATAAAGGACCTAAATTATGTTATAAATAACCTTTTTTGATAAATGTTTATTTTCAGTAATATTATAATCTTTATATTATTGTTATATATTGTTTTAATTTAGTTTTTATATAGATATTTTTTCACCCCTTTATCTGCCCTGCCTTATAATATATTGTAGGCTTAGGTAACACAGCTGATTTAAAAAACAAAACAAAAAAAACCAACAAAAAAAGTGGGCTAAAAAAAGTTTTAAGCAGCCTCTGTGCCTGCTTACGGTAAGTTTTTTTTTTGCTCTCTGGGGAACTAATGATAATATTCCAACTGCAGGACATGTCCAGTCAAATCAAATATGTTATTTGTTATTCAGTGACATGCTATTTAATAATAATAATAATACATTTATTTTTTATTTATGTTCTTCTTGTTCATATACATAGAAATGCATGTCATTGAATGCCAAATAACATATTTGACTATAAACACAGAATAATCAAACAATAAACATTACTATTCAGAAAGACACGTAGCCCAATTTTTTTTTTCATCAACATTTATTTTATTTTTTTTCACACACATCACAACATAACATCCACGCAAAACAAACAAAACAAAACAAAACAACAGACACACTCCATGTTTTAAAGGTCCAATCAACGGGGAGAGAGAGAGGGAGGGAAAAAGTAACAACAAAACAGGTCCTTCCTTTATATAATCACATATGTTAGAAATAAAAAAAATAAAAAAAATAAAATAGAAATAAAGTAATAATAATAATATGCAATCCAATATGCCTCTCCACACACGTGCGGCTCACACCAGTTCTACATCATCGTCCTCCTCGCAGCCGCAAAACCAGCAAACAGCCTTTTCCTTTGCATTAATCTTCAAGAAGACACACACTTGTATTAGCAAAGCAATCAGTCCGCAGTGAGGAAGACAAAACCAGGTCTACATGCGTCCACAGATCCATGACCACAGGACACTCCCAAAACACATGAAGAAAAGTAAGACGCAGTGTTATATATCAGGACACCAGAAATAGATTTACGGTGTAAATATTCTAACACACAGGTTCGTTTAACAGCAGAATTTAAGCCTGTCACATTCAGTAATAAAATATTTAGAGTATACATAGATTATATTAGATTTTATATATATATAGAGTATAGATTATATTTAGAATATTCATAATCTCAAAATTGTATTCAACAAATGAAGAGAAGCAAACGCACTCCCATTCTGTAAATGACATGTAAACGTTAGTGTGCGTTCTAGATATCAAAACACCTAGATGAAAAATCCCCTTAAAAACAAGGTAAAGTAAATAAAAGCATGAATATCTGTTGTAAAAAATAAAAGCAACACAGACAGAGATGACCAACAACTATAGACAAAAAACAATTCAGGCCGCACGATACCAAGAACATAGGTCTGAATGAGCAACAAAAACTTGTGATGATCCGTGACCGATCCACTTCAGCCCACAACGAGCCTCCCAAAAGGCTCACATAACCAAAACATTATTGTAATGAAACCTACTCTCCATTAGTCCCCTCCAGAAAAAAAAGAAAGAAAAAAAGGGGGGGTTTGTCTTACCAGCAAGGGGACAATTGTATCGAATAAAATATAAATACTATCCCAGGAGGAGAGAGGAAAGAAGAAAAAAGAAAAAGGAGATCAGCAATCATCCATATCCCTCCCGACACCATCTCCTCCATTCCGACCACCAAGCCCCTCCCGCCGGGTCAAAGAAAGGGCGGCCGCTGCCCTCCCGCTGCCCTGTGTATCCGCAGCAAATGTCACACTCTGTGACAGGGAGCCGACAAAATCCTCCGCTTTCCGAAGAGAATTGAAGCATCTCTGTTCACCCCCGTGCTGTAGTTTAATTACCGCCGGATAAGCGAGGAAGGGCTGGAGACCAAGCGCCGTCATCGACCTCAAAACCGGAACCAAGCTTTTTCTCTTGGCGGCTGTAACTGGACTAAAGTCAGGAATAAATAGTAGTGTGACATTGTCCTGCGTGCATTTAACCGGATAAGCCTGCCGAGCACCCTTCAGAATCTCCGATCTGTCATGCCATCTTAGCACACGGAAGATGAGAGTACGCGGCCGATCTGAGTTTTTCCTTCCATCATATATGCAGTGTGTCCAGTCAATCTCGATGTTACGACCTTTCAGGGAAGGAATCCACTTGGAGAGATTAACTCTGAGGAAACCAGCCACATCGGATCCCTCCATCCCCTCTGGTAACCCCACCAGTCGTATGTTATTTCTTCTGCTTTTATCCTCCATATCCGTCATCTTCTCGGTGAGACGCTCTAGCTGATTTCTTAAGTCCATGACTGCAGTGGTGTAGTCCTAAAGAAAAAAGTGGTTTACTATTACCCAGTCGCCCCCCAACCCCCCGTCCCACAACCACCACTATATATATATATATATATATATATATATATATATATATATATATATATATTATTGTTGTTAGTTAATTAGTAATTTATATAGTAATTTAGTAATATCAATACAGTGCACTCTAAAATTTCAAGTAGTCTACAGCATAACTTCCAGGTTGTTCCAGCCCATCTGTCGACCGCATTATTACAGTTCTATACAATTTCAACATGTTTCTTTGGAATTATATTCATTGTGAAAAGTGCTTCACAGATACATCTGAATTTAATGTTTTATTTTATGCATTTATACACTGATTGTATTATTTAGGAAGGGAATTATACTTCCTGCAAGGGGATTTTGCGTGCAGGGCTGGACTGGGGTTAAAATTTGGCCCTGGACATATCCAGCCCACAAGTTCCCCCATGAATGTTTTTCTGGGTTATAGGGCCTTCAATTGGAGTAAATAAATTAATAAATAAAACAGGACAGAAACAAATAATGATGGATATTACTGAATTCAAAGCAAATGCATTTTTGTCAGATAGAAATGTACTTGACAATAAAGCAATGATTCTGAGCTAGAATGCAGAAAATGTAGGCCTAGTTCTAATAAATTCTGTCATCCTTTCCTCACCCTCATGTGTTTCCAAACCTGTTATGACTTACTTTCTTCTGTGGAATACAAAAGAAGACATTTTGTAGAATGTTACCAAACCATTTTGCTTATACTGTATATACAAAGTGTCTTGAATTTCTCAAATTATCTTCATTTTTTTATGGTCCACAGTAGAAAGAAATTCATACAGGTTTGGAATGACATGATGTTGAGTAAATGATCATTTTTATTTTTGGGTGAACTATCCCTTTAAGAACTTTAATATTTGTAAATAATACACACCTAATTTATATAAGACACTGACATTTATCTTTAATCGTGCTCTTACTGAATCAACATTTTACTTATATTAAAATTAATTAGAACTAAACATCTAAAGAGAGAAGTTCTTGCTTATAATTAGTATCAGTAAGATGGTGGCCACAAGAAGTAAAACCATGGTAAATTACTATGGTGCTGAATTGACAAGTCTATGTATTGGTGTTTTCCAGTTTACCTCTTCATGCAGTTTACATTGTTGTGGCTGTTTTCAGCCAGCATCACTACAGAACCTTTAATGTTCTCATATATCACACGACTATAACAATAATTCTGTGTCACATCTGAATGGATGAAGCGACTTGCGCTGTTTATCACTTTACATTGCGCGCGGCTGCCGGATGCATTGCATAGCGCCGATTCACACTTTTGGAGTATTTGCTTTTTGCAGTTCGCTGTAAAAGTTTAAAAACAGTGCCTAATGTGGGGGAGGTCTTCCTCGCTTCGGCGATCGGCTCACTACTCGACTACACGACTACACTACACCGGGAATGTCCCGGTGCTCCCGATGGCCAGTAGGCTCTCCCTGCTCGGAGGTGAGAAACAAAAGTGGCACTGACTGAGTGGAGGGAGTTCTCTCAATGCAGCGGAAACGCGCACTCAGTCGATGATGGGCGGGAAAAGGTAGAATGACTGAAGTGATATGCACCAATTACAACAAAGAATCACGAGTTTCACACAACTGTATTGGACACCATTATAGGGGAAGCTACAGTAGATCACGGACTTGCGAAGCAACAAAACAAGTGGGTATACCGAGGGTATACGCAAATATTGATCCTTAGAAGTCGTAATACGCAAACAGCCCGAGGAAAAAAGTAAGCATACGGCGTATACTTGCGTATGGCCGCGACTACACCACTGCGTGACTGCATTCCGATCCTCAAGTGTTGCCTGAACAGAATCAGCGCGGTCACGTGTCTGCTTCGCCGCGGCAGCCATGGCCTCAAACTTCTCTCTTAGCTCTTTAATAGAATTGTTAGTAGCTTGTATGTCCTCACGTAGTTTACGTAATGCTGGAATCAGCACAGAGTCCACAGCATCTCTTACTGCCGAAGTCACAACCGAATCCAAAGTGCTTTGCTGTTCTTTAAATGCAAGCTTGATACCGTTAGCAATAGACCACTTCAGAGTAGATGTCACAGTTACGTCGGCTGCGCGCGCATAGTGGTTGCAGAAAAACACTGGTAACAAGTGGAGGTAAACAAAAATATTTTTGTGCCTTTTGATGTCAATAATTTTTATAGAATACTGTCATCAAATACGCCATTTGAAGCTAAATGCAGACGTTTAAACGGACATACTATGGATGAAACTGCTATAATTACTCTACTTTTAAAGCATAAATTTGATTTAAACAATAGGTCTACATAATATTCACATATTCTGCTCATAGGGGACGTATTGTATTAGCCCTACAGTTACAGCATGACATATTATTTAAAGGGGACCTAACGCACACCGTTTCACCCAATCTCATGTTAATCTTGTGTACCTATAGAGTAGTACTGCATCCTTCATATCTCCAAAAAGTCTTTAGTTTTATCATATTTATAAAAGAAAGATACAGATTTACGATCCTCTCCGAAAAAAGCCGAGCTCCTGGAGGCGTGCCGTGTCGGCGGAGCTAAAGAGTGACGAGCACTTGCTCCGATTGCCAACAAAACATTTGATGCCGTTTCACTTACCATCTGCAGTTCTGAATCATGACCGGGATCTTTTATAGCTGGGACCGCTCCATCTTTCAGTATTAAACGATGTGCAAATCCAGCGTCGAATTGGGCCTTGTTTATAAAACGTTCGTCAACAAAACACTTGAGAAACTCCATTGCTGCCCCGCAAAAACAAACTATATCCACTGTTCACGTAACGGTGGGTTGTTTTGGGAAGCTGAACAAGGTTATCTTTCCCTCACAACCAAAAACACACTTATTTAGAAACATTCTTCCCGAGCGAGGCCCGTGCTGCCAGCCTGCCGATTGAAGCGCGTTGATGGGCGCGCTCGCGCTCTCACTCTGGTCGATGCGTGCACAGACGCGTTTTTTCCGGGAGAAATGCCCATATAAGGAGTTCCACCGTCGTTTACGTCAAAAAGTACAACGATCGAAAAAAACTCTCCGAAACTTGTACGAATCCAGATGTGAGATTTTTGGCACAGAAATACTCTGTTATACGTCCAATTTTTTTTTTTAAACTTTGTCCATGCTTAGCATGAGAATCAAACTCTTTACCAGTGTAAACAACTCTGAATGCATGAAACAGCATTGTACCCCCCCTTTAAACCTATTACTATTAACATTTTTAAATAACGTTTGTTTATTTTATCTCACAATTCTGACTTTTTTTCCTCGCAAATGCAAGTTTATATCTCCTAATTTGGGCTTTATAACTCCATTTAACTCGAAAAAGGCCAGAAGAGCCCAGGGGATAAGAGAGAATGTCGAATTGTTTTTCCTTATTAGAATTGTGAGATATAATCTTGGAATTGTGAGAAATAAACTCAGAATTTTGAAATTTAAAATCAAATTTACCTTTTTTTAAATTCTTTTATTCCATAGCTCCATAGACTGCCACTGGAAAACCGTCATTCTCTGCCACCAGATAGGCTCCGCCCACAAAAACGTCATCCCTGTTAGACTATCCCACTATCTAACTTCAATTTCTTTGCATAACAGTGCTTATCGCTGGGTGACAAGCTCTTGTAATATGCGGAGAACATTTTGAAAATGACAACTAATCAATATAATCTGTAATCTTTTTAAATCTAATTATATTGTACCATATCCGTGTAATTCTCTAGCCATAAAGGCTATCTCTCCCGGGTTTTCTGCAACCATGATGCGCACACATCCCAAATGTTTACAAACCTATAATTGGTCTATAGCCTCGCCTATATCCTCTCTGGAGATGGTGGAATCCCTGAATTTTTTCTTTATTGGCAATTGCCCAATCTCTCTTTTCCGATCGCCTTTGACTGTTGAAACACTCATGATGCAAAATGGTTCGAAATTTACTGACAGGATAATAAAATATTTGACAAAGTCAGCAGAGCGAAAGACTACACGTGCATCGAAGTCGAAGGGTCACGTGATCCACGTAGCCCACTTTTTTCTTTTTTTTTTTTTAAATGTATATCACAGTATAAAAGCTTTTTTTGATACACAGGTTTAAAACAGTTTTAACTCAAATCACTATTGCATGTATGTAATTATTTATTTGGTGAGAAACCATGTAATAAACAGGATGACTACATTTCCCGTTAAATGTTTGCCTGGTTTGAACATGGTCTGCCTTGGCGAAAAGCCAATCTTTTAATCAACCAGTCAGGACTTGTATTGTAATAACATCCGGCAGACATGATCCCATTTATTACATGGCTGCTGGCGTCAGTAGGACAGTAACTCAGTTGTTATTACAAAATAATCCTTAACCATGTTTGGTAATCATTACATGTAGGATCTTGTTTAGCATACGTTTAACAACCGTTTCAGATTTTCTATAGTGCATTCAGAAATGAGTCAGACTTTTCAGATTTTGTTGTGCAGCTGGCTTATGATAAAATGCAGCTCTTTAAATCATCAGTCTACACTCCAACAACTACACAACAACAACCATTTGATTATAATGATTAAGAAAACAATTAAATGTACTTCGAGGGATGTGCATGTATGGCACTCAAAAGTATGTTATACATAATATAATACACATCTGGAACAGCTTTAGGATTGTAAGGAATTCAGTTACAGTACAATCCTAAAGGATCAGACACTCCCTATTCTCATGAAATCCATTAGCATAACAGAAACGTGGGAGGAGATTTTGCAAGTGGTGGTTATGTAACTTTTCAATTTAACAATGTATAAAACACTTATTTTTGGTTGAATGGCTTTTGGACCAAAACAATCATCAGGAGTGTTAAAGGACTGACTTTTAAAAAAAGGTTCTTTATTTACATCTATGGTTCCATGAAAAACCTTGAACATTCATGAAATCATTTCAGCTTCTTTACAGCTAAAAAATCTTTTCAGATTATAGAAAATGTTCTTCACACTAAGAAAAAGTGTGAAGAACTTTTAAGAGTGTATCTTTTCGATAAAATTGTGTCCTATTAAACTCAAGTAACACAGCACAGCATACAATTTATCATGCTTAGTCTATAACAGAGTGACAACAGACATGAAATATGCCCCTCCCTTACATCCGTTCACATAGAAATGCTTTCTGACTACTAGATGTCTGACAATCGAGTCTGTTACAATAAACTCATTGAATGCTAAACAGAAACACCAGAACTATCTGACCTGTGATCTCATATTACAGAAATATCTATGACCTCACTTCTGTGCACTGTGATGGAAATTTTAAACAAAGCGACTATTTTTAAGGATGAAATTACATTTAATAAAAGTTGATGTAGTGAAGTTAAAAAAATACAGACTTGAGTATCATGGCGAAATGTTCTTTAATAAAGGAGATATATAAAATGTGAGAAACCAAACTGTTATACATTTGTATGCCTTATTTATTATGTATGTAACACATATATATAGAACATAAATGGAGAAAACCATTAATACATAAATGCAGAAAACCATTACATAAGCCATTTACCAGTTACATTTTCCATTTAAATGTTTAATATAGTGGCTATGCGATTACAGTACTTTGTTTTGCACTGAATCGTGAAAGACAAGACTAATTAAAATGAAGGACATTACATGATATTATTTGGCATAAAACAGAATTCACATGAACATTTTACTTATATGAAAAATAAAATGAAAAGGATTTAACAAAAAGGAAATTATAAAAAAATAAAAACTATTTAAAAAGTTTCAAACGTGGGTTTTTACATTTTTCTAAATCTTTTTTTATTAACAAATCAAATTTATAATTCTGTAGCTCTTTAGTTTCTGAACATTGAGTAAACCCCAAAACAAAACATCATGTGGCTATCATTGCTTATTTGATTTTCAAGCCACAGCTGGTCATCATCATCTCTAGAGTTGAGCGGTGTAGTTCATATATTGCAGTGTTGTTTGAATAGCAATAAAAAATAAAATAAAAAAAACATTCCATCACAAGCATATGGTTATGTTGCTTACATGCTTGAGCTTCGAATCACCACCAGTACAATCACCATAATTAAACCAATCAGTCCAAACACCAGTGAAGCAATATTCAGGTTCTTTGCTGTCCTGGAGGACTCTTGAGCTTTTCCAGCATCTCCAAGTGAATTTGCATTGTCGGCCTACAATAGTAATAATATTAATAAAAGCACAGAATACATATGCACCATTTTTATTTTCATTTATTTATAAGAGCTGTAAATAAAATGAATTGTAAGTTACTTACTCTGCATGAGTAGATGATTGCTGCAATGCCAAGTGGCAAACAGCAACAAAAAGTGTTGAAGATGGACCAGGCAAGGTAAGTTGGCTCATTCCTGCGGTATGTATCCATTTTTCCAAGCTCCATTATTTTTTTTGTCTCCAAACAGGTCAAGCTTCAGGTTCAGATTCAGCACAGGGTGGGACAAGGCATTGGTTTAAATAGGGTGGGCTGCTTTCAGAGAAAGAGAAGAAAAAAGCCAGGCGAAGGGAGGGGCACCAATTAAATTCTTTGTTTTTCTCATGGTACTTACATACCATATCAGGTTACTTATCAAGCTGTGCTTATAGTATCCTGAAATGAGGCTGGAACCCTAAAAGTCAGGACTAAAGTTTTCAGCTGTACAAATTTCTATATCTTTATATAAAGATAAAGTTCTAACAAAGTTCCATACTAACTCTGAAGACATTTCCACTCTCCCCATACAGAGAGCAACTTAACTGTATAAACAACAGCTTATGCAATGTGAAGTGGATATTTTAGAAATGCAGCTGTTGTATGTGTACTGCACATTTGCTAACCATTACAAAATGACTCCCCATTTTAAAATAGTGCAGCTGTTGTTGTTATTAAGTAGTGATTTTATACAGATATATTGCTCTGTGTATGGGGAGCAGGGGCACATTAAGATATCCAGAGGCCCCTGGGCTACAGCATTACAGTAGGCCCCCCTACCAAGCTTCCTGACAATTATTTATGTCAAATTTAGTTTTTTTCTTTCTTTCTTGTTAATATGCCAGTTAACATTCACAACACTGTTCTGCGTAAAATGTGAATATAAGTGAACATGCAAATTCCCTATTTGCCACAAGGTGGCGCTTAAGAACAGCAGAATATAGCCATTACATAACATTACAAGCTTTATAAGGAGGTAATATGAAAAGAAAATGCCATCAACACTTTCCTGGCTGTTTACAGGTATGATTTAAACACCATAAATCACACAAAATATTCATCATCAGTAGAACGAAACATCACGACATGTTGGCATAAATGTGCATTGTTTGGTGATTCCTAACTGCGTTTTTATTTTAAAACATGCCGTGCTCACGTTTAATTAATTCAATCACAGCCGTATAAAGTTTAATGATCACATTTAAGCAATAGGACGATTCCTATTTTTCCATTCCTGGATTTAAAATTGAGACTTTGAAGCAGCACCTTAATCTAAAACCTTTTAGCTGACACAGATTACACCCAGCAAATTACTGAACTCGCACTGTATGATGTTACAGAAAGTTGTCTGGTCCAGTTCCGTTCACACAGCAGTGTTGTTTCTCTTGTTAATCTGCACGTTAACATAAAGACACTCTTGTGCTGGGCTAACGTTACTTTACTAGCGAAATAAGCGAATGCATTGATGGTGCATTCCTTTTACAGTATTTCGGTTTAACACGTGGAACATACCAACTACACAAACTGTGTGCGGGGAACCTAAACTGAACCATTCACTATATAGGCTACTACAACTAGGGCGTCACTGAAAATGAGGGTGTGAGTTTGTTTACAGAATGCTGTTGTCACTGCTGCAAACTCCCATATAAATAATTATTAAAAAAATATAATTTCCCTGCAGCCAGTGGGCCCCCTTTCCAGTGTAGGCCCCTGGGCTTTAGCCCCTTGAAGCCCGTGCAATATTGCGCCCCTGATGGGGAGGGTGAAAATATCTTCAGACTAGTTAGTATGGAAATTTATATGAACATTATATGAATATGTATACAAATGTATACTAACAGCTGAAGACTTAGAGAAGATTTAGTCCTGACTTTTGAGGGTTTGTAACTCGTTTTAGGATAGGCAGGGGTGTGGTGACATGTGGGTAAAAATGAAAGTTAGGGGGTTGAGGTAAAATGTAAAAACTGTACTGGATGCTTTTTTACAAGTCTGCTGAACAGACCAGAAAGAAAATGACCCAATTGAAAATGATCCTATCCATAAGAGCATTTCAGAGTTTTATGAGCAGTTGTTTTTTGCTTAAAAAAGTTACATGTAGGATGAATTCCTACCCAAATTTCCTTCAGAAAATGCAAAAATATAGTTTGATATACATAAGATCTGAGCTCTGAGTGTTTTGTTGTTTCACACGTATATCTGATTGATGACTGAGGAAGGAAGGAGATGACTTACAAGGGGGATGTAACAATTTGTTGCAAGTTACCCCTAAAAAGAGCTGCCTCTTGTAAATTAACCCTACCCCCAGGATATATTCTTATGACTTTTTAAACTGGCATACTTTCAATCGCTTATAAAGAAACCAACTTTTGATCATCATGCTCAAATTAGTTATTTCAAACCATTTATGCTGAAACTTTGCAGGAAAAATGTTATTCACTTCAGTGGCTGCAACAGATTGCTTGCTTCTGTCTGACTGGCTGTATCTCTGCTTCTAGTATTTAATGATACTTTTGACAAAATAAATCAGTGGTTCCTAACTTTTTGTCCTTGAAGTCTCTATACCTTTATAAAATATAAGTCAAATTTAATTAAAAGATAAATTAATTACATTTTTGTTGAATTATTATAATTCAACGTCATTGTATTGTTTTAATTTAATAATATTTAATTCTATTTTAGTCATTATAAATTTACTACCTCCTACCTAAAACAGAACAACTGGGATTGCTTTATTTATTAGATCAGGTTGCTTGTCTTTTTTGTGAAATGTGGCATTCCTACGCTTGGACCTTTAATAAAGAGAACACACTCAAGTGAGTTCAGAGCAGAGACGAGTTCAGAGGCAGAATTCTCTGGGAAATGTTTTGAAACTAAAAGGTCACATGCAGACTAGTTGTGCATTACTTACAAAAAAGTTTTAAATAAAATAAATAAATAAAAAATCACACATTCATGATGCAAATCTCCCCTTCCACCACATTCCAAAGTTCCCCTATTGGATTGAGATCTGGTGACCGTGGAGACCATTTGAGTTTAGTGAACTCATTGTCATGTTCAAGAAACCAGCTTGAGATGATTTGAGCTTTGTGACATAAAGGCACATTATCCTGATGGAAGTAGCATCACAAGATGGTTACACTGTGGACATAAAGGGATGGACAGAATTACCAACAATACTTGTGTTTAAACAATGCGCAACTGGTACTAAGGGGACCAAAGAAATGTGGCAAAGAAATATCCCCCACCATTACAGCACCAGCACCATCCTGAACTATTGATACAAGGCAGTGAGGATGGATCCATGCTTTCATATTGTACAAGTCCCTACCATCCAAATGTCGCAGCAGAAATCGAGACTCAGGCAACCTTTTTCCAATCTTCTGTTGTCCAGTTTTGGTGAGCCTATGTGAATTGTAGCCTCAGTTTCCTGTTCTTAGCTGACAGGAGTGGCACCTGGTGTGGTCTGCTTCAAGGTTTGATGTTTTGTACATTCAGACATGCTCTTCTGCACACCTCCTCATAACGAATGGTCAGTTACTTTTGCCTTTCTATCAGCTCGAACCAGTCTGGCTATTCTCCTCTGACCTCTCGCATCCACAAGGCACATAATTGCCTCTCACTGGACATTTTCTCTTTTTTCAGACCATTCTCTGTGGTTCGTTTCTTTGTTTGGTTGTGTTGTGAGTATTTGCAGTGTATTTCTTTATTTGGTTGTGTTGTGAGAATTTGCAGCGCGTGCATTGTCAAATTGATGAAGTTGTTTTTTTTTTTTTGCAGGTGTTTTTTTTATTTGTGTTGTGTTGTGAGCATTTGCAGCGCGTATGTTGTCAAATTAATGAAGTTGTTTTCTTAATTTGCAGGCATTTTTTCTTTTTGCAGCGCGTTGAGCTCCTTCGGCCACCGTACCTAAATCACCTTTCTTCCCCATTCTGATGCTTGATTTAAACTTCAGCAGATTGTCTTGACCATGTCTACATGCCTAAATGCATCGAGTTGCAGCCATGCGATTGACTGATTAGATATATGCATTAATGAGCTGTTGAACACCTGTGAAGAAAGTGGCCGGTGAGTGTATTTTATATGTAATAATGGGCTGTACTATCCAACAAACACCAGGAGGGGGCACAACAACCTTACCTTTAAATCCCATAAAAGCTTACTCTCAATGAAAGCCTGACAGAGGATTCTTGTATTGTAAATAATGAGCAACATTCTTCAATCTACTTCTTCCATGCAGTAACTAATAAAGTTATTAGTTGTTCTTGTTTATGTTGATATGTTTGGCATGTTGATGTCCCAGCTTCTTTCACATTTTCGGTTTTGGACAGAAAAGATTGTGTTAAACCATGGGAAACATGCGTTTATAACAGAGGGATGTGATGAAACTATGGCAGTAACAGAAATGTCAAAGACAGTATTTTCTCTGTGTATTTTGAAAAGACATTTGCGGAAAATTCTTGCATTTTTCGACTGCTGACTTCATAAAATTGAATATGCAACATATAGCATACCACTATTTGCTTCTTTTACAGCATTGATTGTTATCCCTTGATTAAAATTCAATAAGTTTATTTTAACATATGATGTATAACCTTTAAAAAAACTCTCAAAGTGGACCTTAAGCAGGTGAAAGCTGAAAATCAAAGCAGAAAAGAAGAGAATTCATGTATTATACATGCAGTGTTCAGCTCTGCAGTTCAATAGGATGTTCCTAAAGAATGGCACAGCAGGAATCTAAAACATGCTCTGTTATAGATATATGTGCTTTTCCATATTGTTTGGAGTCAGTCTGACAATGAATCTATTATGTAGCAAATTATTTTTGCTACAAAGTCTTTATTGGAAGCAACCTGCTCTTTAAAATAACTAATGTTCAGATAACTTTGGTTCAAAGTTGTTTAAGTGTGAAAGATTGAGGCCAGTTTTGCCTCAAGGCACACTAATTCTCAGTAATGGTTCAAGATGAGCAGCATTGGGACTGTGTCTTTTCTGCCAAATAAACTGAAGCACAAGGCGTACAGGCTTCTAACAGGTGCTCTGTGCACTTAAAAGAAATGTATTTCTACCGATACGTATTCAGCTGTTTCGTATGTACAGCAGCATTCTAGACAAGCAAGAGGTATTAGCAAGAGTTCAGTCCTTCTGAAAACTTGCCTTTGTCCCGGTGAACACCTTTAATTTCCTTCTCCAGGTTATATTATCGTTGACGTGCTTTGTGTATTGGCCAAAGCAGTTATTGCCTTGTCCCACTGAATGAGTTTGTTTAAAGGGGACCTATTATGCAAAAATCACTTTTATAAGGTGTTTGAACACAGTTGTGTGGCCGCAGTGTGTGAAAACACACTATAATGTTAAAAATCCACCAACTAATTTTTTTTTATAAAACCAATAAATCATAAACAGTCTCTCCAAATGAGCTGTTTCAGGCTGTTTTCACACCTGTAGATCGATTGCTTTATTCCGAAACAGGGATTAAAATTATTACAATGTTGCTTTTTATTCTTGGTGCGGTTTGCTTTCACACGGCAAAGTTTCTAAACGGACCAAAATTGTCACGTGCGAGTAAACTGTCCTCTCATTGGTCAAAGTTCCACGGAGCTGGAATGACAATTAATGATTAATTTGGAAAGAGAGGCAAACAAACTCTCTCTCACACATATACACACGCGTCAGGATGGAACGACAACAGCTTTGAGGGCTGCTTGTTGTTGTTTTGTTTTGTTTTTTGTAGCTGTCAATATATTTATTAATTTATCATTTTGAGCAGGAGTCCAAGATTCGTCGGCAAGACATTGTTAAAATGCACCTATACGAAGAGCATTAAGACAGCATTATAAAATGAAAAGGCGCGCTTTGAATTTGAATGGTGAAGACGTGCACACCCACTGCTTTTCACGGAACTTACGTAATTACCCATTATACCACGTGATATAGCCTGGTTCGTTGGTCCGTTGGATCGGATTGCTTTCTCACTACAACCGAACCGCTCCAGAGTTCAGGCGATCTCGGACCGATTGTTTTGTCGCGGATCCGAGCGCGATTGCCGTGTTCACATATGCCCAAACGAACCGTACTAAGGGGGGAAACGCGCCAGGTTCCGAAACAAAGGGCCAGGTGTGAAAGCACCCTCAGATTCTCCCTCTGTGCACCTCACTGAGGGGAAAAAGTCCCGCCCATTTGTGACGCTCTCTGCCCTATTAGCATAAACACAGCCCTGAGTGAGTAGATGCGGTCCGCCATTACTGGAGATATATACTATGTCAGCACCAAAGAGGCTTTACAAGTGTTGTGTTTTGGGATACACTAATGAACATATAGTCGCCATAATCTCCTCCCATCTGAGCCGAGGACACTGCAGTTAAATTTCATTTTCGAAGGAAATATCCTGGAAAAAAAATCGTTAACATTCCCTAAATGTTTAGGAATTAATACCAACGCTTCGTGCAAGAACGTCAGCTCCAGACAAAGTAAGTATCATGCGTTTGTTTTCCAAATTGCCTTTCTGAAAGAGCTTCTTGGCACTCTGTAAGGCTTATTGCTAAAGCTATCATTGTCTCTGTTTTCACTGATGCTGTCTTCAAGTGCTACCAGAGTGATCTTAAATAGGAATGTGGTAGTTAAAAGTTGCATATGGTCGGCTGCCGGTGGAGCCTGCGGGCTTGCCGCCACGGCACCCTGGGGCGCCTACACTGTGGCTGTCGGAGGTCCCGCCTTCGGGCTCTCCTCTGCCCTTTTTTGGGTGGAGGCCGCGGTTGTCCCTGCGGTGGTTCTCCTGGGGGTCTCGTGCCCTGGGGGGCCTCCGGATGTTTGGGGCCCGGGTCTGTTCCGTGCCTGCTTCATGCCTTGCGGGATGGGGCTGTTGTTCCCCACACACACTATTAAACATTTACATGGAGGAACCTTATGAACACAAGCGCGCTCACACACACAGGTGTACACTCAAGCATTCACATTGGTGTAAAAACAGGTGCTCACAGACACACATTGTCTTGATCTGCTGTTGCTTCAAAACTTATTTTGTAATATTAGTTATGTGTGCTGCTCAATAACATTTAACATTTAGAATTTATTGTGATTTATACAGATGTTGGTTGTTGCTGCAGTCTCTTTGATGTTGTGTCTTCGGTTGTTTTCTCTTTTTGTCAGCAGGTATTGAAGCAAATTGTCTGTTTTTTTGTTTTTGTTTTTTCTCCCTCTCTCTCTCTATCCCCCATTCTCCTTTTTTCTCTCTCTCTCTTCCCCTTCTTTGTTGACTTTCCCCACAACCTTTTTTTTTTTTTTTTTTTTTTTTTTTTTTTCCTATCTTCTTTCTTCTTTCTCTCTCTTGTTTTCTCTGTCCCCTGGTCTTGTCTGTCACAGTGTGGTTAAGTAAAAGGGTATATAAAATTTAATTAATTAATTAATATTATAAAAAAAAAAAATAAATAAATAAATAAATAAATATATTTAATTAAAAAAAAAGAAAAAAAAAGGCTGTGAATGATGATAGTATAGCCATGCATATGTACTGTCATGTGTTATCTGTGCTACTGACAGGCCAAAAAAAAAAAAAAAAAAAAAAAAAAAAGTTGCATATGAAAGCAATGTGAGTCGATCGCTTGAAGTTGTCCAGCTCATAATCAGAAGTGGGACTTATAAAGTTTGTGATAGCATGAGATCAGCTATGTTGTTATTTTTATCCCGCCATGCTTCCTGTCTGTGTAATTCATAAACGCAAATTTATTATGCACAGTATAATCAGATGACTGACTTTGAAACCGAGTAGTTTTCTGTAAAGATAACAGGCTTGTGTTAATAGTGTAATGTTTATTTGCAAAGGCTAGCACTGCTGGAGCTGGAGCTCTTGAAGCTCCGCCCTCTTCTCCGGGAGCAACAGCTCACTCTCATTTAAAGCAACATACTCAAAACAGCGCGTTTTGGCTCACACTCTAAAAATGGCAATTTTAACAAGCTATAAAAAAAATATCTGTGGGGTATATTGAGCTAAAACTTCACATATACGCTCTGGGGACATCAGAGACTTATTTTACATCTTGTAAAATGGGGCATAATAGGTCCCCTTTAATTATGTTAGAAGACATAATAGACCCAGGCCTAGTTATAAAGGCCTAGTTATCTATACAATTAAAATAAAGGGCAAAACATCCCATTATATGTCATTTTACTGTAAAATACTGCCAAATTGATAATTTGTTTTACAAGTTTTCTTTACAACTATGAATTACACTATAAATTACTATAATTACTATAAAAAACAATAAACGTACACTCCAAGTCCCTGTGTGACACATCACATATATTTCATGTACATTTTGTTTATTTTTATTCTTGTTATCAGTAATGTACAATAAAGTGTTACATTTTTTGATATTTAGTTAATGTTTATGTATTATTATTTTAGTTTTATTTGTGTTACCCTGATGATGTTTTGTGTGTACAGTATGACCCTTCACACAATCTATAGGAGCTTTTGACATTTTTTAAGGCCACTTTATAATGAACTCTGATTTATAATGTGGCTTTTTTTTATTACTACATATATTTTCATTAGTACATTTTAAGGTAAAAAGCAGATATTGATAGTTGTAGATTGGTACAGTCGGCCCTATATCAACATTATATCAGCCTAATGAAATATAGAAATTAAATACATAAGTTGTAAAAATACAGGCACCAATATGACATCCTGTACCTGAAACATTGTCATCGTAATTTTTACACCGAATTTCTGGCAGCCAAAGTTGCTGTTTGTTTTACCGTAAATATAACATTTATTTTTTATTTTTTCCAGAGAGTGCATTCTGAGACTGCTGTTGGTTATTCAGTGCAATGGGTGATTATGTAAATAGGAACAAAAGGTTCATGTGATTCACATGTAAGAATTTATTCTCTATGTTGAGTGGTTCTCAATTCTGGTCATGGCGACCCATCACTCTGCACATTTTGTATGTCACCGTTATCTGATAACTCAGTTTGGTTCATGGAAATATCTCCTAAAGAGCAGATGATCTGAATCAGGTTTAGATAAGAGAGACATCCAAAATGTGCAGAGCAGTTGGGTGAAAGAACCAGAACTGAAAACCATAGGTGTACACAAGTGGTGTAAATGTCTTGCATAGCCATACTTATGACTATCAGAATCAATTCTGGTCCACTTGAGGCTTTTTGGGGAAGGGAAAGCCCACTTAGATAGTATAAGACAGACTGATATGCAAATCAACCAGCAGCAGTTTTTGTTTTTTGCATGGGGTTTAAGGTAGCTTTTACAGTTTTTCTCGACTGCTAACACACTATAACTGATTCATTTGGCAAAATTTTCCAAACCATTCCTACAGTTCTCGAAACAAAGACACGTTTCTCAAAACTTGTAACACATTTCACCTGTTTTCACACATGTTCCAATTTGCTCAGTGTTTTCTAGAAAACTCTACACAAGAAAGGCATCATTTTGCACAGGTTTAACACAAACACACTATATAACTACCTCAACAGGGCTTATCGTTATATAGACAAAAAACATTTTTTCCATAAGTTTGTAGTGACATGAGAGTGATGATGATGATGATGATGATGATTTTTTTTGGTTCTTTATTATTATTATTATTATTATTATTATTATTTTAGTTCTGTTCAGTATATGTAATAGTCTCTGTATGTTTCATTTCACTGTCTGTTTTCATCATATATTTGAAGGTTTAGTGTGTTTTGTGTTGTTAGTTTTTGCCTAAAAACTAAAAAATAACACTATAATCCTTGTTTGGATTTATAAATAAATATACCTCTGCAATTAGGTCCTGCATCAAACTACTCATTCTTTCCACAACAAAACAATGACAAGATACAAAGAAACCTAAAATCTCTAAAACCAAATAAAACATTCCATACCAGATAAAATAGAGTCGGCAACACCGTATTAGGGAACAGTATTCACTATTAACTAGTTGCTTATTAGTATGCATATTACTCTGTTTATTAGTACTTAAAAAGCACATATTTATGGCTTATTCTACACAACCATATTCTAGATCCATTAACCCTAGCCCATACCTAAAAATATAAATACTACTACCTTATTTACTATCAATAATTAGTAATTAGGAGTTTACTGAGGGAAACCTCTTAGTTAATAGTGAATATGTGTTCTTTAATTTAAAGTGTTACCAAGGAGTCTTATATATTTGTTATACACATACTAATTAGACTAAGCAAGGAACAGATGCAAATTATAAGGGAATTAGGAAGGAAACAGGAACAAGAAACAGGACAGTTTCAAAATAAGAGTTAAAATGTACAATGACAGCTTTCCCCAACTTTCCCCCATAATTTCAGAAGCTGAAGACATACATGTCTTATATATGTGTATATACACACACACACACACACACACACACACACACATTTAAAAAAAAAATATATATATATACACACACACACACACATACATAAAGCAGTTTGTAAGGCAGCAAGTTTCTCTCACACCTGTCAGCATCACCCTAGGCAACTGTTGCTACAGACGTTCTGGAGCATAACAAGGCGTACATCATCACTGAAGAGTGGAAAAAGGCTCAAGAACATGAGCTACAACTTCTATTCCCATCTTACGTTTCTCTCCTCTTCTTTGCACAGACGAGTTAAGCTTAGCCATGATGGAACTGGAAAGCCCTTGCATGGAGCCTAGCGGTACATATACGGTATATACCCTTGCAACTTACATGTCAGACAGAGCCCAGGATCACAAACCGCACTTCACCTACAGCACACAGACTTACTTACTTATGCCTACTACCTCTTCTGGGGCATAGGCCGCCGACAAGGGATCTCCAATACCCCCTTTCCACCAGCAGGAACCAGGTGCTAGTTAAGAGCCAGTGCTACTGCCAGTTCTTAGTTGGTTCGACTGGCGAGCCCTTTAAGAACCGGTTGCTTTTCCACTGGCTAGAGAGCCAATACAGAGCCAGGACTTACGTCACTGAATACGTTTCATGTTTCGTTTCACTAGCGCGGCTGCGCCAAACACAACAGACTTGTTCGAGGTGCACGCAGATCGATCGGCACACAACACACTAAAGCACCGCGAGAGCGATCCAAAAGCATAAAGAGCCGTCAGCTTTCCAGTCGCTCCCGCAGCACCCCGATGCCTCGCAACAATGGCGGACGTTGTGTTGTTATTGACGTTCATGGCTTTGCGAATCTACAACGGCATCCAAACACGGCGAATCCAACGTGTCCGTGTTTAGCTGCTATTTCAAATATGGCGGTCCAAAGTTTCTGTTCGTCTTGTTGTTCACGGTAACTCCGCCCCCAGCCCCTGATGCAAGCGGTTCTTCCTTCTAGCCCAGCAATGTTTTGGTGCTACTTACGAACCGCTTTTCCTGGTTCGGAGCTGGTGCTTTGGGTGTCGAAAGACAAAGAACCGGTTTGAAACTAGGCTCTGGCTCTGAACCAGCACTGGAACTGCCTTGGTGGAAAAGGGGTAGGGGAGAGTGGGGTAATGTGAGACATCGGGTAATGTGAGACACCCCCTGTATCTAGGCAACGGAACACATTTGTGGTCATGTGACCATTATGTTTTCAAGCCCCTCCCATTTCCCCTTGGCCATGAAGGAGTGGACCTCATGGTGCTGTGGTAAGCATGTTTTTTTCACACACATATTTTTTTTGCATGTAAAAGTAAATTTTCTTGCTGTCAACTTAATCAACTGTTGTGCCAAAGCAAATTGATTCAGGTAGAAAAACTTATATCATACATGTTGATGAACTACCAACATATAAAACCATGTGATGATGCTAGCTGAAGATTATCCTAAATTGCTAAGAGAGATCGTTTTTTTCTAAAATGTTGGTGGGGTAAAGTGAGACAAATGCTGTGGGGTAAAGTGAGACATGAGGCACATTACATATGTTTTATTTTTAATGTCATAAACATTGTAGAAAAGCCATCATGCCAAGGCAATACACCAGGAAGACAACCTGGGGCAAAACACCCCTCGAGGAGATGGAGAGTGCAGCCGCTGAGGTCAAGGAAGGAAAGACGTCTATAAGAGCAGCTGCAAGGGACAGAAATATTGACAAGTCAAGCCTCCTAAGATTCATAAGGAAAAAAGAGAAAGGGGAAGTAAAATCAGTAGCCTGGGGTGCAGTAGCTGAGGCAAAGAGAATATTCACAGACAAGATGGAGGAGGAGCATGCCAAACACTTGAAACAACTAGCTGAACAGTTCCATGGCCTTCCTCCAGTTAAGTGCCGTCAACTGGCATTTGAATACGCAGAGAAAAACAATATCCCTGTCCCTGCCAATTGGACAAAGACACAATGTGCAGGTAGGCTAGGGTGTGCAAGAGATCACATGATTCTGTAGGTTAGCTAAGGCCAACTGATCTTGCCACAAAGCTAAATCTTAGCCTATAGCTAATAATTGGGCCTGTCAAAAGATTAATCGCGATTAATCGGTTCCTAAATTAAAGTTTGTGTTTACATAATAACATTCTTAAATATATACATGCTTGTGTGTGTTTTTATATATAAATAACTGATACTCCTGAGAAGCAGGCAATTGAAAAGGCTTATAAAGAAAGACAAAAGAAACTGGCAGGGAAAAAGCAAAATAATAGCAAAGAAAAGGGAAAACTGAAAAAGAAAGCAACCAAAAAGAATATCATAGTTAGCAGCTCTGAGGAGAGTGATGTCCCTGTCTCAATTGATAATGTGTCTGACGAAGAGAGCTCTGAGGATGAGAGAAGTGATCAAGGAAACACAGATCTGTCCGTGGGTGACTTTGTCATAGTTAACTTTGCAACAAACACAGGAGCGTCCGTTACATTGGCATGGTTAATAAAGTTGAGGATGACGAAATACTTGCACAATTTCTCAGAAGAATCCAGGGAAACACGAAAGAGTGGGAGAGACCCACATTTGCTATAAAGGAAAATGATGTGGCACATGTTCCTAAAAGTGATGTGGTGAAGAAGCTGCCTCAACCTAAAAGGCCTGGAGGAACCACACGGAGAGAGCAACTCCTCATCTTTCCCTGTAACCTTCAGGGCTGGAATGTAGAGTAGGCCTAGTTGTAGAGTATGACCGTAGGCTGGTGTTCTAATCCAGGTGGGTCTAAGAGAGTGAGTCCCAGGCTGTTCTAGCTGGTTCTGATTGTCCTTTGCTCTGACCCCCAGACAATAGCTGGCTCTAAGGGTCCTGTGTTCTGACCCTCAGACTGTGTTCTAATCTAACTGGTTCTATCTGTCATTTGAATGTTAATTAAAACATTTTGAATGATATTCTGTTGTATTTGATTTTGTTCAGAGTTACTTTCAAGTGTTAAGAAAAAAAAATTGCTTAATTGACCAATCCCCATGATTCTGTTACTAGTCCGACATTAGTTCTGGAATGTGTGGTTGTCAAGCTAGCTGTCAGTATTCTAACTGTTACAACATGTGTTGTTATGGTAGTTTCAGAGTGGAAATAGTAAGTGGATCAGTTTACCCCCAGCTGGTTCACTTTACCCCCTTGATTTCTCTGGTCTGCCTCAGTTTACCCCTTAGCTGGGGTAAAGTGAGACACAAGACGACTTTTTAAAAAACACTCATATTTTCACTGACCTTCGTCCTGAATACATTCTGATAATTTCCATTGCTAGGAAACATCCTGAACTAATGGGAAATGTGTACATTTTACTGATCTATCATTTTAGCTCGCTTAGAGGGGAGCAAATGTAAAAAATGTCTCACTTTACCCCACTCTCCCCTAAAAGAGTCTCTTTCCTGGGCTCTCTTCTCTAGTTGGTTCCAGGTCATATTCATGGTCTTTATATCTGCCTCCAGTTCTCGGCACCATGTGTTTCTTGGTCTGCCACTTTTCCGCTTGCCCTGCGGGTTCCATGTTAGGGCTTGCCTGGTGATGTTATTTGCTGGCTCACATAAGGTGTGCCCTATCCATCTCCAACGCCGTTTCTTGATTTTGTCCTCTGCCGGCAGCTGGTTTGTTTTCTGCCATAGTTCGCTGTTACTGGTCTCTGGCCAACAGATATGCAAGATCTTGAGTAGGCAGTTATTGATGAAAACCAGTACTTTCTTGGTGATGGCAGCTGTACTTCTCCAGGTTTGGCTCGGTACAAAAGAACTGCCTTGACGTTGGTATTGAAGATCCTGACTTTGGTTTTGACTGACAGTTCCTTGGATCTCCAAATGTTCCGCAGTTGTATAAATGCTGTCCGTGCTTTCCCTATCTGTGCTTTGACGTCTGCATCTGAGCCCCCTTGTTTATTGATGATGCTGCCCAGGTAAATAAAGGCATCCACCTCCCCCAGAGCATCTCCGTCAAGCATGATTGGGTTGGTGCTGGCTGTGTTAGTCTTGAGGATCTTACTCTTGCCCTTATGGATGTTGAGTCCTATTTGTGCGGAGGCAGATGCTAATTGGTCATCATCTCCTGCATCTGCTGCTGGGTGTGTGATAGTAGTGCCAAATTATCTGTAATGTCCAGGTCAGTTAGCCGTGTCCAAGGTGTCCACTGGATTCCGTGCCTACTCTGAGCTATGGAGGTCTTCATCATCCAGTCGATTGCCAGTAGAAAGAGAAATGGCGAGAGTAGACATCCTTGTCTGACGCCGGTCCTCACTTGAAATGCCTCAGTGAGCTGCCCTCCATGTACCACTTTGCAATTTAGTCCCTCGTATGAGTTCCTGATAATGGTGACGATTTTGTCAGGTATCCCATAGTGCCGGAACAGCTTCCACAAGCTCTCTCTATCCACGCTGTCAAATGCTTTCTCGTAGTCCAGGAAGTTAATGTACTGGGGTAATTTCCACTCTAGTGACTGCTCAACTATGATTCGCAGCGTCACAATCTGGTCAATACAGGATCTATCCTTGCGAAAGCCAGCCTGTTGGTCTCTAAGTTGAGCGGCGACAGGGTCTTTCATTCTGTTCAGCAGAATCCTGTTAAATACTTTCCCCGGCACTGATAACAGCGTGATACCTCTGTAATTTGTGCATTTACTGATGTCTCCTTTCTTCGGGATCTTGATAAGATATCCCACTTTCCATTCGGTTGGTATTTGTTCCTCCTCCCAGATCTTCTTGAAGAGTGGATAGAGCATCCCTACTGTTATCTCAATGTCTGACTTCAGCGCCTTGGCTGGGATGCTGTCTGGTCCTGCTGCTTTTCCATTTCTGAGTTGCTTGATGGCCTTCCTAATTTCCTCTCTTGTGGGTGGGGTGTCATTTATAGGCAGATCTGTGTCAGCCGGCTCAATGTCTGGTGGTTTTTGTGGTGCTGGTCTATTCAAGAGCTCGTCGAAGTGTTCTACCCATCTGCTCCTCTATTTCCTTCTGTATATTCTGCTTGTGCCTTGGCTTTCTCTTCTCTTGTTCGACTGTTGTTGACGGCCATCTTCTTGTTCTTCCTCTCCTAAATCTTGGCCAGAGTGTCTACAGAGATCCACTCTTTGTGTTGGTGCTTCTTGGGGCCAAGCACTTCCTGGCATGTCGATGTAACTGCTTCCTTAAGCACACAGCACACAGACTTGTTATTTATTGTTTGATTTTACCATATATCACTGATAAACTTCCTCAGAATATTCTCACAGGTTTGATTATTGAATTGAAGGTCTAGGCCATCAGTCTGGGAATACCATTGCCCAGGGCAGATGGCTGCCGTTACTGCTGCAGAAACTTCATTAGTTTAGAGTTCAAATTCGTCCCTTGGTCAGTGAGAATCTTATCTGGAATCCCACTCTATTCAGTGGCATTCAATGCTGGTCCTGGAAACCCACAACTCTGCATATTTTGTATGTCTCTCTTTTTCAACCATACCTGATTTGGATCATCAGCTCATTAGGAGAGAACTTCCTGAACTGAACTATGTGTGTCAGATAAGAGAGGCATACAAAATTTGCAGTGCTGTGGGACTCTAGGACTAGGATTGGACTCCCAAACCTGTCTTGGAGCCCCAGAGCACTGCACATTTTGAATGTCTCCTATATCTAAGCCTACATTCACACTGCAGAAAAATGTGGCCCAAATCTGTTTTTTCTTTTAGTGCTGGGCAAAAATTAATCGCATCCAAAATAAAAGTTTTTGTTTATATAATATATGTGTGTGTACTATGTATATTTATTATGTATATATAAAGACACACACATATACAGTATATATTTTGAAAATATTTACATGTATTTACATGTATATATTTATATAAAAATAATTTATATGATATATGAATATATTTAATATATAAACATAACATATTTTTCTTAAATATATACATGCATGGGTGAGTATTCATATATACATGATAAATATAGACAACACAGACACATACATTATGTACACAAAAACTTTTATTTTGTATGCGATTAATCCCCTTTGTGGGGAAGTTGTGACTTAATGGTTAGAGAGTCGGACTGGTAATCCAAAGGTTGTGAGTTCGAGTCTCGGTCCGGCAGGAATTGTAGGTATGGGGAGTGAATGTCCAGCGCTCTCTCCACCTTCAATACCAAGACTGAGGTGCCCTTGAGCAAGGCACCGAACCCCCAGCTGCTCCCCGGGGGCCGCAGCATAAATGGCTGCCCACTGCTCCGGGTGTGTGTTTACGGTGTGTGTGTTCACTGCTGTGTGTGTGCACTTTGGATGGGTAAATGCAGTGCACAAATTCCGAGTATGGGTCACCATACTTGGCTGTATGTCATGTCACTTTCACTTTCACTTTTTGTCACTAATCGTGATTAGTCGTTACCCAGCACTATTTAATTTTTTATTTTTGCTCATATGTGATTAAGATCATTTAGTTTCAGACAGTGTGAACAGCACAAACCACACTGAATCTGACCTTTTTGATTCTGATTTGGGCCACTTCCATATGTGGTACTAAATCTCAATTAGGTCAGATGTTTTGCAACATGGTATGCAACTTTTACATCAGTCTAGATCAGGGGTGTCAAACACAGTTCCTGGAGGGCCGGAGCCCTGCAGAGTTTAGATGCAACCCTAATTAAATACACCTGATCCAGCTAATCAAGTCCTTTAGGCTTATTTGAAAGCTACATGGTTTGTATGTTGGAGAAGGGTTGGAACAAAACTCTGCAGGGCTGCGGCCCTCCAGGAACTGAGTTTGACACCCCTGCTCTAGATTGCTATTCGTCATAATTCTGTGCTGATGGGATTCACTTCAAAAATTTCACATACTGGTAGTTCTTTGATCACTTGGTGAATATGACAGAAAGTTTGTGGAGGTGGTCAGTGGAGAGACAAGAGGTGTTGTTTTTCGGTGTATTACAGAGACAGTGCTATACAAGATATATTAACGGGGTTGTACAGTAAATATGTAAAACTTCCTCTCTTTCTCTTTATCTTTGTGCTCCTTATCGCCTGCTCTCAAATTCGTTGGCTTCAGCGGCACATCAGCTTATAAATGAACATGTACAGGTGCATCTCAATAAATTAGAATGTCGTGAAAAAGTTCATTTTTTCTTGTAACTTATTTCAAAAAGTGAAACTTTCATATATTTTAGATTCATTACATGTAAAGTAAAACATTTCAAAAGTTTTTTTGTTTTAATTTTGATGATTAGTGCTTACAGCTCATGAAAGTCAAAAATCAGTATCTCAAAATATTAGAATATTTACATTTGAGTTTCAATAAATGACCATCTATACAGTATAAATTCTGGGTATCTCTTGTTCTTTGAAACCACAATAATGGAGAAGACTGCTGACTTGGCAATGATCCAGTAGATGAACATTGACACCCTCCACAAAGAGGGTAAGTCACAGAAGGTCATTACTGAAAGGTGTGGCTGTTTACAGAGTGCTGTATCAAAGCATATTAAATGCAAAGTTGACTGTAAGGAAGAATTTGGGTAGGAAAAGGTGCACAAGCAACAGGGATGACCGCAAGCTTGAGAATACAGTCAAGCAAAGCTGATTCAAACACTTGGGAGAGCTTCACAAGGAGTGGACTGAAGCTGGAGTCAGTGCATCAAGAGTCACCACGCTCAGACATCTTCAGGAAAAGGGCTACCAAGACACTTCTGAACCAGAGACAACGTCAGAAGCATCTTACCTGGGCTGTGGAGAAAAATAACTGGACTGTTGCTCAGTGGTCCAAAGTCCTCTTTTCAGATGAAAGTAAATTTTGCATTTCATTTGGAAATCAAGGTCCCAGAGTCTGGAGGAAGAGTGGAGAGGCACAGAATCCATGTTGCTTGAAGTCCAGTGTGAAGTTTTCACAGTCAGTGATGATTTGGGCTGCCATGTCATCTGCTGGTGTTGGTCCACTGTGTTTTCTGAAGTCCACAGTCAACGCAGCCATCTACCAGGAAATTTTAGAGCACTTCATGCTTCCTTCTGCTGACAAGCTTTATGGAGATACTGATTTCATTTTCCAGCAGGACTTGGCACCTGCCCACACTGCCAAAGGTACCAAAAGCTGGTTCAATGACCATGGTGTTACTGTGCTTGATTGGCCAGCAAACTCGCCTGACCTGAACCCCATAGAGAATCTATGGGGTATTGTCAAGAGGAAGATGAGAGACACCAGACCCAACAATGCAGATGAGCTGAAGGCCACTGTCAAATAAACCTGGGCTTCCATACCACCTCAGCAGTGCCACAAACTGATCACCTCTATGCCACGCCGAATTGAGGCAGTAACTAAAGCAAAAGGAGCCCCTACCAAGTATTGAGTACATATACAGTAAATTAACATACTTGAAGGCCAACAATTCACTAAAAATCTTTTTTTTATTGGTCTTATGAAGTATTCAACTATGATTCGCAGCGTCACAATCTGGTCAATACAGGATCTATCCTTGCGAAAGCCAGCCTGTTGGTCTCTAAGTTGAGCGGCGACAGGGTCTTTCATTCTGTTCAGCAGAATCCTGTTAAATACTTTCCCCGGCACTGATAACAGCGTGATACCTCTGTAATTTGTGCATTTACTGATGTCTCCTTTCTTCGGGATCTTGATAAGATATCCCACTTTCCATTCGGTTGGTATTTGTTCCTCCTCCCAGATCTTCTTGAAGAGTGGATAGAGCATCCCTACCTATCTCAATGTCTGACTTCAGCGCCTTGGCTGGGATGCTGTCTGGTCCTGCTGCTTTTCCATTTCTGAGTTGCTTGATGGCCTTCCTAATTTCCTCTCTTGTGGGTGGGATGTCATTTATAGGCAGATCTGTGTCAGCCGGCTCAATGTCTGGTGGTTTTTGTGGTGCTGGTCTATTCAAGAGCTCGTCGAAGTGTTCTACCCATCTGTTCCTCTATTTCCTTCTGTATATTCTGCTTGTGCCTTGGCTTTCTCTTCTCTTGTTCGACTGTTGTTGACGGCCATCTTCTTGTTCTTCCTCTCCTAAATCTTGGCCAGAGTGTCTACAGAGATCCACTCTTTGTGTTGGTGCTTCTTGGGGCCAAGCACTTCCTGGCATGTCGATGTAACTGCTTCCTTAAGCACATGTTACCGGCCTCAGACCTAGGGGATATCTGGGCTGGCAGCAAAGGACACACAGGCAGTGAAGCACTGTGTATCTGTGAATAAATAAAGAGACAGACAAAATGAGTGTCGTTCCTTTGGTGCGTCAGTTTACTTCTGAGATCACACAACTTTAGTAACTGGAAACACTTTAGTTACATACAAAAATAACTTCATCTGCACATTAACTTATGGTGTACACATAAGATATATGAATACATACACACCTGTATTCCATAACCTGTTTCACATAAAGGCAATATATAATTTACATATTATGTGGAAAGAAGAATGTGTACAAAAATAAATCAATCAAGATTCACATAAATGTCACTCTCAGTACTAGAAAGATGACAAATGTGTCACTAAAACACAGAGAATGTATAAACTAAAATCCAATGCCATTTTACATACACCACTTCACCCTGATTGCCTCGTGTCACTCATTAAGCGTGTGCGCAAAGCACTCGAAATGGCGATTGAATTGTTAATGCAACAGATATACTCAACTACTCAATTAAAACACAAAAATAACACACACACTTGCACTGCCAATGCTGTATAACAATACTTTTGAATGCATTTACTAAATAAATCGTTTGCATTTAAGACCCTCGAGTTAATTCAATTTGTATAAAACACATTAGATCATGACAAAGTTACTCAGAACACTTCACAATTACGTTCCTAAACCTTCCTATAGTCATGTGTACAATCAGAAGAATGTTTCAAGTGCATATTATTTTTACCTGTGAATAAATAAAGAGACAGACAAAATGAGTGTTGTTCCTTTGGTGCGTCAGTTTACTTCTGAGATCGCACCCGGGAAAAAGCTAGTCTCTATAGTGTGCTTCACAGGAGCGCTCAAGCGCCATCCGCTGGCGTGGCGGTGAACTGATTCTGAACTATTGGTGTTCACATAAAAAAAAATAGGGAGGTATCAGTTTTCAATTAATTATTGAATAAACATTTTAACACCCTTTACACTCTCCCCTGCTTTTATAGATGCCTCCGGGCATCCAGAACCAACCAAACAGTATAGAGGAACTTTTTTTTTTTTTTTTTTTTTTGAAGATAAGAAAAAAAGAGCTATCAGTCTGATCAAAGGACAGGTAAGTATTTGAATGTCAACAGTCCTGCCTCATTTGTCCTTTCTTAAGTCTAATATGCCCACACAAGTGGAGAAGGATAGTGAGAGGCATCAGGTAAGACAGGGTAAGTATGAATAGGGTACAGTACACAGGTGTGCATTGCATTCACTCCTGGTCTCCAAGGTAGGTATGTGGGTTGTCCCAGCTGATTATATGTGAACATCTCCTTTGGCTTTACTGCACGTGCAGACCTCCGCAGGGTGATGTCTTCCCCATTCATTGGCTGTGCAACCGGCTCCACTCCCAGGTCAGTATCCTCATTACTTCCAGCTATGCAGTTGTCTACTTGTTCCTGAGTTCCCAGAGATGGCAACAGGTCAGCCAGTACTTGCACTGATTCTGGTGTCACAAACCGGAGTGGTTGCTCATATGTTTGAGGGTTATCTGGCTCAGCTCTATGGTGTTCCGGGTGAAACTCTGGTGCTGCTACTCGAAGATCACTACCTGGCTCATGATGGAACGGTTTGAGAGTGGCTTTTCCCCTTTCATATACTGGGACTGGTCTGGGATTACAAGCATATTCTTCCTCGTCCCCTGAATCACCGGAGTCGTGCTCTAAGGTATCAGACCTGTGATGTCGGCTGTTCTTGTGATGTTGCCTCTGCTTTTGTGGTTTCCGTGTCCGATTGTCCTCTCCATTATGTTCAATGGGCAGATCATTCACAGGCAAAAGAAGATTACGGTGCAAGACACGTAGAGTGCGATCACCAGTTTCGGCTTGAATTCGATACACCGGACCAACTCCCATCCTCTCAACAACACGGTGAACCTTGTTCTCCCAGTAAGGACGGAGTTTGCCGGGCCCGCCCCTCTCTGATAGGTTGCGTACAAGCACACGATCACCTGGCTGAAGCACAATTCCTCTGACACCACGATCATAGTATTTTTTTCCTTTTGCAGAGCTCTTCTTACTATGTTCAGAGGCGATCTTGTATGCCTCCTGCATCCGGGAAGCCCACTTCTGTGCAAATTCCTGACGGGTTTCAGTCTGTGGCTCAGGATCCAGGTTAAAAAGCAAATCAATGGGCAACTGTGGGGCCCTTCCAAAGAGGAGAAAGAATGGTGAATACCCTGTGGCTTCATGCCTTGAACAATTGTATGCATGCACTATGTGTGGTAAGTGGTCTTTCCATTCAGATTTCTTTTCCTCCGACAGTGTCCGTAGCATCTGAAGAAGTGTTCTATTCAAGCGCTCAACAGGGTTCCCCTGTGGATGATAGGGTGTCGTTCGAGAATGGGTAATGCCAGCCAGTTGTTGAAGCCGCTGGAATAAATTATTCTCAAATTCGCAACCCTGATCATGGTGAAGCTTTTGTGGATACCCAAAGCGTGGTATAAAGTCAAAGAAAATCTTTTCAGCAGCCGTTTTTCCAGATTTGTTCCGCGTTGGGTAGGCCTGGGCGAAACGAGTAAAGTGATCTACCAGAACCAAGATATACTCGTAGCCACCCTTACTCGGTTCAAGATGCAGATAATCAACAGACAGTAGCTCAAATGGTACACTCGTTGTAATTGAGCCCATTGGGGCCTTTTCAGGAACAGCAGGCCGCTTTTGCTTAATACATTGGCACTGGCGGATGACATAATCTTCTATGTCACGCTGCATGAAAGGCCAATAAAATCTTTGCCTTGCCAGGTGGGTAACTTTGTCAGCGCCGACATGCCCCATGTCATCATGAAGGTGTTTGAGCACAAGAGACTTCAGAGAATCAGGGAGAACCAGCTGTCTGTGTTGTCCGGTTTGTCTGTATAAAATTCCCTGGTCAAGTCGAAGTTTATTCCATTCGTGTATAAGCCGTCGTGTGGTGGGTCCCATTTGTCTCTTGTCTTTGTCACTGGGGTTCCATCCTTTCTCTTTCAATGCAATCACGTCAACGATGGAAGCATCTCCTTTTTGGGCAGCTCGAATGTCTTCTGGAGGAAACAAGGGTATACTGGCTGGAAGCATATTATCATCAGTGGAGCCCAGCTGAAGAGCCGCAACCCACGGTACTTCTCTTTCTCTCTGGGCTTTATCTCCCTGCCATATGGCAGACACAACTTCTGGAGGTAAAACCTCCGAGTACTCTCTGATGTGGTCCTGGAGCTTCACTGGGAACCGTGATAGGGTGTCAGCGTCAGTGTTTGTCTTGCCTGGTCTATATTTTATGGCGAAATGAAAGTCGGCCAATTCACCCACCCAACGATGCCCAACAGCACTCAACTTGGCGGTACTCAGGATATAGGTAAGGGGATTATTATCTGTGAATACGGTGAACGTGGGGGCGTAGTAAAGGTAATCTCTGAATTTATCGCAAATGGCCCACTTTAAGGCAAGGAACTCCAGCTTGTTAGAATGGAGGTGATAATTCTTCTCAGCGGGTGTGAGTGTCCTCGAGCCATAGGCGATAACACGTAGTTTACCCCCTTGTTCCTGATAGAGTACAGCCCCCAGACCTTCATTGGATGCGTCGGTGTGAAGAACAAAAGGTAAATTAAAGTCTGGGTATGCCAAGATAGGAAAGGAGGTCAACATGTCGACAAGGGAAGCAACCACAGCACGGTGTTCGGGGGTCCACTGAACTGGTGTCTTAGATGGCAGCTGACCCTTTTTTATACTTTGCTTAGTTGTCCTAGTTTTGACAGATTTCTCTCCAGACGCCTCGGGACTCTCTTGAAGCTTAAACAGTGGTCGGGCTATTCGGGAAAAATCTTGAATGAAGGACCGATAGTAGCCCAAAAATCCCAAAAGAGCTCTTACTTCTCCAACATTCTTTGGTTCCCGCTCCTTCCATTGCATCACTGCTTCCAAGTCATTGGGATCGACTTGAATGCCTTCACTTGTAACTAGGCGCCCAACATACCGCACTTGGCGTTTAAATAATCCACACTTCTTTGGTCGTAATTTTACACCATGCTCCCGTAAGCGGCAAAAGACTCTCTTCAAATCTTCGATGTGGTCCTGAAAGGATTTGGAAAAGCAGAGAATATCGTCTAAGTAGGGAAAACAGCATTCATCCCTCAGACCACTCAACACACCTTCCATACATCTTTGGAAAGCCGCCGGTGCATTGGAAAGGCCAAACGGAAGACGGATCCACTCATACAATCCCCAAGGCGTGCTGAAAGCTGTCAGGTGCCTGGAGTTCTCCTCTACAAAGCCCTGGTGATATGCACTGCCCTGGTCAAGTATGGAGAACCATGAGTAACCTCCCAGGCTATCTAATAGGTCCTGAATACGTGGAAGGGGGTGACGGTCGGGGATAGTTTTGCTGTTAAGTCCACGAAAATCAACGCAAAGGCGTAGGCTCATATCTTTTTTTCTTACACAGACCACCGGAGAGGAATAAGGTGATACAGACTTTCTAATCCATCCATGGTCTAGCAGCTTTTGAACATGTTCCTTGACCTCTCTATACAAGGGCTTTGGGACTGCGTTGTAGGACCTTTGGACTGGTGTATCATCTTTTAAGTAGATTTTGAGTTGTAAGTCAGAAATGCAACCAATATCGGTGTCATCTTCAGCAAAGACATCTGACTGGTCGAATAACATACATTTCGCAATCTCCTGCTCTTCCTCAGCTAGATGAGACAAGTCAACAGGAGGATGCCATTTGTCTTTGGTCATGTGTGTGGGTTTATGCATTTCTTTTTTTCTCAAAGTCTGCTCATGAGTACACAATTGAGCTGCACACAAGTGGGCTGTATTCTGAGGCATTGGCTCACAGTTTATGGAGGAATGAGGGATTGGTTTAAGATCAAGTATATCTTCAAGAGTACCAAGAACGGTTTTCTTTGCAAGATAGATGTCATGTTTTGTCGAGTTCTGAATTGGGATTTTGATGCGCTTGGATGAGCCAACAGGAACATCAACTAAAGCTGGGAACAATTCTAGACCCTCCAGGCAATGATTCTCAGGGCTCGGCTGAAACATCATCGTACCTCCACTGTTCCATCCTCGAATTCTACACTGGACTTCACGGATCTTGCCTGACGGGATATTTACACCTTTCTTGCCAAGGCGTACATTACTCTGTGGCATCTCCGTGGGTCTAATGGTCTGGAGAGTGGAGACTAATGCTTCCACGGTACTGTCACTGACACTCAAAGCTTCTTTCAGTATTTCAGTTACATCAACAGTATCGTCCTGATCAATGTTTGCTTTGATCATCTCCGCAATGACATTACTACCTAAAAGAGGGTAATTACAGTCACGACTGATAAGCAGTGGCACTCCGATTGTCAGGCGCCCATGACGCTGGCTGCATATCTGAAGATCAATCTCTGCCCATCCATCAAGGGGAACCTGAGTATTATTAGCAGCAGAAATTTCAAGGGAATTATCAAATAACAATCCAAGTGGCTGTATGTTTATACAGGGTAGTGCTTGTTCAATCCACGATTTGCTCACCATGGTCACTTGTGCCCCTGAATCAAGCAGCATCTGAAGAGGTACCCCATTGATGGAACATGAGACCATGCATCGCTTACCAATGAGTTGAGCTACTCTTTTCTTTGGGTCTGACTGGTACTGTAAGTTTGACTGTGAGTGTTTAGGTGTTTTGACCTTTTCTCGGGGCTCATCACTGCTTAGGATCACTGGCTGCCCCTCTCCAGCGACCTCTTCCCGTTTCCCGACAACCTTCGTTGGAGACAGCCAATGGCGCGATGTCCCGCCTGGCCACAAACAAAGCAGTGAACACAGTTGGTATTGTTTTTTTGTACACAGTCATTGCATTTACCTCTGGTCTCAGACCATGGTGGTTGTGTGCGGTCAGTAGGTGAGCGGCAGTCTTTCAGCTTCACAGCCTCAGTGGGGGTGGACATCTGGGCTAGATGCTTGGTTAGAGAAGAAACTTGAGCAGTTAATTCTTTGATAGCATCACGGTTTGCTTGTAACTCAGCGTCAACTTTTGTTGGGGTGTTCAGTTCACTTTGGGAGTGCTGAGCTGCGCTTACAGTAACTGGTCTGCTTTTACCTACTGAACCCAGTCTTTTCAATCGCCCTTCTTCTTCAGCTGTTGATTTTGTTATTTCTTCCAAGAGCAAGTCGTCACTAACCTGCATGTCTGAGAGAAAAGGTTTAAGATCACGTCTGACATGGCTGTTCCTCTCATTTAAACCCTGGTAAAGCGTGTGAATGAAAGTGCCCTGAACGAGCTCTTTGTTATAACTAAAACCTACACCAGGTTGTTGCGACTCAAAAAGAACACGCTGCTTCAGGCCCATTATTCGGTAAAGAAACTGTTGTGGGCTTTCTTTGTCATTTTGTCTAGCACTAGTTAGCTCTTGAAAAAGTTCAGTTACATTTTTGTCTCTAATGTGGGAGCGCAGAAATCTTTTCAACCCATCAGTAGTGAGGTCATCCTTATTAACCAACATCTCTCTGAATGTACCAGGTTTTGTTATCTTAAGGACTGCTCTGATAATCTCAGACTCACTGAAACCCTCCTGCAACCCTTGATCCATTTGCTTACAGAGACAATTGAAAGACATGTCACAGCCTGCATCACAAATTTGACCACCATGCAACTTAAACTCTCTACGTGGTAACAAAGCTGAAACATCAGACAATCTTACAACATGTTTAGAAATGTTAGATGAGTTCATCCTACCCAACGGAGCAGCACCAATTTGGTCTGGCATACCAGGCGTTGATGAGGTGACTTCTCTGGTAAGTGCATAGGTGTCTCTGCCCTGAAATGATGAGTGCATGCCAGTCTCTCTGTTCATGTGTAACGATTGTGTGTGAGTGTCTCTGTCCATGTGTAACGATTGTGTGCGAGTGTCTCTGTCCATGTGTAACGGTTGTGTGCAAACTTCTCTTTCGTCATCAGTTGGAGTGTGACCCTGGTGCTGTGTTGGTGGATCTCCCATCAAGACAGGTGCCACATTACCCGATTCAGCGACTCCGGCTCCTGGAGCTGATAGCACGTCATTAAGTAGGTCAGAAAGGAGGAGAAGTGGAGTCATGCCCTCATCTTCTGCAGCTTTTAACTCATCACTTCTGATGTAGTCAACAATTAGGTCATAAAGTTCGGGTTCACTTAGATCTGCTACATGGTAAGTTTCACGACCGTCATCGATCGAACTTGCAACAGTCTGCAGCTGACTAAAACTCAAATCTGAAAGCTTCTTTTGGATCTTGAAGATCAGCACTCGCCGTGGGCTTAAAGTAGTCATGCTGATGCATCACCTGTGGCAGTTGTTCTCTGGATGACACTTGGCGAAGTAGTCTTCCCTGAAACACTGGGTGCAGGATTCCCACGTTACTATGACAACCGTCCCAGGCGAGATGTGCTAATCCCGTGACGAGCCCCCAATTGGTACCGGCCTCAGACCTAGGGGATATCTGGGCTGGCAGCAAAGGACACACAGGCAGTGAAGCACTGTGTATCTGTGAATAAATAAAGAGACAGACAAAATGAGTGTCGTTCCTTTGGTGCGTCAGTTTACTTCTGAGATCACACAACTTTAGTAACTGGAAACACTTTAGTTACATACAAAAATAACTTCATCTGCACATTAACTTATGGTGTACACATAAGATATATGAATACATACACACCTGTATTCCATAACCTGTTTCACATAAAGGCAATATATAATTTACATATTATGTGGAAAGAAGAATGTGTACAAAAATAAATCAATCAAGATTCACATAAATGTCACTCTCAGTACTAGAAAGATGACAAATGTGTCACTAAAACACAGAGAATGTATAAACTAAAATCCAATGCCATTTTACATACACCACTTCACCCTGATTGCCTCGTGTCACTCATTAAGCGTGTGCGCAAAGCACTCGAAATGGCGATTGAATTGTTAATGCAACAGATATACTCAACTACTCAATTAAAACACAAAAATAACACACACACTTGCACTGCCAATGCTGTATAACAATACTTTTGAATGCATTTACTAAATAAATCGTTTGCATTTAAGACCCTCGAGTTAATTCAATTTGTATAAAACACATTAGATCATGACAAAGTTACTCAGAACACTTCACAATTACGTTCCTAAACCTTCCTATAGTCATGTGTACAATCAGAAGAATGTTTCAAGTGCATATTATTTTTACCTGTGAATAAATAAAGAGACAGACAAAATGAGTGTCGTTCCTTTGGTGCGTCAGTTTACTTCTGAGATCGCACCCGGGAAAAAGCTAGTCTCTATAGTGTGCTTCACAGGAGCGCTCAAGCGCCATCCGCTGGCGTGGCGGTGAACTGATTCTGAACTATTGGTGTTCACATAAAAAAAAATAGGGAGGTATCAGTTTTCAATTAATTATTGAATAAACATTTTAACACCCTTTACACACACAGCACACAGACTTGTTATTTATTGTTTGATTTTACCATATATCACTGATAAACTTCCTCAGAATATTCTCACAGGTTTGATTATTGAATTGAAGGGCTAGTCCATCAGTCTGGGAATAGCATTGCCCAGGGCAGATGGCTGCCGTTACTGCTGCAGAAACTTCATTAGTTTAGAGTTCAAATTCGTCCCTTGGTCAGTGAGAATCTCATCTGGAATCTCACTCTATTCAGTGGCATTCAATGCTGGTCCTGGAAACCCACAACTCTGCATATTTTGTATGTCTCTCTTATTCAACCATACCTGATTTGGATCATCAGCTCATTAGGAGAGAACTTCCTGAACTGAACTATGTGTGTCAGATAAGAGAGGCATACAAAATTTGCAGTGCTGTGGGACTCTAGGACCAGGATTGGACTCCCAAACCTGTCTTGGAGCCCCAGAGCACTGCACATTTTGAATGTCTCCTATATCTAAGGCTACATTCACACTGCAGAAAAATGTGGCCCAAATCTGTTTTTTTTTTTAGTGCTGGGCAAAAATTAATCGCATCCAAAATAAAAGTTTTTGTTTATATAATATATGTGTGTGTACTATGTATATTTATTATGTATATATAAAGACACACACATATACAGTATATATTTTGAAAATATTTACATGTATTTACATGTATATATTTATATAAAAATAATTTATATGATATATGAATATATTTAATATATAAACATAACATATTTTTCTTAAATATATACATGCATGGGTGAGTATTCATATATACATGATAAATATAGACAACACAGACACATACATTATGTACACAAAAACTTTTATTTTGTATGCGATTAATCCCCTTTGTGGGGAAGTTGTGACTTAATGGTTAGAGAGTCGGACTGGTAATTCAAAGGTTGTGAGTTCGAGTCTCGGTCCGGCAGGAATTGTAGGTATGGGGCGTGAATGTCCAGCGCTCTCTCCACCCTCAATACCAAGACTGAGGTGCCCTTGAGCAAGGCACCGAACCCCCAGCTGCTCCCCGGGCGCCGCAGCATAAATGGCTGCCCACTGCTCCGGGTGTGTGTTTACGGTGTGTGTGTTCACTGCTGTGTGTGTGCACTTTGGATGGGTAAATGCAGTGCACAAATTCCGAGTATGGGTCACCATACTTGGCTGTATGTCATGTCACTTTCACTTTCACTTTTTGTCACTAATCGTGATTAGTCGTTACCCAGCACTATTTAATTTTTTTATTTTTGCTCATATGTGATTAAGATCATTTAGTTTCAGACAGTGTGAACAGCACAAACCACACTGAATCTGACCTTTTTGATTCTGATTTGGGCCACTTCCATATGTGGTACTAAATCTCAATTAGGTCAGATGTTTTGCAACATGATATGCAACTTTTACATCAGTCTAGATCAGGGGTGTCAAACACAGTTCCTGGAGGGCCGGAGCCCTGCAGAGTTTAGATGCAACCCTAATTAAATACACCTGATCCAGCTAATCAAGTCCTTTAGGCTTATTTGAAAGTTACATGGTATGTATGTTGGAGAAGGGTTGGAACAAAACTCTGCAGGGCTGCGGCCCTCCAGGAACTGAGTTTGACACCCCTGCTCTAGATTGCTATTCGTCATAATTCTGTGCTGATGGGATTCACTTCAAAAATTTCACATACTGGTAGTTCTTTGATCACTTGGTGAATATGACAGAAAGTTTGTGGAGGTGGTCAGTGGAGAGACAAGAGGTGTTGTTTTTCGGTGTATTACAGAGACAGTGCTATACAAGATATATTAACGGGGTTGTACAGTAAATATGTAAAACTTCCTCTCTTTCTCTTTATCTTTGTGCTCCTTATCGCCTGCTCTCAAATTCGTTGGCTTCAGCGGCACATCAGCTTATAAATGAACATGAACAGGTGCATCTCAATAAATTAGAATGTCGTGAAAAAGTTCATTTTTTCTTGTAACTTATTTCAAAAAGTGAAACTTTCATATATTTTAGATTCATTACATGTAAAGTAAAACATTTCAAAAGTTTTTTTGTTTTAATTTTGATGATTAGTGCTTACAGCTCATGAAAGTCAAAAATCAGTATCTCAAAATATTAGAATATTTACATTTGAGTTTCAATAAATGACCATCTATACAGTATAAATTCTGGGTACCTCTCTTGTTCTTTGAAACCACAATAATGGAGAAGACTGCTGACTTGGCAATGATCCAGTAGATGAACATTGACACCCTCCACAAAGAGGGTAAGTCACAGAAGGTCATTACTGAAAGGTGTGGCTGTTTACAGAGTGCTGTATCAAAGCATATTAAATGCAAAGTTGACTGTAAGGAAGAATTTGGGTAGGAAAAGGTGCACAAGCAACAGGGATGACCGCAAGCTTGAGAATACAGTCAAGCAAAGCTGATTCAAACACTTGGGAGAGCTTCACAAGGAGTGGACTGAAGCTGGAGTCAGTGCATCAAGAGTCACCACGCTCAGACATCTTCAGGAAAAGGGCTACAAGACACTTCTGAACCAGAGACAACGTCAGAAGCATCTTACCTGGGCTGTGGAGAAAAATAACTGGACTGTTGCTCAGTGGTCCAAAGTCCTCTTTTCAGATGAAAGTAAATTTTGCATTTCATTTGGAAATCAAGGTCCCAGAGTCTGGAGGAAGAGTGGAGAGGCACAGAATCCATGTTGCTTGAAGTCCAGTGTGAAGTTTTCACAGTCAGTGATGATTTGGGCTGCCATGTCATCTGCTGGTGTTGGTCCACTGTGTTTTCTGAAGTCCACAGTCAACGCAGCCATCTACCAGGAAATTTTAGAGCACTTCATGCTTCCTTCTGCTGACAAGCTTTATGGAGATACTGATTTCATTTTCCAGCAGGACTTGGCACCTGCCCACACTGCCAAAGGTGCCAAAAGCTGGTTCAATGACCATGTTGTTACTGTGCTTGATTGGCCAGCAAACTCGCCTGACCTGAACCCCATAGAGAATCTATGGGGTATTGTCAAGAGGAAGATGAGAGACACCAGACCCAACAATGCAGATGAGCTGAAGGCCACTGTCAAATAAACCTGGGCTTCCATACCACCTCAGCAGTGCCACAAACTGATCACCTCTATGCCACGCCGAATTGAGGCAGTAACTAAAGCAAAAGGAGCCCCTACCAAGTATTGAGTTCATATACAGTAAATGAACATACTTGAAGGCCAACAATTCACTAAAAATCTTTTTTTTATTGGTCTTATGAAGTATTCTAATTTGTTGAGATAGTGAATTGGTGGGTTTTTGTTAAATGTGAGCCTAAATCATCACAATTAAAAGAACCAAAGACTTAAACTACTTCAGTCTTTGTGCACTGAATTTATTTAATACACGAGTTTCACAATTTGAGCTGAATTACTGAAATAAATGAACTTTTCCACGACATTCTAATTTATTGAGATGCACCTGTAAATGTTTACTTCAGTGGCCTCCGTTTTTACTTCTGTTTGACAGCGTGCTTTAAGCGGTCAGTTCAGCACCGTCATTCATTCACACTGGAATGTGATATTGACCACATTTGAAATTGATAATGTCAACAGCCAAAAATCATCTGGGCAATAAATTGGAATTGAGCACTAAATTTTGCAGTGCGAACGTAGCCTAAAGCCCGGCTCACACTGTGCGATTTTGGCCACGATTTGGTCGTCTGAGACAAATTTTTGAAAATCCTAAAAGATTCCTATAATCCTTGGCTAAAATCTGTAGTCTTTGATCGCTGGTTTGACATGTTCACAGACAACCGATTAATGGCTGTTGGATCAAATTTCACCTCCGACAAAATTCTGGCAGTGTCAGAAGATTTGGCGCACAGTCCTGCAGTGTGACTACCCCTATGATTAATTTCAAACTGTCTCCGTTTTTCAAGACAAGCTATGAGCAGAATTAATGCTAGAGAATTATCCTATCAGCCATAAACTCCAGCGCTCCCTTCCTCCGCTCACGGAACTCATCTGATATGTTGCCTTTTCTATATAAACACCGGTTGCGCCGCTGTTTTCATGTGGATGTGTAGAGCTGCACACACTATTCTTCTTAAATAGGCCGGTATTGCTGCCGTTCATATACTTTTCATGATAGCCAACAGTTTGGTCCCGCGTGTAATGCAGTTCGCAGTCACTGGACGTGTCCGGACAAGCTTTCTTGCGCGCACCTGTTTTTAACTTGTCTTGACTGTCGTACAGTCTGACATTAATGACAACTGAGATCCCATAGTGTGACATGATCATCATGTTCGTACAGTCTGACAAGTACAATCCTAAAGGACTTTTAAAAAATCGCACAGTGTGAGCCCAGCTTAACACACCTGATTCAAATTATTAGTAGAAACTGCAAGGCCTAAACTGGGTGTGTCCAATAAGGGAGATCTCCAAAATGTGCAGTGGTGGGGGTCCTACAGAACAGGTTTGAGAAGCACTGATCTAGAGAACTTCTGGACCAAGGTACTGATGATCTTAAGCAAACCTTTTCCTGCAGAGCCACTATCTTGCAGAGTTCAGCTTCATCTCTAATTAAACACATCTTAACCAGCTCATCAAGGTCTTTAGACTCACTAGAAACGTCCAGGCAAGTGTGTTGGAACAGTGTGGAGCCAAACTCCACAGGATGTTGGCCCTCCAGGAGCAGGATTGGATACTCTTGATCTTGATGTTGTAGCAGAACAAAGTAGGGAAAGCCTTAGGGAACTGGTTGGCATAGTGACAGATAACCAAGAAGAACTGGTACCCATAATTGTTCCTTTTTAATGGGCTCATATTTTCTGCGTAGATCACAGGTATTGGTTATAGAGGAACAAGATTTAGTCCTGCACATTAATGTACATGGCCAGGAGAAACTGATATGAAAGTATGTCTTCTGGTGGCAAAGGTGACAGAGTATGCAAGGAGAAGTATTAATTCTCAAACCATCTTAGGTACCACAATACATTTTCTATTTTCTACTGTATATAAGGGGTGTTCAGTCCTGCTCCTAGAGACCCACCTTCCTGTAGAGTTTAGCTTCAACTTGAATTAAATACACCTCTACCGTTAATTATGTACTGAAAGCAAAGCTGCTTTAAGACAAGTCTCCAAGGTTAGAAAAGGGCATAACACAATGGGTGCTTCTTACAAAGAAGGCTGCATCCTACGAAGGCTGCTACGTCATTAAATGTCACCGAAGGCCATCTCAATCAAAAGAATCCTTGGAAGAATCCTTGGAAGGATGTTTTGTGTCCTTCATTCAGCTGAATTTGAAGTATGCATGCGACGTATCCTTTGCGACCTTTGATCACTCACAATCCTTTATACACTTTCCAATTCACAAAAATAAACTGACAAAAACATCAATACTGAGCTTGAATTTATTATGAAATGTAAGACAAAAACAATAATAATATATTTTGTTTTGGTGTAAATTACTCACACTACTACTTAACTACTTAACACAAAACTGCCAATAATGTAAGCCACTGGGAGACTGTAGACGGCTGTGATTCATTGTATTGCATTAATAGAAAGCCAAATAATATAAAGATTTGTAATACAATGTATTATTCCAAAATTAAGTTTTATTAATATTTTTTTATGCTGTGATGGTGAGAGCGGGAACATATGTGTATAACCACTCGCATTTACTAGACTGTCTCATTCTGGTGTTTAATGCCGAGGAGGACTCTAGCCTACAAGTCTCTAAAGGACTGAACTAGGAGGAGCCTCGATAGGATGTAGTTCAATTTGAGAAACACCCATATGGTATGCAAAGAAGGAGACCAGAGGCAGTTTTTTTTAAAAGGATGTCAGTGGCTTAACTATGCTTGATAAACTGTGGGAAAGCAGCTTATCATTTAATGAATCATCAGCTACTCTTCAACATGTTTGCCAATAAACATTTGTTTTGGATTTATCTGTTTTTAGAGCTTACACAGAAAAATGTTGTATAAGGAAAGTCAAAGACAATGCCACAGGTGGGATTCAGTTCATGACACTTCAAATTCATTTCTGTGGTATCTGTGAAGTGTGATAGACTGTTGCACAACAGAACAGTGATTCATTGATGCCTAGGCTGTTATGTGATTGGTTATAAAACCAACATACAAAACTACCAAATTTTGCTATAAGTTTGATCGCAACATATAATCATTGCTGTTAATAGTTTTCACTGTCTGTTTGATTATATGACATTAACTAACTGCTTGATTTTTACCATACATTTCTGCCATATGGACATCGACTTGAGATAGTCACCACTGATAAGCTACTACTAAATATAATGTAGAAAGTTAAATTTTCTGTAAAGCTGCTTTGCAACAATTTGCATCGTGAAAAGGGCTATACAAATAAACTTGAATTGAATTGAATTATAAAATGACACATGTTATTGGCCATTACACTTTCTTCAAAAGTACTGAAGAGCTGTTGACCTTGGTATCTCCCAATAATAAGACCATATTTGCAGGCGTGTTGGAGAAGGTTGGAGCTAAACTCTGCACCAGTTTGGCCCTTCAAGAGCAGAACTGGACACCTTGCTCTAATTTGATAATAATATTCCATTCTCTAGAATATTTTCATTAAACATAGGTACAGTAGACGAGTTGACCTTCTCTCCACATGCTTTAAAAAGGGGCTTCAAAGACTGTTTAATCTCTTTTGGGTGTGCTTAATCCTGCTCCTAGAGATCTACCTGCAGATTCAAATCTAATCAAACACACCTAAACCTAATCAGAGGTTTGGGATTCATACAAAGATAAAAGATAATACCGTTAAAGCTGTGGTGTTAAATCCTATACCTGAAGGACCTTCTCCCTGCAGAGTTCAGTTCCAACCCTATTCAAACACACCTGAACCAGCCATAACAAACCAGTGTACTGGAGTAGGTTGCAACTAATGGTGTGTATCATTTGTACTTGGAAGTTGGAAATTCTTCGCAACACTCCAACTTCAAAATATTGACTTATGACCTCTCTACTGGAACATGGTACATTTGCGTGTAAAACCATTCCCAGCTCTGAAATCCGACTTCCAAGGTAACACCCACACCCACACCCACACACTGTGAAGACACACCCGGAACATTGGGCAGCCCAGGGAGCAGTTGGGGGTTCGGTGCCTTGCTCAAGGGTCTCACCTCAGTCGTGGTATTGAGGGTGGAGAGAGCGCTGGACATTCACTCCCCCCACCGACAATCCCTGCCGGACCTGAGACTCAAACCCACAACCTTTGGGTTTCAAGTCCGACTCTTTATCAGTTAGGCCATGACTGCCCCATCAAATAAGCAAATAAGGATAGATAGGAAAACAAGGGAATTGGGTTTCATATACTGACCTAATACATTAACAGTTTATAAATCAAGCAAAATTGCATCTTAGCAGCAGCAGCTTTAACATTATGAACAAACTCTATTTATTGTTACACTAGTTAACAATTAAAAGAGTTAGCAGCATCTTCATCCTGGTATTGAGTGTTTTCAGAACTCCAGAAGTCCTCTTTCTTTGATTAGGCTTTGATTAGTTTGAATGTAGTCAAGAATTGTTGTCAGTTCTAATTTAAATTATGAGCAATTTGTAGTTTGGAAAGTTGGAAGTTCTTTTTTTTAAGTGTGTGTTGTGCAATTAAGTCGTTTGTGCGATACAGTTGTCTGAATCAGGGCCCGAGGTCAGACTGCTCCTCCATCTCCTCTTTGAAGTGTTGTACAGGTCAAAACCCAATGATGGTAGAGTCCTTTTAAGTGGTGATAGGTCTTAGTCAGTGTCTCTCCAGGGGGTGTTGCTGATTTTCTGAAGTGTGTCTCAGGGGAAATGTCAAACTTCATCAGCACTGCTTACTTCAGATTGTTGTTGGTTCAGGAGGAATAGTGCAGTTTAATTCCCTTTAGTCACACTACCTTCACCTAAAACACATTTTAGGTGCCTCTTGTTCAAATGCATGTTCAGTCATTATGTGTTAGCATAATATGATGGAACTGTAATGGAAATCATCCAGCCTTTAAATGTGTATCCAACAATTAAACAATTTACTAAACTTTAATTAAAAATGTTTATGTTAGTATAGAAAGATATTAAGAATTGTTTTTAGAAAATCTATATAAAAATGTACTTCATTTTTCATTTTCATTGGCAAATATTTTTTGTTGTTGTAAGCATAAACCTCACTATGTTGTGTTATTGTGTTTATGATTATAACTTTTTCTCTGAAAATAGTCTTGATATCTGTTCCAGTTATGTTTCTTAAATTAATTTATCTAAAGATATCTAGATATTTTTAATGGAACAAGTGTAATCTGAACTGTGGCCTAGCATGCATCATACGTGCTCTTACAAGTCCATAGAAATTAGTTCAAAATATACATCCAGTTTATCATAAGTAATGTTTGTACCAAATATTTCATAGACATACAAACTTTACAAACAAATTACAGATTCAAAATAAAAATGACCACATGCACAATAAAATATAAATACTTAATCTCAATAAATGCTTTACTCATTTTCACATAGTATGTTCAGAATGTTAAAATTGGAAAAATTGGGATTAGCTCATTAATTATTTTAGCATCTGAACTCCTGGAATATTTGTCACAGAAAATGTTCTAAATGTTCAACCATTTTTTAAGCTTTTCTTCTGTAGCATATTATTAAATAAGGCAGGACTTTGATAAATGATCAATTGTGATTCATTGATTAATTTCAGAAATGTTATTTAAAAAATATAACACTTAAAATGTAATGATTTATATTGTAATAATTAGGGAAAAATATAAGGGAACATATTAGGTTCTTGTACATATCAGGCCAAAGGGGCAACAAGGACACAAGATCAACACTCTGCCTCAATTTTATGTGATCAGACAGATTGTGACTGTGAGCATAAATCAGATTAGGCAGGTCCTGTTTCTCTCCCTCTCTGTAGTCTCATTAGATGCTAAAGCATTCATGTCATCTCAAGTTTGAGGGCCATTCTTTACACTTGACAGGATGCCTATCTCAAAATCCTAAGGCCACATAACACTGCTATCAAGCAAAATGGCTAACAGCAGATTTACTAATTATCTAAGGGCACTTGAAACGTATAGCCCGCTGGTGTCACTGTTTACTTGTCCATGCTGTCTGTGTTGTTTTAGCACCCAGCTCACTAATAGAATTATGCTAATCATGTAACAGTGCAAGCCCAATGAATTAGTGCTGAATGCAGTTTGCATTCTCCAATTCTTCTTCTTGCAGGTTGTTTTGTGTGGAAGTACAGAACAGTATCAAGTTTCTATCTAGCCAGGATCTAGCAAACTTTATTGGGACTTTGCTGCATTATTCCATTGCTGCAATCCAGAACCTTGATCTGGCTATTTAAAAGGCAGAACATGTGCTTGACTGCACCACACATCTGGATATTTCTAGTTATAATGCTCTTCTCCATTATTTGATTACTATTTGGTTATGGTCATTAAGTCTTATAAGCATCATTCTTCTTTTCCAGTGGCAGGTGGTAGCCCTCAATTTTGCAAACAACTTTAAATACTAATAAATCATAAAGTATGTGCACATTTGCACTTTTAGTGTGCAGAGTGCATTGTCCATAGCAAAGTATTATGTCTCTTCTTTTTTAATACATATATTATAATATGTAGGGCTGAAGCTATCGAATATTTTAGTAATCGAGTATTCTACCGAAAATTCCAGCGATTAATCGAGTAATCGGATAAGAACAACTTTTTCTTTATTAAAGAGCAATACTAAATATACAAGAGAAAATAAGACAGGTCTCTTAAAATGAACAAGTAAATTGTTTCCGTTTTAGAAAAATTAACATTTTTATTGCTGAAATTGCATATATTAATAAATGTGAAAACTAAACCCATTTAGTGCATTTAATTGCCATAATACATTCACAATGCAAATACAAATATATAAAAAATATAAAAATCAATTTCAAATTACTTTAAACTTTAAGGTAAACATAGTACAACCTAAAACTAAGACAAAACATCTAAATAATAGTAATAAAAAAATATATAATAAAACCTAAACATTGTGCAACTTAACTTTCAAGTTTCAGCCTAACTACAGCTCAGGCGTGACACAAGCCTTTACTGTCTTCTTAGAAGGCTTTGTGGCTTTTGTAAGAGGCAAAAATTAGTGGGCAGGAAGCTAACGTGGAACAAAAACGTGGAGTCCATACACATAACATTTATTAACACATTTTTCAGCAACATGAAATTAAAGTTATTTGGAGAATAAACCCTCTTAAATGTCTCTCTGCATACTTTGTGTGTGTGTGTGTGTAATCCTTTAAAGGAGCATGTGGTTGCAAACACAGTGCTCTGTGTGTAGTTACAGTAAATGGTAGGGATGCACCGAAATGAAAATTCTGGGCCGAAACTGAGAATTCTGGATGTGCTTGGTCGAAAACCTAAACCGAAAATGCTTTGTAATAATATATATTTTTTTATTAAATAATATAAAGTAATTTTGTAAGACTTTTTAATTTAACTCAATTTTAATGACACAGAATTTAAAAGCCACAAGCCAATAAAATAACCACACTTTTATTGAAAGAAAATTGGACAGAAAATATATTAATATTAAATATCAATGTATTATTTTTATTCAGTTCAATGCAACAGAATCAGACATAACTGTTGTTGTTGTTGCTTTTCACAAATTATCCAAATAATGTATAGTCCTGCAAACAGGGTTTTTCTTTTCTCAAAATGTGGCGGAGGTGATACCATCCTGATCATGTGCACACAATGTACTCACCCTTCAACTGCCTGAAACAAACACTTTTTACACACAACGTATTTTAGGTGTTATAATAATTATAGCTATGATCAAAGAAAATGATAATTATAAAGTTATGTTTTATTTTCTGCCACCTAATGTTTCATTATTTATTCTTAAAATAGCCTTATGAAATATTTTATTTTTCCTCAGAAATTCTGTATTGTGTATCTGGTTATCAAATGAAGGCATAAAACATTAATTTAATTTATCTTTAAATTATTGAAAATTAAACTTTTTGGCATTTTTTGGATTTACTATTGAAGTTAAAACATGGAAGAAATGTTGTGTGATCATTCCTTAAAAAATAAAGTTTTCATAATTTTAGTAGTAGTAGTAGTAGTAGTATGTACATTCTGCTGAACAATAGTAATATATTTCTGCTGCAATGTCTTTAAATTAAACCGGACTTTTATTTTGACGGGTTGCCGTGAATATGATATGAAGCTAGTTTTACTCAAATGAAACGGTGAGACGCTGATGAAGTGACTCTCAGATCAGTTCTGGAGATGTTGTTCATGTGTTTATGTCCTCATTGAGATGGCAGATGCTGAGATCACAGAAAGCGTCACGCGCGCTTCAGTGTGTGTGTGGTAAAGGAAAATGTCTGCCATTCATTCATACAGAGATATGATCGCGTAATATGAGTTAATGCTCATTAGATCGCGTAAATCAGTGAAAAATGAATAGAAATGATGATTCTGTGTAAATAAACATCAAGTAAACATAAAAACCCTGGCAAAGCTATATTATCAGCACATGTGAGCGGAGCGGAGCGGGGAGCAGATCAGTGAAGGAGATGTTATTAGCGTTGCTCAGTACAGCTGTACTACATACAGTATGTCACAGCACAGCAGCGCTACTGCAAACAGGAACAAGTATACTGTATACTACATAGAAATTTCCTGTTGGCGCGTTATTTGAGCGGACTATGCTTTTCCGGTGAGCATGAGCGGTAACTGAGCAGAATGCACATTGGTAGAGCGGAATATTGAATGGAGCGTCACACTGTGCAGTGATCACGGCTGGAAACCTGAACAATCAGTGCATCCCTAGTAAAATGGACTAAACGATTCTTCGAGGCACATAATTTGCCTCGAGGATTTTTTGTATTCGAATTACTCAAGTTACTCGAGGAATCGTTTCAATCCTAATAATATGTAAGAAAAATTATTTATAACAAAGTTGGCATGTCCTTCTCAGAGCAGTTGAGTGAGAGAGTTACAACAAGGTAAGCTCGAAACGCTCAATAGTCACGTGATTCAATTAGACTTCAAAAAGTTCCAGGAAGTTCATAGGGGGCAATTGGAATACATTGAGTTAGAGAGACAGAACTGCAATTTTTGGTAATTAGTAGACAATAAATGCATTTATTTACAATATTTATAAAATACATTAACATGTAAATGTAGTATATGTTGTATCAGTTTTGTTTTTAAAAGATAAAATCAGCTAATATTTGAGGATTAATGTGGTCGGCTTCTTACCTGCCTTGTTAACATACTTTAGGCTGAAGTTACCTTGGAAAAAGTCCATGTTTTCTATATAAACGACAGCAAATGTGGTCTTTTGACAAGGTAACTTCAGCCTATATATATATATATATATATATATATATATATATATATATATATATATATATATATATATATATATAGTACCGTGAAAAGGTTTTTACCCCCTTCCTGTTTTTTTTTTTTTTTTGCATATTTGTCACACTTAAAAGATTCAGATCATCAAACAAATTGTATATTACACAAAGATAATGCAAGTAAATACAAAACGCAGTTTTTAAATGATGATTTCATTTATTAAGGGAAAAAAGCTGTCCAAACCTACCTGGCCCTACGTGAAAAATGAATTACCCCCTCCTGTTAAATCATGAAAGAACTGTGATTAACCACATTATTTTAGAAAGCTGAGTTAAATTTCACTAGCCAAACCCAGGCCTGATTACTGCCAGACCTGTTGAATCAAGAACTCACTTAAATAGGACCTGTCTGACAAAGTGAAGCATGCTTAAAGAGCAGCACACCATGCCACGATCTAAAGAAATTCAAGATCAGATTAGAAACAGTTGACATGTATCAGTCTGGAAAGGGTTATAAAGCCATTTCTAAGGCTTTGAGAATCCAGCGAACCAAGGTCAGAGCCATTATCCACAAATGGAGAAAACTCGGAACAGTGGTGAACCTTCCCAGGAGTGGCCGGCCAACAAAAATGACTCCAAGAGCGCAATGACGACTCATCCAGGAGGTCATATTTTCGCATGTTTTTTTTTCTTGTGCACCAGTCAATTATTAATTTATAAAAATAGATTCATAGTATATTCAAATGTGTGTGTGTGTATATATATATATATATATATATATATATATATATATATATATATATATATATATATACTCTATAATAAATAACTCAAAACATTGTTTTTACACATTTAATCATATTTTATGTATGTTGACTTTTGTTATGCACTTATTTACAGCAATGGTAAATATACATTTATAATAAACTAAAAAGCATGTTGTCCTTGAACAGTCTCCACCATAGTTTGCTCTGCTGCATGGGAGTGCTCACTCACAGAAAGGAGCGTGAATGTACGGTTTCACATTTATTTGTATAGCACTTCACATTTATTTGTATAACACTTTTTATTATACACTTTGTTTCAAAGCAGGTTTACAGAAAATGAATGTTTCTACATTACAAATAAGAGTTCTTTTAACAGGTGTAACTGTGTCAACAGTTTTTGTTACATGGAAATATGATTTTCAAAAGACAAGTTGCTGTTAATACCCAAATTTTTGACTGCAGAGGAAGTAACAGTACCTCCGTCTAGATGCAAATTGTAATCTAAGAGATTCTGTGTACTGTTTTTTGGTCCAATAAGTAATATGTCGGATAAGTAGGATAAGTGTCTTATCCAAATTTAACAGGAGAAAATTATTGGTAATCCAATCTTTTACATTTTTAACACACTCTGTTAGCTTAGATAATTTAGAAGTTTCATCTGGTCTTGTTGAAATATATAGTTGAGTATCATCAGCATAACAGTGGAAACTAATCCTGTATTTTCTAATAATATTACCAAGGGGCAACATGTATATTGAAAATAGCAGAGGGCCTAGGACAGATCCTTGCGGCACTCCATACTTTACTGGTGATAATTGAGATGATTCCCTGTTTAAATAGACAAAGTGGTAACGATCGGACAGGTAGGATCTAAACCATCTTAAAGCCTGCCCTTGAATACCCGTATAGTTTTGCATTTGATCTATGAGTATGTCATAATCTATAGTGTCAAATGCAGCACTAAGATGAAGTAAAACTAGCAATGAGATGCAGCCTTGGTCTGACGCAAGAAGCAAGTCATTTGTAATTTTAACAAGTGCCGTTTCTGTGCTATGATGGGGCATGAAACCTGACTGAAATTCTTCATAGATGTCATTTTTTGCAGGAAGGAGCACAATTGAGCAGACACAACTTTTTCTAAAGTTTTAGACATAAATGAAAGATTTGAAATGGGTCTGTAATTTGACAGTTGCCTAGGATCTAGTTGCAGTTTCTTAATAAGAGGTTTAATAACTGCCAGTTTGAATTGTTTTGGGACGTGACCTAGAGATAGCGACGAGTTAATAATATTGAGAATAGTTTTTTCTGCTACAGGTAACAACACTTTCAGTGATTTAGTGGGTACAGGATCTAATAAACATGTTGTTGGTTTAGATGCAATGATAAGTTTATTTAGCTCTTCTTGTCCTATAGTTGTAAAGCACTGCAGTTTTTCTTTGGGTGCGACGAATGAAACTGAATTACAAGACGCCGTAGATTCTACATTTGTTATTGTATTTCTGATGTATTATCTATTTTATCAGTGAAGAAATTCATAAAGTCATTACTATTAAACTGTGAGGGAATATTTAGTTCTGGTGATGTCTGATTATTTGTTAATCTAGCCACTGTGCTAAATAAAAACCTAGGATTGTTTTGGTTATTTTCTATGAGTTTGCGGATATGCTTGGCCATGGCAGTAGCAGGACATACTGTTTTTCCACACAATTCTAAAAACTTCCAAGTTAGTTTTTCTCCATTTGCACTCAAGATTACGAGTTTCTTTCTTGAGAGAATGGGTAGGCCTATTACTGTTGTACCATGGTGCAGTATGTTTTTTCTAACCTTTTTTAATTTGATGGGGGCAACAGCTTCTAATGTATTAGAGAAGATAGTGCCCATATTGCTAGTCATCTTGTCTAGTTAATGTGTATTTATGGGTACACAGAGCAGTTGAGATAAATCAGGCAGGTTATTTGTGAATCTATCTTGAATCTAAAACAATAGCTCTACCTGGACGATAACGCAGAGCCATATTGTTAATATCAGTAATACGCAGCATGCATGATACAAGGTAATGGTCAGTAACATCATCATTTTGAGGTACAATACCTATCAATTCCATGCGATATAAAAATCTAGTGTATGATTAAAACGATGAGTGGGCCCGGTGACATTTTGCTTGACTCCAAAAGAGTTTAGTAAATCTGTAAATGCAAGTCCTAACGCATCATTTGTATTATCAACGTGCATGTTGAAGTCTCCAAAAATTAGAGCTTTATCAACATTAACCAATAGGTCTGAGAGGAAATCTGCAAATTCTTTTAGGAAATCTGTATACAGCCCTGGCGGTCTATACACAGTAGCCAGAGCAAGAGATAGGATAGATTTATTTTGCATATATGACAGTGTAACATTAAGTAGAAGTATTTTAAATGAGTTAAACCTGTATCCTGTTTTCTGAGTAACATTGAGAATATCACTATATATTGCAGAAACACCACCGCCACGACCAATCCGACGGGGCTCATGCTTATAACAGTAACTTGGTGGAGTAGACTCATTTAGACCAATATAATCATTTGGTTTGAGCCAGGTTTCAGTCAAGCAGAGTATATCAAAACTATTATCTGTGATCATTCATTTACAATAACTGCTTTGGGTGCGAGTGATCTAATGTTTAGGAGCCCAAGCTTTAAAAATTGTTTTTGTTGAGAGGGATCATGTGACCCTTCGACAGCGATGCAGGCTTAGTCTTTCGCTCTGCTCACTTTGCCACATATTGTGTGATCCTGTCAGTAAAATTTAAACCACTCTGCATTGGACCCATCACGAGTGCTTCAGACAAAGGGGATCGGAAAAGAGAGATTGAGCAATAGCCAATGAAGAAAAAATTCAGAGATTCCACCATCTCCAGAGAGAACCTCGACGATGCTATTGCTAACGGTGTTAAGCTAGCACTTAAAGAACAGCAGAGCACTTTGAATTTGGTTGTGAATTCGTCAGTAAGAGATGCGATGGACTCGATGCTGATTCCAGCACTGCGCGAACTGCGTGAGGTCATGCAAGTGACCAACAAGTCTGTTAAAGAGCTAAGAGAGGAGTTTGAGGCCATAGTTACCACGGCGAAGCAGACACGTGACCACGTTGATTCTGTTCAGGCAGATGCACGTGAGGATAGAAGGGTAGAAGAAGATGACGGATATTGAAGATAGGGGCAGGAGGAACAATGTTCATCTGGTGGGGCTGCCAGAGGGAGCGGAGGGTACCAATGCAGCTGGGTTCCTCAGAGTTAATCTTTCCAAGTCGATTCCTTCCTTGAGGGGCCGTGACATTGAGATTGATCGGGCACATCGCGTGTATGATGGAGGGAGGGGCTCCGATCGGCTGCGCACTCTCATCTTCCGTGTACTAAGATGGCATGACAGATCGGAAATCCTGAAAGGTGCCAGGCAGGCTTATCCGGTGAAATGCGCACAGGACAATGTCACACTTCTATTTTTTCCCGACTTTAGTCCAGCTACAGCGATCAGGAGAAAGGCATTTAATCCGGTTTTGAAGAAGATGACAGCGCTTGGTCTCCAGCCCTTCCTCATCTATCCGGCGGTAATTAAACTACGGCACAAAGGGGAACAGAAGAGCTTCGATTCCCCTCAGAAAGCGGAGGATTTTATCAGCTCCCTGTCTCAGCAGCAGACGTATGCCGATGCTCTGCGGGGGGGCGGCGGGGGAACAGACATACTGTCTCTCCGGCCCGGTGGGAGGAGCTTGATGGCCGGGACAGACATGGTCCTAGCTGCACAGGGGGGGATGGTGGCAGGATGGACATGGACACTTGCTAGACCTGTTTTTTGCTTTTTCTTCTCCCCTCTCTCCTACTGGGATATTGTCTCTATATATCCGGTGCAACGATCTCATTGCTGGTAAGACTGACACTCCTTTTCTTTTCTTTTGGAGGGGACTAATGGAGAGTAGGTTTAATTAAAAATATATATATATATATATATATATATTTGGCTGTGTGAGCCTATCGGGAGACATGTCTTGCGTTGGAGTGGATCGGTCACGAACCATCACTATTTTTTGTTGCTCAGTCAGACCTATGTTCTCGGTAATGTGTGGTCTGAATTGTTCCTTGTTTATGATTGTCGGTTTTTCATGTTTTTATGTTGTTTTTTATTTTTATTTTTTACAACAGACATTTATACTTTTATTTATTTTACCTTATTTCTAAAGGGATTTTTCATCTAGGAGGTTTGGTATCTGAAATGCACATCAGTGTTTACATGCTATTTACAGAATGGAGGTGCTTCTGTTTTTTTCATTTATTGAATACAATCTTGGGATTACGAATATTCAATGCATACTCTAAATATTTTATCACTGAATGTGAATGGTTTAAATTCTGCTGTTAAACGAACCCGTGTGTTAGAATATTTACACTGTAAATCTATTTCCTGTGCCCTAATTCAAGAGACACATTTAAAACAATCTGACGTGGCACGTTTCCAGAATAAGTATTATAAATTAGCAGCTTTTTCCAGAGCTCAAAATAAAACTAAGGGGGTGCTTATCCTTGTAAACCGGAAGTTAAATTTAACGATTGAACACCTTGGTAGTGATGAGAAGGGTAGATTTGTTTTTATCCGATGCAAGATATATAATAATAGGTTAGCATTGGTCTCTATTTATGGTCCGAATGAGACAGACAGTGCATTCCTTACACAAATTTCCAAAACTCTACTTGCGGAGATTGTTTGCCCTCTAGTGGTGGGTGGTGATTTTAATGCTGTCATAAATCCTGCTTTAGATAAATCTCAATCTGATACAGCAGCCAATCCATCCTCTAAATTGCTGAATAAATTTATCATTGAGCTTAACTTAATCGATCTTTGGAGAATTCAGAATACTAAAGCTAAGGACTTCACTTTTTTTTCTAATAGACACAAGACTTTCTCTAGGATAGACTACATATTTCTCAGCCCATCTTTAATTTCATCTAATTCCTCCATCTCTATATTACCAATTTTATGATCTGATCATTCTGCTGTGTTGTGTAGTGTTCCTCTTTCCGATGTTAAAGCCAAGTCCCCTAGATGGCGCTTTAACATATCATTATTAAGTAATCAGACTTTCATTACTTCCCTAAAATAATATATTAAGGAATTTCTTGAAATTAATATGCCCTCTGATGTGGATCCTCAAATACTGTGGGAAACGACTAAGTGTGCTATACGAGGTTTCTGTATATCTTTCTCTTCTACTCTTGCCAAAGCGAAAACTCACCAGTTTACACAATTAGAAAATAAAATCCAATCATTACAAAACCTACAAAAACAAAATTTTACTGAGCAACAGGCTACACAGCTGTCCTCTTTAAAAGAAGAATATGACTTACTTTCACACTCAAAGGCGGAATTTATTTTACATAGGACTAGGCAAAAATATTATTTAGAATCAGAGAGAGACCTAGTCATTTATTGGCCCTTAGGTTGAAAGAATGCGAGTCTAAGGCATATATTAGTGCAATAAAATCATCAGATGATCAGGTCACCACGAATCCTGTGGCAATTAATTACATATTTAAAGGTTTTTACACAAATCTGTATAAAGCCGAAACAGATTTTGATGAACAAATTTGTAAGCAGTATTTAGATAAATTGGAACTGCCTCGGATCTCACAGATAGATAAAGAATCTTTGGAGGCCCCATTAAGTTTGGAGGAACTCCACGTCTCTCTAAAAAGCATTCAAAAGGGCAAATCGCCGGGTCTAGATGGTCTCCCCCTGAATTATATTTAGAAATTTGGGATTTGGTAGGGATACTTATGCTTAACTCATTTAATTTTGCAATTGAACATGGTGTATTTCATAGAGATCAAAAAACTTCACTGATTTCATTACTTCTTAAAAAAGGGAAAGATCCATTAGATTGTTCCAGCTACAGACCGATTTCGCTTATCCCATGTGATCTAAAAATCTATGCTAAAGTTTTTGCTTCTCGTATGGAGAAGGTAATTCATAGTCTGATCAAGGAGGACCAAACTGGTTTCATTAAGGGGCGCAATGCATCTGACAATATGCGTCGACTCCTTCATATTCTTGACTTTGCGGACTCCCACCCAACCCATGTGCGGCCTTTTCACTTGATGCAGAAAAAGCCTTTGACAGGCTAGAGTGGAATTATATGTGGGCAGTTCTGCAATGTTTCGGCTTCGGTGAACACTTAATTTCTATGATTAAGACATTATACCACTCACCTGCAGCATCAGTCATAACTGGTAATATTATTTCCCCCTCATTCCCTTTGCAGCAGGGAACGAGGCAGGGGTGTCCGCTTTCCCCCTTATTGTTTTGCTATCTCTTGAACCCTTAGCGCAAGCCATCAGGAAATCTGAAGTATCGATTAAGATTCATGATCATAATCATAGTATTTCATTATACGCTGATGATATTATTCTATATTTAGACCACTTTGATGTTTCAGTCTCTAGTATAATTAAGGAATTTGATAATTTTAGTAGCCTATCAGGATATAAAATAAATTGAAGCAAATCTGCTTTAATGCCAATTAACAATGTTAAGGTTAATTCTTCTATTCCCTCATTTATCCCTATTAAGGAATCTTTCATCTATTTGGGCATTACCATATATAAAAACATTCATAAGATTGCCAGAGACAATTTTAATAACATTTTAGTTAAGGTCAAAAATGATATTCAAAGATGGAAGAATCTTAAAGTCTCTCTCCAAGGAAGAATCTCCACTGTTAAGATGAATTTGTTACCTCGATTTAATTTTTTTTTTCTCTATGCTACCACTTTCTCCCCCTCCAGGTTACTTTAAGGAGATCAACTCCATAATTTCTAAGTTTATCTGGAATAATAAATGTCCCAGAATTAAACTTACCACATTACAACATCCTAATAGCGCAGGAGGACTGGCTGCACCAAATTTTGAATTATATTATTGGTCGTTCCAGCTTAAAGCTCTTCATAATTGGGTTGATCCTCAATCTACAGTTTCATGGAGGATGATTGAAGCTGACAAGGTTAAACCAAATAGACTTCAAGATATTTTATTTACTGGCACAGGAAAAAAAGGGGATGATTATAAATTTGGTCCGGTTGTGGCTAACTCTATTAAAATCTGGAAAATGGTTGTACATCGGATAGGTGGACCCTTCAAATCTTGTAACAGTACTCCTTTATTGCACAATTTTAATTTTGTATGTGGAAATCGTCCATTTGTCCAACCCTCTTGGCCTTCTTTAGGTGTAAACACGTGCGGGGATATATATGATAACCAGGGCCTCTGTTCATTTCAGACATTAAGAACCAAATTTTGTCTACCAGCATCTGCATATTTTGTTTTTCTTCAATTACTTACGTTCTGCTCTCAAAGCGTATGGCGTTCCATGGGCATCTTCTATTTCCTCTCATCCTATGCGGAACTGGATTGCACCATCTGCTGGTCGGCCATCTGTTTCCTTAATATATAATAAAATTATTGATTGCATTACAAAACCTCTTTCTATTAAAACTATTTGGAATAGGGAATTATCTGACCTTAATTTATCTGTCGACTGGGAGAGAGTGTGGTCTAATCTCAGCTTAACATCTAAAAATCTGGCTCATCGTCTTATTCACTTCAAAGTCATTCATAGAGCATACATAACTCCTTACAAAAAATTTAAAATGAAACTACAGTCAAATTTGAACTGCCATATATGTAACACTACATCATCAGGCACTTTTCTGCATATGTTTTGGGAATGTCCTGTTGTCATCAGTCTATGGACACATGTAAACCTGGTTTTGTCATCATTACTGCAAATTGATTGGTCTGTTAACCCAAGTTTGTGTCTTCTTAATGATGATTCTGGTCTCTGTATTAGTTCAATGCAAAATAAAATTGTCACATGTCAGTTTCCATTTAGTTCCTGTTTTGCCCTTATTTGGTGTTTCCTGTCCTTGTTTCTTGTAATTAGTTAATCTAGTTTAGTCTTCCCACCTGTGTTCTATTAATTATCTTGTTTACTCTTTTGTTCCCTGTTCCTTTATAAGCTTCCTGTTTGGTTATCCAGTTTGTCGAGTCTTAAAGTTTCAGTATAGTTGTTAACGTTGTTATTTGTTTAAGTATTCTCTATTAAAGAATCTGATTACTTCAACTCCTTCGTCTTCCTGTTTTCCTGGATCAGCAATACTGTTACAAAAATGGTATTTGCTGGTTTTACAGCTGTGAAGAAGACAATAATACAGAACTGGTTTACACCACACATGTGTAGAAAAACATATTGGATCTGTAGCCTCCTGCAAATAGTGACGTGTGAATGTACAACGGCGCGAGTCGGTGGGGCCAGGCCTTCGACCATTGATGCTTGGCAGTGTTTTTTGTTAGATATACGTGATTGTATAAAGGAGTGACTTTTGTGTTCTTGTTGTCCTTCCCTCTCTCCCTCCCTTTTGATTGGACCTTGAGATGTTGAGTATGTGTCTGTTGTTTAGTTTTGTTATATTTTGGAAGCTATAGTGTTATGTGTGAAAAAAAATAAAATAAAAAATTGTTGATAACAAAAAAAAAAAATTTTTGTTCATTTATTTAGCATGTTTCCGGTTTAATCACGATCAGATTTTTACTAGATCCTGCATTAAATTTATATTTTGACCTCACTATTCGGGGAACAGACCCAGGGTCTGTGGTGTCCCGGCGCCGGAGTGAAGGAGGCCTGGGAAGATCGTATCCTGGGTGCACGGTGCCTGTGTAGAGAAACACATGTAGTAGAGGTGGTTAGAGTAAAGTGTTAGTATCGTGCTGTATACTTCCCCGGACTTGTGAGCGTCAGCCCGGAATGTTTCCAGTTTCTCTCCGCTCCCTCAGCTGGGCTTGCTTCTCCAGCTGCTTGTGGATCTGCTTCTCCACGGCCTTCAGCTTGAGCTGCACCAAGTGCTGGCGATGCTAACAGGCTATAAGATAGTAGCGAACTCGGGAAATCAAAATAAAACTAGTGATAATGAGGAGCTCCGATTATTTTTTTTTTGTTGTAGAATCCAGTAGGATATATTCACATGTTATAGAAATGAAAATTATGTTGTATAATATTGATTTTAGATTAGAAAATAGACAATAAATAATTAACTTGACAGAGCTCCAACTCAAAACACGCGGCAGCAACAAATAGAGGTCCTCTGGGAAAGACTTGCAAAACCCAGTGAGCTGAGACTCATTGTGAGAGTGATATCTCATTACATGGAGTCTTCAGGTGGTTCTTGTTCTGAAAGCAAGATAGAGAAGGAGAAAAACACAGGAGAAATGGTTAAGTGATGCTCCATCACATTTCAGTCCTGTGGCATCACTGCTCCCTCAACACAGTACGTCTATAGTAGCGAAGACGTTTAAGTATAAAATACAGTAATAATGTACAGGTTTGCTGCGATTACTTCTATAATACAGTAGTGGTGGTATATAATACATTTTTAGAAATTTAGCCTTGTATGATTCTGAAATGAAAACTGCTATTTTAAACTTTTCTTTAAACATTCTCACTTAGGTCCATCAGCATTCTTTGCAATAAATCCAAGTATATTAAATAACTCCCCACCAGCAAAAATCACGTTTAAAAGCCTTTATTACACAATGATGAATAAAACTGCATGAAGAGAATGAATAACATCCCGTAAATCTACTAATTAAGTGAGGAATAATCTAATAATAATCTGTTTTAATGCACAAGGTAATTTGATTAGCTATGCTGATAATATAAAATTTTATTCTATAAATGCCTTACCTTTTAAAAGTTCATCACAGCGGTCTCCTCTGCTGCATCTCAACGGCACTGATAGTATTAGTCCTAACTTCCGGGAACTATTGAGCGGCTCCATGATCCGCTATTGCTGTAAAAAAACTAGTCCATTGGAGTGAATGGTGTTGACGTGATGTCGCTGTCTCTCAATGGCTCTGGTCCCTCTCATACCTTAAAGAGGTACCATGGATTTGAATTCATGGTTTTTCTGAGACATTATTTTTTTTAATTTCCATATATTTGATAGCTGTATGTTCCACACCATATTAGAGCAATTTATTGTAGTTCAGCCTCAGTATCTTCATCTAAAACACATTTTCTTTTTTTCTTTTTACACATTTTGCTGCCTCTTGTTTAAATGGTTTGTTCAAAAATTTTGTTAGTGTGATATTGTGATGTAAATTATATTCAGTCTTTGAATTTGGGTCGCAACAACATAAAACGGTTCATTTCAGCAATTAATTACATTTTGTTTATGAAAGTCTAAATGTGGTTTAACTTTTAAATACTGGGTCTAGTGTAATAAACTATTTTAAATGCATAGCAATAAAGTAAATTAATATTATGAATAACAAGCATTGTGATTAATTATTTTGCCACTCCAGTTCAAGAATGAGACAATAATAATAATTTACTTAATATGCAGCCTAATGCACATAGATAAGAGGTGTGTTTGTACTGCAAATAATGCCAATTACTTAATTAAAATATGTATCGGTGTCTGGTTTAACTGCAGCATGATTAGTGGAAAAAAAAAGCTGTTTAGTGAATTCATCCTTGAATGTTAATCATAAATCTGGGCATTGGTGTTAGAAAAATGAATGCACGTTGTTCACATTATTTTCATAGATGGAGAGGGAAAAGCCTAAAAGCAAAGTGGGATTCTAATCTCTATCCGTGGGAGTGTTCTTTCTGTTCTTGGTGTTAATTTGGTGTGATCCCCATCCCATAGGCCTTTATTGTTCTCTGATCCAGAAAGCCGAGCAGTTTCACAGTGCTCCCCCTTCTCTCTCATATACTTTCTCTTCTCCTTTTCTCTCTACTGCTGTGGGGGCATCAGGTGGTGTCAGAACTCATCAGGCTGTAGGCATCACCAGTCCCAAGTGCAGTTCATCTGATTGTCACATCTAGAGGAGACTCACAACATCCTAACAATGGAGGTGGTAGGGAGATTTAGAGACGGAGAGCGAAAGTGCGTACAGGGTTGTGACCTGTGTGCTACTAACAGACAATGATTTATCTACCCTGATGCCCTGTTTCAAAGAGATTTGGGAGTGACTGAGGTGTTGCAAGATACTTTCAATGGATTTACTGCTTGATTCCAGATTCTACAGCAACCTACTAAATTTTCATGACACATGCTTTAAATGTAAATGTATTTTGCTCATAATCTACAGCTGTGAGGACAAAGAGACTAGAATGGCAGACAGTTATGTTTTCCTTGAAGGGAAATTCAAGTTTACAGTTTCTGTTCTGCTTTAACAATAACATAGCCATCATGTTGACTTGAAACATTACAAAGTATTTCATCAGCCAAGACAGAGCTGCTTCAGTGTCAGGTATCTAGGTTATTTGGGGGAATGTAAAAGATTCCACTAGAAAGAATGTGTAATTTGAGAGCATAGTTCTTAGTGCAAAGCAAATTAGGCATTCGCCTAAATCTGTCATTTGCAGTAACACATCAATTCAACATACAGAAATGCATTCTTGACATTTCATTAGTGTAAGCTGATGTTTTTACCCTCTTCAGTATAGTTCTGCATTCAGAGGCATTTTCAGTGATTCAATCACAAGTGGCCTGTCTAGACGCATTACAATTTCCATCTAGTATTACCATCAGTTGTATCTTCTGTGACCACTAATGTTCAGATTTAATCAGTTTCTTAAATCATCTCACTCTACATCAGTTTTGTGGGAGTGCCAAATGCAGTGCACAATTACTATTGAATAATTGAACCCATGTTGTGAGGCTTTTGAGTAAAAGGGAATGAAAAGGAAAGGAGCTGGAAAGGAAGCCAATCAAAAAAACATAAGGAGGGCAGTTGCAATTTCAGCTGCAATTTCCACATTGGCCTAGCAGGTTTTGTAAGGCTAATCAACATAAATAATTATGCAATTATTATGAAATAATTATTACTGACATAATTGTTTATAACCACCCATTTTACACAAGTGGTGCGTAAAGAATGACGTTTTAGTGCAAAAATGTTTGTAAATCTCTTCTTACACTCATAGGTTTAATTAGAATACATCACATCTGGTTGGGTGGTTGCAAACAGTCTAGCAGAAAAGTTTCAATATTTCAATGCACTAAAGGCTCAAATCGAATCTGAAAATTCTGCATACGCTTCTGAACTTCTAGAACTCCACAGAACTCCAGTACTCTCTTCAGACTTCTAGTCTGTCGTTTGTCGGCTTTACACTACTAATGCATTGTGGTCACATGTATATGAATACCTCCAAATGTTAATGCTGGGTGTTAATGGTTTCATTCAACTAGAGTTTGATGATGCAGTACATATAAGGCTAGATTTACTAAACTGGGCAAATGAGTGTGTGAAAGCGTATCCCATAAAAGCGCTGATGGGAGTGGAAAGTTCTGTGAATTATTTATTGAAAATGCACAAATTGCATTTTTTTCAACTGCTTACACACAAAATCTTTACTTGTCACACAATTTCTGAAACCTGACACTCAAACACCAAAACCACACACCAAATCTGCAAAACCATACACTAATACTGCCTTTGATTCAGTTTTCAATTTCATACAACACTTTTTTTGCAAAAAACAACACACAATTCTCTATGTAACACACAAAAATCTAACATGAATTAATATTATGGCAAAGGTGCTTGCAAATGTTTGCTTTTGAGATGTGTTTGTGATATTTTAAATGCAGTGCTTTGTTTTGCAGGAGATTTGAGACATTTAGAATTTTTTTTGTGTGCAATTCCTGGATTTGTGAGCAAAGTTTTGAAAAAAATAGGCAAAGTTTTGAAAATGTGTGTAAGCAGTTGAAAAAAACTGTAAAGAACAAAGATGCTGCTGGATCATTTCCATAATGACAAATACAATCTACCTAGAGCAGCGCAAATTAGCATCTGGTTAAAGAAATGCTTTTTTGGGGCATTAAATAATGGAACAAACACCATTAAATTGACTTGTTGCATGATTCTTTTAAATACTCTCCTCTCAAAAATTTTGCATATGGAGAAGAAACTCTTACAAATGCAATAAGGTCAGCCACAAAAATGACTGTGACCACACCTTCTCAGCACTATTTTTTATTTAATTATTTTTCTATCTGTGTGTTTTTAGTAAATCCTGACAGTAGTTTTTTAACGCCAAAAGAGGGTTTGCACTGGCACAAGCTTTTAGTGAATCTGGCCCATAATGTTTATCATTTAATACATACTTCTTCACTATTCTCTATCAGTTTTCTTGAAAATGTCACTGAAAATTGTCATTTTTTGAAAGTAATACAGCTGATTTCTGCTAAGCCTTACACAATTCTTAGAAACTTCTGAAACATCAGTTACTCAGTGATGTTAATAAAGGCAAATAAAATAATCTTCTAAACTAAACTAAATCCTTTTTCATTTATTTAAAATGTCATTGTCCATGAGTTTGTGTCTTTGTTTTTTGAGAGATGGTATTTAACAAAGCATTTGTTCACAGTAATTGTAAGCATATGTTCATTCTCTGAACAGAGCTGAAAATAATGTGACTTCCCAGCAGTATTTCAATTATGGACATAATGTAGGGTATGTGTATATGTACATACCCTTACTTTTTTGCACATTAAATTTATGCATACAGTATATACACATATTATGTATTATGTATGTCTGTTATGTCCTATTGTGTACTTACACTTGTCACCATGCACAGTAATACAACCTTATAAATGGAAAACCTTCAAAATGTCTTTGTGTTTGAAATGTTTTCAATGCAGTGTTTTTTTTAAACATAGTAAGCAGTATACAAATGTGAATATGTGTGTATTCAGTAAGTAGTAAGCTAATATTTCTTCCCAAACATACAGTAGCCCCAGTCCCCCACATTATAAGCTGCTACTCAATGTAATACTTTTCATGATACAGTGGCAATTATTGTAACCCTTTAGACAGTGCAGCTGCTAAATCTAAAAGTGAACTATTCAGTTTTCAAAGCCTTACTGAAATCCCCTTGATGATATCCCACACTGTATGTAACTGAACAATGTAATGAAAACTGTGTGCTGTGCCGCAGTCTGACAGTAATAATGAAGATGCTACAGAAATGAAATCCAGGTGAGTGATCTCATTCATTCATTCAGTTCTCATTGCCTCATACATTGCCTCACAAGGGAACAGGTAACATGAAACAATTAATATTAATATTAATAAAGGTTATTCCCATCTTTCTGACAACCAATCAGACAGTTTAATTTAAGAACAGTGACAACAGTGGATACATTCCTACATCAGGTTTATAAAAACAAAGCCAAAATGTAATTTCCAGCATATGAATAACAAACAGAATATAGACTACAACTTCACTGTGATTTATTTGTTATTAAAGTAATGCTTTTAAAAATATACTTCTCTGAAACTAGGACAATGAGACAAACCCTTGACACTTATGTACACTTTGAGGTACAGAACTGTTCCTTTAAATGTAAAAAAGTAGGCTACTTTAGATTACACAGGATATGTATCACAAAAATCTCTTGGGGAAACATATATACCTCTGTACATATACAGTAGGGTATATATATTGAACCTTAAAAGACATTTTGTTGCATTTATGGAAAAAGCAACTTACAGTCAGCATGAAACGGAAGTTGTGAACACCTTTACAGCTGTATTGTGATTTCTGAATGAAACTACTTATCGAACCAAAACAAATATGTAGGGTGAGATTTGATAATATCATTGTTTGTTGATTGTATTGTGAACAATTAGCATTGCATGCTATAAAGTCAGATCTGAATGTGGATGGCTTAACTGCAACATGGCATACATCATGTCAAGTTAGTGCTACCACAGAAAGAGCATGTTATGACATTTTATTTGAAGATTCCGAGGTCAAATCAGTATATAATATAAAATATTTAATATTAATTGTTCACAAGACCAGTAACATGCATTAAGGAAATAAATAAAGTGATTTTTGCGCACTAAAGTATCATGGTGATGCTGGTTACCCAAAATGCTTTGCATTTGAAGTCAAAAAGACCAAGTTTGATCGAATTACTCACTAGGACTGTTAAAGTGAAAGGGGCTTGAGGAGGTATTCATAGTCGATTGTGGCTTTATATTTCTATGTAATATCACGTGTTCACTGTTGATACACTTGTTTGTATAGTGATTTATTTTTGTTGGTCAATACCTGGAAACATAGCATTTTAGCACATCTGGTTACACAGTTTTAAAGTTTTTTTTTTGTGTGTGTGTGTGTTTGGCCTGAAATGCCTGAAATAGTGTCTGTGGTTAAAGCATGCTCAAAATATTTTCACATTTTTTGTTATGACATGAAATATCATAGAAATACATAGCGATATCCCATTGTGATTGTTTTATAGCTTGTTCTCGTCCTGCAGTTGATCGGTGTCTAAATAGGGCCACAGAAGTTGTTGTAGACATTAAATGTCTTCACACTGAACAGGTAAACTCATCTACTCACTAGTCTGCTTTCACAGCCTTGTTAGGTTTATAATCTCACTTATAAAGAATTATAAAGAGCAAATTGTTTTTCAGTAAAGGCTGAAAGAGTTGTCAGAATCTTGGTGGTGACGTTTCAATCATGTGACTGTGGTGTTGTTGGTTTAAAGCCTACATTTAGCTTTTTACTTCTGGCAGTTGTAAGTCTTTAAAATTAATAAAAATTGTGTTCATTTCTGAATTTTATCATAATGAGCAAAGCATAAGAATCATAAACCTTTGTTGGTCATAGAGAAAAGTCCTATTGGGTTTTTTGTCAAAGAAACCAAGGTAATCCAAATTCTGGGCAAAAATATGTCATTACTCATGGTGTGACTTAGTAACACGATGTCAATAAAGTTCTTCTAAATAGAATTAATGTTGTTACAGTACAGTTAGTCCACCCTGGAGCAACCTTTCCTGCTTAAGGGCAAAATGGAGATATCTACTGGCTCTGGATAATGCTGTGATAGCACTAGAAGCAGAAAAAGATTATGGCCTCCGTGCTGGCTTTGGACAGACATGGCCTGTGGCTGAGAGTCTTAGGACTTAGGGTCTGTGTTAGCAAGCAATGGACATCAGTTCATGGCAACTGATGCAATCCTCTGTTGACTTTTCTTGTTGTAAGGGCAGAGGGTAGAGATAGTTACTTTGGCTGAAATGAATAGAAGAATGTGCTGTATGTCTCTAGGTGAAAAACACACTAGGTATTGCAGTGTGCACTCCATGCAAAGTTGTCTCTGTTGGCTTTATTATGTAGGTCTGGTCGTCTGTAACATTGAACTTGTATTGAAAAGAACAAGTTTGTTGAACCTAGTTATAGACATTTGTTCAGACAAACAAAAACAAAGTCCAGGGAAAAAACACTAGAAAATTCACGGACAACTAACCAGTAACTAAGAACAAACAACATAAATCATTTATACTTTCACTACATACTTTCACTTTTTCTATTTAAATATATTTATACACTAAAAGCAAGCCAAAAATGGGCCACTAAATCACAAGCAGATTTTTTTTGTGACTAGGTGGTACAGTATTTGGACCTTCTGACTGATCAACTGTGGTGCATGGTTTGAGAACCACTGCAGTAAGAAAAACACTGGGCTCCATCACTCACGTCACTCAAATATTTAATGTATACTATTCAAGTTGTCTTTGTAATCTTGTCTTTCTTACTCATTCTTGACTTCATTGTACCAGCAAACATGAGGCCCTCTTTAATGCTTGAGTTCCTTTCAGAGATGCGTCTTTGAGGCCGTTTGTGTCTTCCACCTCCACATCTTCTTGTGTTTCAGTTTCTCTTCTTGTAGCCTTCAAGAAATGTCACACATCAAGCTTTTCTTCTCTCAAATGTCTTCTATTGTAGATGGGCACTGGACTTTTAGAGGTAAGCTGAAAAAAAGAAACGAAAAGAAAGAAAGAAAAAAAGAAAATAGTAAAACCATAATACTGAATTGCAAAAGAATGGTATTAAGTAGGCAGCTGAGTCTTTTTCTTTTGAATTTCTGATAATCATTTTTTTTTTCTTTTGGACCATGCACCAACGTGATGTAGCCATATACAAAATATTAATTAAATATAATCTAAATATAATTACCAGTACCAGTATGCCTAAAGCAGAAGTATCAGAAGTTAATGAGTATCAAACATATGGTGAAACCCTATACAACATACTGTATGAATGTCTATATAAATTAATAAAGAATGGTCAGCTTGTTTGCTTTTTTCCCTTAAGGTTTTAGGGCATTTCTTCATCAGTCTATGAAAAAAGATGCAATCATCAAGAAATGACAAGATAACAGATAGTAAACCCAGTATCTGTAATTCTAAATTGCCATAGAGACCGTTTTAGGCTTTCAACATTACAACATTAAAAAATGGTTATGAAATATCTTATTTTTAGAACAGAGTAGTTGTCTTTTAAAATGATGAATGATTATTTTTCACTTTTAGCCCTCAATTTTGTTTCTGAAGAGAAATGTTGTGCCATCAGTATCGCAGACACCACAGAAAACTATTAAAGGTAATATTTTCAGAACAATAATAAAAATAAATAAATAAAAGTACACATTTTAGTAAATTCTTCAGTTATATTTTTCTACATTTATTCTTTTATTTTTTTCCAAATCTCATGTTTGTGCTGAAAGAAACTGATGTCAGCATAATAGGCTTAATTTGGCATCAAAATTTCTGTGCTTGACTTTTGGGGTGTTCTCTGTCAGCTGAATCTACTTGACATTTCCTTGGCATCGCTGCTTGTAATTTCATATCCTTCATGCTGCTACATATTATCCAGACATATAGCCTAAAAGCAAAATAATCCCCTTAGGCAAGAGAATAGACTAGAGTTTTATTACAAAACACACGTAACGTTTTTTATGTTTTGATGAATTGGTGGCTAATTTGTCCAATCTCATTTGTACCATTTTGTACAATCTGTTTATGCCCCACTGACAGTTCAAGTTCGAGTAAACCTTCATGCTTACTTTTTTTTTTTTTTTTAAATCCAGTTTTCATATCATATTATATTCATATGAAATTGCCACCTTGTAAAATATGTTTTCTCATAAGATCGGGTTTATACAGATGAATAAAATGTTTTTGTTGAGTAATGAATTGAACAGCTTTCAAATGTTAATTTTCTCATCATAAGTGCATTGTTTGATGCTTTAACAGATAGATAAGACAACATCAGTGACAGTGTTTAATGACATGTGACTGATCATCAGTTAGTCACAGTAATAGCTGAAAGATTCAAATCAAATTTACAGATCAGGTTTTCAGATATTTCAACCATATTTAAAAACAATAGCTTCCTGGTTATAGCTGAGATAAGGTTATCCAGGAAATTGTCACTGTAGCAGTCTCATGATTCAAGTGGAGTATTATCTTTTACTGTATTGTATTTTGCCAACAATGGAACGTTTTGTCAAAAACAAAACAAAACAAAACAAAACAAAAAAAGCATAGAGAAAGCATTTGGAAGTGAATAATTATGTCTTCCACATGTAAGCAGCTGTGTTTTGTGTTATTGTATAGATCTATGCCCAGGTGAAAAACAATATACATGAATGCACTAAAAAAATACTTAAATAGGCCTACCAGCAAGTACATTTGTAGTACATTCTTTTTTTTTTGTGCTAAATAAAACTAAAAGTTATACACTATAAAAACACTATAATTAAAAGTATATTTCTATTTCAGTAGTACTTCAGTGCATTTGCAAAAGTATACTAAATACCACTGATATTTAAATTGATATTTAGTACATTGAAATAAAGTGTCTGCATATAGGCAAACGAACTGCAATCACATTTCTATGGTGCCGAAAAAGCATGGAATACAACCATACAAAAAGTACTTTGTGCTGTGCAGTGGGGTATGTGAATAATGGCAGTAAAAAATTAACCACAATTCTATCAATTCTATAATCGCATTATTCGTGCACATGTAAACGTACATGCACACGAATAATGCGATTATTTTCAATAATCGGTGTAAGGACTTAATCGCATTATGTTTGCATGTCAAGAGCAAAGCTCACTCCTGTTTACACGCAATTTCCATAATTCTTATTATTCGCTAAGAATTGGGATACATTTTTTACTGCCATGAATTCACATACCCCACTGCACAGCACAAATGATGGACTCAGAAAGAGCAGGTGTTACTGGCCACTGTTATAATTTATTTACGTCTAATGCAAAACACTTTTGTATGGCTGTATTCCATGCTTTTTCGGCACCATAGCAATGTGATGGCAATTCGTTTGCCTACGCTGCCGTCATGTTCTACTCGCCGTTTCTGGATGAGGGTAATGAACAAAGACTGGTGACAGCGAGTTGTGTTTTCCCCAGAAATGCGATGTTCCCTTTCGAAATGTCTCTCCGCGTTGCGTACAGCTTTGCTGATGCATTGGGGAAACACCTTTCTCCTTAGAATACTGAAGCCTGATTCGCTTAATGACATTGCTCTGCAATGGCCAATGGCGTTCAAGCATGTGGAAATTGGGCGGCGTGACGCCCCTTATAACGCAGTGCTTGGCGCCATTTTCCTCAGAATCTTTCTCCTTCACCTCAATTATTTGGAAGCCTCTCCTTCGTCGTCGAGTCATCGCAAAAGTGGATATATTTCAGTCCTCTTCAGCATTCCGGCGAAGTTGCAACATGTCATTTAACCGTTGTGCGACCTTTCGGACATTTTTGTCCTTTTCAGTTTTTTTTTTTTTTATCATTTTGCCTGTGTTATTGCCAGCTGCATAAATTTTGCCACAGATGTGTATTTTTATAGGAATTTTACTATTTCACCCCATTTCCTTTAATAAATCTAATTTGCACTAGGTACAAAAAATTGTTCCTCTCAGGACCTTAAGGACAAAAATGTCCCCATTGAAACCCATTAAAACTGCTATTTTTAATCACAGTGCCATTTAACTGTAAAATGATGCAATTATTTTTTTTACTATTTTTTTACCAGATGGTGCCCTTTTTTCAGGTTGTCAGATGTGTGTCAGATGGCAGAGTGTGGTTTGTATGTGTGTCATAAAAAAAAATTGTGTGTGTGTGCTTGTAATATTTGAGAGAGAAAAACTCTACTGCAAATCACAAATCCAACCACTGTGTGCACCAGCTGAGTTTTGCTGGCATCTAATGGGGAAAATTTGGTACTTCACACAAACAAAATCTTACTGAAAGTTAATTTTTTGAGATAATTATCTCAAAGGTTTTTTCAACCTCAAATTTGGAACACAACTTTTGTTTAGATTTATGGCTTTGACTTTCTAGCAGGTTTAGAGTTCAACATGTTTCATAAAATATATATTTTATATAAAATATTGTTCATAAAGCATTTTCATAAACTTAAACTTCTATAACTTTTTTTTGGTTTCACTTTTTAAACTTTTTTTACTTCAACAATAATCTGCCACGAGTCTTCTTTAAAATGAGACCAAACTTAACTCTGTGCTCCAAGCTTCAAATTGTTATGCACTAGGTACACAAAATTGTTCCTCTCAGGACCTTAAGGACAAAAATGTCCCCATTGAAACCCATTAAAATAGGCTTTCCTTCTGTTGGCAAGGCTTTAAAATTAAATTTCTTACTATTTTTTTACCAGATGGTGCCATTTTTTCAGGTTTGGTCTATAAAGCAAATACTCACTTTTTTCCTGTTTTCTGCTTCTGAATATTATAGAGCCAATTGGATAAATAATGCAGCTATAATTGTGTGTGTGCATGTGTGTTCTTGTAATATTTGAGAGAGAAAAACTCTACTGCAAATCACAAATCCAACCACTGTGTGCACCAGCTGAGTTTTGCTGGCATCTAATGGGGAAAATTTGGTACTGCGCCCAAACAAAATCTTACTGAAAGCTAAATTTTTGAGATATCAACCTCAAATTTGGAACACAAATTGTTTAGATTTATGGCTTTGATTTTCTAGCAGGTTTAGAGTTCAACATGTTTCATAAAATATATATTTTATATAAAATATTGTTCGTAAATAATTTTCATAAACTTAAACCTCCATAACTTTTTTTTTTTGGTTTCACTTTTTAAACTTTTTTTTACTTCAACAATAATCTGCCAGGGGTCTTCTTTAAAATGGGACCAAACTTAAGTCTGTGCTCCCAAGCTTCAAATTTTTATGACAGTTTTTTGACATGGACATTTTTGTCCACTATCGACCTATGTGTAACTTTTTTTTTTTATTGACACACAAGGGTTAAACTTTGTTCCTCATGCTCCGGACCTCTAAAGCTCCCTGATGATCATGACAGGTGCGTCTTCTGCCTGGGCCGCTCCTACACAGCAGCCGCCATTGAGGAGCCCAACTGCCCTCACTGCGACGCCATGAGTGTCAGGACTAGGTATGGGATGATAACCGGTTTCAAGGTATACCATGGTTTGGAAAAGTCACGGTTTCAAAACCACTAAAAACTTTTATACCATTTCTGCGGTATGCGCAATTTTTTTATGTGTCGTGAAAGACGGAAAGTGCAGGACTCCCTCAGTTGTGTACAGCAAAGAGCGTAAGGAGTCACGTGACCCCTCCCCTTCCGGTTGGTGCTATCAGTCAGTGAGAGTCACCTGTGTGTAGGATGGCTGAAGGAGGTGAATCCCAGGAACTTTTTCTCCAGTCGAAAAAGACGAAGACGGTCAAAGTCTTTCGAAGTATGGGAATTTTTCGGGTAATGTAGACTAACCATGTTCCGTACACAACGATGTTCCATACAGGTGATGTTTTAGCGCAGATCGCTAAATAAATATTTCCAGGTCGTACATGAACTATATATCTGTTTTATCTTCATTTCTCCTTCTTTCACCCTGATCAAGACAGAGATCCACCCGCCGTTTGTTTCAGTGTTGAAATAAATACTATTTGGCTTGATACTGTGGTAGATAACATAGCTAATTTACTAGCTAATGTCAGCTAGTTTCCTCCCTCACGTTACTTCACAGAGCGGGAATAGCAGACTAAAGTACTACGTTTCTGCGATTTAGTACAATAATTAAATTTAATCTGGTATCACGTCTATACTTTTAAGCCTCCTGCCTTTGTTTACATCTGTTCAAAATCACAACATTTAAAAAACAAACAAACTGCTGCTCTCGGTGTCTTTGCTACTGTTTGAGTGTTGTACGGAGAGAGACCGTGTGTGTGTGTGTGTGTGTGTGTGTAACACACTCACACTCTCTCTTTCTTATGTGTACTGAGCACACATCCTCGAACTTCACCACTCCAAGCTTAATCCGAGAAAGGTGAACATTCCTGCATCATAACTTGGAAAGAGGGACTGAAAGATAGAAAGTGTAGAAAGAGCATGTCTCACCAAAACCTTGTTGAGCTGCAGTTTTAATGACTGCATTTTCTGCATTCCGTTTGGTTCCGGGTGCCAACGGCAGTATGTTTGTTCTAGAAACTGTTGTGTATCATGGGCCCATTCCAAAAGCCCCTCACACACAGCCACTGTTATAGCGAGGGAAATAAAAAACTAATATTTTCAAAAAGAAAGCAAATTTCCTCTTCCAGTTATCATGAGTGTCGAGTCCCCGCACGGCGACTCACCACCTGAACTAATCCATCCCCTTGCCACATGGGCTATGGCCTGGCGGGCCATCCCCGGAGTGTCTCATTGGGTTAAGGGGTTATAGAACAAGGTTATTCACTTCAATTCACTCGAAGACCCCCGCGGTTCAGCGGCGTGGTCTCCACCTCAGCAAGAATGCTCACGTTCTGCGAGCCGAGGTAAAGAATTTGCTGGCAAAAGGGGCTGTAGAGACAGTTCCGCCAGCTCAGAGCGAGTAAGGCTTCTACAGCCGTTACTTACCGTCCCCAAAAAGGATGGCGGCCTTCGGCCCATCCTCGATCTCAGATGTCTGAACCTTGCCCTCATGAAACGGCCATTCAGAATGACTACACTGAAGCAGATCGCAAATTCGCCCAGAAGACTGGTTCTTTTCGCTGGATCTGAAAGATGCTTACTTTAACAACCAGATAGCCCCCGTCGATTCTTGAGCTTCGCCTTTGAGCGAGTGGCTTATCAATACATGGTCCTGCCCTTCGGACTAGCTCTGGCTTCTCGCACTTTTACGAAGTGCATGGACGCGGCCCTCTTCCCTCTGAGACAGATGGAGTCTGTATCCTGAATTACCTCGACGACTGGCTCATTCTAGCAGTCGTGAGGCCAAAGTAATAGCCCACAGGTCCCTCCTCCTCAGTCACTTAGAGCGCCTTGGACTTACGATCAATTTTGCCAAGAGCTCTCTGTCTCCCAGCCAGCGAACTTCGTTCCTGGGGACAGTTTTCGACTCCGTCCACATGAGGGCTATAGTCGCGCACAGATCGTGCACTGGTATACAGCAGCTCGCGGCGTTACCCTCTCAAAGCGTTTCAAAAGGGGATGCTGGGCCTCATGGCCTCTGCATCAGCCAGTAGTTACTTCAGGTGGGCAAGCTCAGAATTGAGACCCCTTCAATATTGGTTGGAAACCTCTAATTCCGC